>CM073757.1:14235102-14835102 GCA_037127355.1 Schoenoplectus tabernaemontani
AATATGTAAAAAATAAAAAAAATTCTGAATATGCTTGTGTAATATATAGTTTTTTTTGTAATAAAATAAAACATAATAATAGTTGAAGCACTCTCCGCCACAGCACCTAAGTAGCAATCAAGCGGATTCACCGATCCAGTAGAGATGGACCGACCGACCAGCTGACAGCCCTTAGTTTTAGCAATTTGAGTATAGACGCAGTTAATAAACCAACCCTCATTAATTAAGTAGATTCACTATTGCCTCGATTTAATTTATTTGATATATATATATATATAGTAGAGATACCGTGAGCTTAAGCTCACGGAAGCCTTCCGTGAGCTTAATTCAAAAATCATATCAAATCATTTCAAAATTTTAATTTATCATTCTCATTAAATTTTTTATATGAAAATCTCATGGGATGCAAAAATTTGGAGCGTTTTTAGCTTTTTAAGTTGTGGTTTTTAATTTTTGAAAATCAGCTCTAAAAATAATAATAATATATTCAATACTTGAATATCATTTTAAAAAATTAAAAACGGTGACTTAAAAAACTCAAAACACTCCAAATTTTTGCATCCCATGAGATTTTTATATAAAGAATTTAATGAGAATGATAAATTAAAATTTTGAGATGATTTAATATATTTTTTGAGTTAAGCTCACAGAAGACCTCTCGTGAGCTTAAGCTCACGGTATTTCCACTATATATATATATATATATATATATATATATATATATATATTAGACCTACCATAAATAGCAAATGAAATGGAAACAAAAAATTAACTTAACTGACATTTGACTTGTTACTTTTATAAAATTAATTAATCCGAATCGTAAATTGAAATATAAATATTTCATTCATTTCACATTATCTAATAATATTAATATAGATTAAAATTTAACAGAATGAGGTCTCTCAAGAAAAAAAGAAAAAAAAAAGTAAAATGTTTTCCGTTGGTAGCACATCACATTCTATATATGCAATTGCTGGCCTTTTTGTTCCGGGTGGTCAAGATAATGTTATTTTTTTTGCATTTATAATATGGTCTCTTTCCATTAATTATATTTTGGTTGTAACAGTCAAGTAGGAACGTAATTTACAAGTGTTGAATGTACAAGGGTCTTCCATTAGAGCAGCACAAAAACCTAATAATTTAGATAATTAATGACAGCCCCATAGCATTTATATTTATTAAATGAAGCAGTTCAACTCAAGGTCCATATTTTTAATAACCAGTTGATATTTTGAGCACACAGATGTCAATCACTTTCCAACTACCGTAAAAATATCATTATAATTGCACATTGTTGAGGTATATACATAGGGTGTTAATCTTTGACCTGATTTGTTTAATTATATTTTTAATTTAACACTAATTAAAGTCCATAGATTAATTAAGATTAATTATATATTAATTATCATTAAAGTTGTTTAAAAATATTAAAATAATTGATCCACGAACCGATTGGGTTGTGAAGAGTCAAAAAATTGACCCAATTTTAAACAGATTGAGAATAGTTTGGTCAAAAAATAAAAAAATAATAATAATCAATCTAATATATTGACACACCCATTATATAAGTAAATCTACCGTGCTCCCAAGAAAAAAAAAAAGAAGTCATTTTATGAGTTTAACTCAAAAATATATCTAATTATTTTAATTTTTTTATTTAAAGTGTTCAGTAAATTTTTCTAACATATTATGGGATGCAAAAAGTTTCTATTCTTGACTTTTAAGTATTTCTTTTGGTTTCTTTTGAAGAGGACATAAGTTTTGTGTGCTACACTATGTCATTAATTTACTTTTTAATTCATATTTAAAAATTTAAAACTTAAATTTTAAATCCAAATGTTAATAATATTAATTTTTATGGTAAATATATGCTCCTAAAATTTCATAATTTTTAGAATTTATTTGATACTATATCAAATGAGAAAGAAATGAATCAATCTTGTTAATTATGATTGATTAATTTTTATGAATTCATTTTATTTTCATTTGATCTAGTATCAAATGAACTTCAAAAATGATAAAATTTTGAGAGCATACATCTATCATAAAAATCAACAAGATCAACAATTTAGATTTAAAATTTATTTTAAACTAGGTTGTAACTCGGACTTCATTCCAACAATATAGTACTCAAATAAATAATTAACAACATAAAATTTTAGATATATTTATTAAAATTTCACATTAAAAAAAAATTAGATACAATGCTTTAAATACTAATAATAATTGATATTATTTTAAGAAGGGTTGATGGTATTTACCAAAAATGATAATTTTGAACTAGTTTGGTCAAGTACAGAAATTATAAAGAACCCTAAAGATATTAACGGAATCCGGCTTAAAATGTCTACATCTTCGGGTCTCACCCCACTAACGGGATACCTCTTTATTACTAAAAATTCAGTTACAACTAAGAAGATTTAGCTTCTTCACAATACAAGTGCAAGAAAACTAAAAACTGCAAAAGAGAACAACAAATGAGCACTCAAAACTTAAAGAAATTACAGCACAACTACTGAGAAAAAATTTGAGACAAAACTCAAAAAAGTGTTGAACTGAAAATTATATAAGAATTCCTTTTGATTTGGCTAATTCAAAATCTTTGATTCTTATAATTTGTAAGGAGGAAAATGAGTTCTTTGGTTGCAGTTGAGCGCTCTGGGTTGCTAGAGATGTTGATTATTTTTAATTAATTTTTACACACCCTGAACATCACTTTTTATAAACCATTTAACAGAGAACTAGTATTCTTGCGCCGGAAACGTTATAATGTTTCATCAATCGTTATAACATTTTTGTATTGTGAATCTTGAATTTCCAAGAATACCACTTGTCAGAATTGTACATAACGTTATAATATTTTAGAAATGAATAAAATGAACCGTTATAACGATATAGAGAAACATTGAACGCTTTACAGAAACGTTATCAACGCTTTGACTGTTTGACCAACCTTCTGATAGGTCTATTGATCTTCAAAAACGTTATAACGATTCACTGAATCGTTATATGTTTCATGAAACGTTGAACGCTTTATAAAACATTATATAACGATACATTCTGTTAATTTTGGCTTATTTCTGCTCATAAAGAATTTAAAATATTTTTGAGTAGGTGTATTGAGTCATTATAACGCTTGATGAAACGTTACATAACGATACACTTTGTTAATTTTGGTTCATTTCCTCTCACAGGGAACTTAAAATGTTTTTGAGTATGTATATTGAATCGTTAGAGCATCCGCATTAGAGCATCCGCATCCCATTGTCAAATTGATTGTCAAATCTCATTTGACAATTGTCATTTGAATTTGAGGGATGCAGAGACTAGACAAAATTAGACAATTGTCTAAATTTGACAATCCATTTGACAAGCCACGTCAGCGAAGGAGTAAAAATTAATTACGAAAGTGTCATTCTGACAATTTCGTTATATTCAGGGATGCCACTCTTAAAATAAATTGTCAATTGATGACATGGCATAAAAAATTAATTTTAACTGTCGACACCAATGCGGATGCTTAGTGTCGACTGTCAAAATTAAATTTTTATGCCATGTCATCAATTGACAATTTATTTTAAGAGTGGCATCCTCAATAGAAACGAAATTGTCAAAATGGCACTTTCGTAATTAATTTTTTGCTCCTTCATTGTGGCTTATCAAATGGATTGTCAAATTTAGATCAATTGTCTAATTTTGGGATCACAAAATTAAATGACAATTGTCAAATGAGATTTGTCAATCAATTTGACAATGGGATACGAATGCTCTTATAACGATTGGGGACACAACGCATGTATTGCACGTCATCAGTAATAACGATCCATCAGTTTATATGCAAGACACAACGCATGTATTGCACGACAGAGAATTAGCGTCCCGATTATTTGGGAGCGCTTGGACCTTGGAAAAGAACAACCTCAACTTGGACTGTATAGATACACAAATAACATATCCAATATGATACGAATCCTTAATTCTCAAAATTCTACAACATAGTATGCCCATTTTAATTCGGCCACCTCCTTTTAATTCTCAAAATTATGTACGTAATTTTTTGTTATTGCTTATCTATGCAACATTGGTCAGAACGTGTTTTTTTTTTTTGCAGAAAGTTCGGCCACCTCCTTTTAAATCTCTCTGTATGAACCCAAGAAATATTAGATGCACCCGAACTAGGGGTATCAAATGGATATCCAAAATTCAAAAACCTGATCCACATCTACATGAATAGATCCACATATGAATCTAAAAACTTATTCGGTAGTTTATTGAATTCTCATATGAATTTTGAAAAAGAATTCATATTACTTTTTGGATATTCTTTTTGCATTATTTAAAAAAATGAGAGTCTTAAATTAGTATTATATTATGCTTTATGATGTATATTGTAGACATTTATTCATATTATATATTAAAATTATTATAAATATTTAAATATAAAATTTGATAATGATCGAATCTTATTCAATATCTACTATGTAAATGTATATAGATATATATTTAGATTCTCATATTTTAAATAAATTTAAATTTGCATATAAATTTTGTAAATTTTTAATTGGTCTATATCAGAATCCCTAAACCGAACTCCTAGAGGCCCAATATTATTATGGGCTTAAATTAATTTCTTCAAATAATTAGACCTTGCTTAAGTGAGTCTTGCACGTGACGTGGGGAAAAATTGGAAAAGAGGAAAGATCTCTGTGCAGCACGAACGGAACGAGTGTGAAATAGGTTTGTTTCTCCCCCAATTTTTATTTTTTCCGTCTCCGAAAGAAGCTCATCAATTGGAAACTTGAATCCAACTGTGGCTAGTTCTAGAGTGTGATTTAATTTCGCCAATAAGAGGTTTTAAGGAATCTCTCGTTTGATCTGAGGTGGTCGGTTTCGATGGAATCTACCAGTAACGAAAAACCCGATTCAGGTTAGGTATTTACTGTCTCACCTTCAATTCCATGTTCTTTGTTTCATGCTATAATTGACTGGTAATGAAGTTCAAGATGTTTTTTAGTTTCTTTTTGGGAACTTCTTATATTTTCGTTACTAATTAATTAAGTGGTGAATGCTTTGCCGATTTTAGCAGCTTGTTATTTCGAGGGAATTTTACATCCTATTGGGATTCAACTACATGAAGTAGGACTTGTTCAGATGTCATGTTGTTGTTGAAATTTGGAACTCAATTGTAATTTTGTTAGTTCTGCATTCACATGTGCTGCACATTAGATACTGGTAATACCTCTGAAAAACTGTTATGAAATAGAAACAGTGTGTTTGTTTCATTATATTAGTCATATTATATAGCAGTGGACTTTTCTGGTCTTAGCTTACAATCAAGATGATGAGTCAGTGATTCCATTTTTTAACTTATTTTTTTGTTTGAAACAGAAATTGTGGATGCCAACATTCACAGAGAAGGGTATTATAGGACACAACTAAAGAAATTCTTCAATTCCGATAAATGCAGATGGACTCTTGGCTTGATTTACATAGTCGCCGTTGCGGGAATTTGGATTGCAGCCAGTTACATTGTCCAATCTGTTGTCGATGCAGGCGTATCTCCTTTTCTCATCACCTACATATGCAACTCGCTTTTTGTCATTTATATCCCCATCGTTGAGATTTCACGGTATTTTGAGGATTCAATTGCAAAAGTTTTGTTATCCTTTAATGAACAAAAAGGTTGTGAAATGTCAGTGCAAAATTCAGCTGATTTAGAGAGTGTAAATCTACTTCAAGCAACTGATAGTTGCAGGGTGCAAGAACCCAAGGGAAGTTAGAGAAGGTGCAGAAGGGAGTGAGGATAAGGGGTTATTGGATTCAAAAGGGAGGTGGACACGTACCCGTATGGCGAAAGTTAGCATTCTGATATGCCCGTTTTGGTTCTTCGCGCAACTCACATTCAATCTCTCTCTCAAGTACACCACTGTTACGGTAAATATGTGCATATACTTCTTTTTACTGGGTCTTATGAACAGTTCAGAACTTATTAAACTGTTGCATGATACTGGTGTCTATGCATACCATGAAACCTAACTATTGTTGCTGGTTTACTAGGTTTTACCAAGTGGTACTGAACTTATAGTCTTTTTTTTTTATTTATTTATTTTTGAAATAGTTGTTTGCCACCCATTTGATTAGAAACTAAAAGTATATCAGTACCATACCCTTATTAACAATTGCAATATAACTTTATTTATTTACAGCTAAAAGTTTTTAGCATCAAATCACCCAACATAATCATACAAGACAAAACAACTGATTGTTGCAGCACTGACAACAATAACAATATAAATTACCACCAAACAAGTATAAAAAAAAATATACGTCATTGCAAACAAATGCATCCTATTTTAGTATCCAAACTCCAGCCAATACTGAGCTGTGGTATGCTGCCAAACCCATAACTTTCTTTTGGCAGCGGATCCAATCTTGGAACCTCCATTGCTTTACATGTACTCAAAATCCTTGCCGGTAAATGCATAACATCAGGAGGTAAAATAAGTTGCAACATAAATATGATTTGTTCCATTTGCTTTGACACCAAATCAAAACTAATCTAATAATTTTCAGCACCAAATCTTGAACAATTTACTTGGGGCTTAATATCAACGCTTGTCAGGAAAGGCTGAAGCAACTGATACTTATTTCATTTTTTAACCGTACTGTGCCAATGAGGTTTTGGTAAATGTGTAACCTCCCACTGTCAAGACAAAATGAGTAGTATCACTTCTCTGATACCAAATTTCTCTATTGTATTTGCATGCGTCATGCCAGTATGAGTTCAGCTTGTCTCAGTTCCAATATTTGATCTCTCTCTCTCTATAGTCAAACACCATCCTGAGCAGCACATCAAGCCTCTTCACATTTGTGGTCGCATTATTTTTTCTCAGTGAGAAATTCACATGGATTAAACTCGCTAGTGTGCTTATGTGCATGGCGGGCACAATTATTGTGAGCATGGCGGATTCAAATTCCAAATCCAACGAAATTGCAACAAACCCATTATTAGGCGATATTCTCACCCTCCTATCTGCCGGCTTGTACGCTGTCTATATAACACTGATAAGGAAGAAGCTGCCAGATGAGAAGGAAGGGAAGGGGAAGGCGAGCACTGCACAATTTCTGGGGTTTCTGGGATTTTTCAACATGCTCATATTCCTACCAGTTGTTCTCATTTTGCATTTTACTAGGGTGGAGCCATTTCACCGTCTAACATGGCAACAAGTTAGCCTTATAATTGGAAAAGGTAAACTTTTTTCGTGGATAAGTTTGATTTTATTTATTTTTAAATTTTCAGTGTGCTTTCCAATAGTTTGGAGGTTTCATATTAAAGGGTATAATTCAAATTTTTATATCTTTGCTGAGCTACAAGAAAATTTCACATGTAAAAGTTGAGAGATTGTTTAAGGGTTGGATAAATTTGACATTTTCTGATTTCGGTTTTGGCTGGAATGGAACTATCAGCAGAGATTAAAAGAACTAAAAGTCTGCAAAAAAAACAAAAAAAAAATCAACTAAAAAGAACTACATAAGGGTTCAAATGGAAACCATGATGAAAGCAGAAGTTGGATCAGAAAAACTGTCATCACAATTTACAAATAAGCATCTGCCAAAACTTTGTTTGCTTGGCTGTGTAATAATTCGTGAATTCTGAATTTTAGGTCTATTGGATAATGTGCTGAGCGATTATCTATGGGCAAAAGCAATACATTTGACCACAACAACAGTGGCGACAGCAGGTCTGACAATTCAGGTACCGATAGCCGCAGTTATTGACTCAATCACTGGCCATGCACCGCACCTCCTGGACTATGTGGGGGCTGCTGCTGTTTTAGTTGGTTTTGCCGGCATTAACATTCCATCTGATACTTGCTCTGGTTCAAATTACGAAGCAACAATTGGAGATGAACAGCACCAGGAAATTGTGGTGGCTCGAGAGAATCTGGAGCAGCCATCTGATAGACGGCTGTCTGATGTTTCATAGATCAGGATGATAACTTAATTAGAGATTTATTTCGATGCAGGGCTTTTGCCTGTATCTATATGTAACATTGTATAAACTAAATCCATTAAATCTCAGAAAGAAAAACAAATGGCATTGTATTTCAAGAGTTTCAAACTGTCCAATAGAGTCTGCAACTCTTCCCTAATAAGTCGAACTCATTACTTGTAATCTTATACTAGCAACAAAAAGTCATGATCTGCGTATTGAATTGCTACGCATTGTTTCTGAGTTGGCAAAATGGCAGGTGTTTAAAATTACTTCCACTTAGAATTGCCTGCCCCCAAAAATTAATACTATCGGCCTTGTATGATCTATGGAAAAAAATAAATAAAGTTAGGATTTTGGGCCTTTTAAGGCCTGGCCCGTTAAAGAACTCTTGGGCTCAACTCAACTGGTGCGGCCGTGCCTGAAGTTTGATGCAAAATAGGAGTATCATGTTAAGGAAAACCCTAATTTCCAACATTATAAAGTATACTGCATTAGAATTACTTCAGTTGCCACAAAATTATCACCATCGACGTGTAATTCAGAAAAAGAAAATAGAGGATAATAATTTGGGTCTATTCAAGGACTGTCCCGTTAAACCGCTCTTGGGCTGAACTCAACTATTGGTCTATTGCCCGTAATGGATACGATCGAGATCGATCGTAAGGTCCTGCAATGCCGAGAAGAACTGTCCGATCAGAAATAAACAGATGAGATCAGTTCTATTTATCTCGATTTAATTTTTAAACTCAAATTTTCAAAGAGATCTCATCCATTCGAGTTGAATCGGACGGTTCATATCGGATTTAGAGTCCGGATCCTGATTTTAGGCCATTTCATCGCGTGCCTCTAGTTAGAACGAAATACAAAAATAGAAAATCCTAATCTAAATCTATACTATTATATAAAGCAACTAAGAATTGAGAATCTATTTTTTATCATGATATTTTTTTATTATACTCATTTTATCCCTCAATTAGACAGATAATATCTATTTTTGATTGATCAAACGTATGTAATCGCGTTCATTGATCCTCTCTTTCTCTCCATTTCTTTCTCATCTATACTATTATTTTCATTTATACATATGATTTACAAATTAGAATACTCAATATCTTTCTATTTATGTTATGATATAAAAATTTGATTTAAGACTTAAGGTATGTTATAATTAGCAACTTTGTACATTTTTAGTAAGAAATTAATAATGATAATATATACTAAAATAATTCACTTTTTTATTATAAACATCATGAATCATTAACTCAGATTGTACAGAAAATCTCATTCAAAATTAAATCTAATTTTTATTATAGATTTTCTCCATAATTTGATGGATTTATAATTTAATATTAAATTAATATAATTTTTTTTATCTTATAATATTTATATATTTAAATAAAAAAATCACAGCAACACGCGGATATATTACTAGTCCTAATCGTGTGGAGCAAGAAAAACCCTAATTTTCAGCACTATACACCCTAAACTCCTAGCCGCTCTACTAAGGCGACTCTCTCTCTTTCTCAAATTCTCGTCTCTTTACCTCTCAATTCCACCTATCATCGGCGATCTGACTACATCGCGTCCTTTTTTGTTGCCTGATTTCTATACTTCTCTCCTCAGTTCTGTCTTCACATCTCCCCTTGAATCTCAGTTTTCGTCCTTTTTTAATTTTGTATTCTGTTGTGTTTAAATTTTAGATCCTTTTGAGAAGAGAGGTAATTGAGGTTGCTATGAGGATGAACTTATGTGGACTAGAGTTTCTGATTTGGGATCTCTTCTTACCCATTAGTTGAAGACACACCCTTGGCTGTCTGAGCAACTCTCTCTCTCTCTCTCTCTCTCTTTCTCCCTATTTTTCAATCTCTGATTTCTGTAATTTCTGATCTAATTATACATGTCAGTATGAACAAATTTGTTTTATTTTTGAAAATCTATTGCGTCCATTACCAATTCTGGGGGTTAAATCAATTTCCCTTGGTATAATGGCTCGGGCGCTACATTGAAACTTGGTGATCCTGATCTTTGGAGTATTTCTGTGCCATCTGATCCTGGAAACGCTACGGATGTTTTTGAATTCGCACTGTTATTTGTGAAAATCATTGATTTTGTTGATTTTTTTTGATGCGAGGTGTAGAACACGAATTGTTATTTGATGTTTTGTGCTAGCCTGTCATAGAAAATCAAATATTTCCTCCTGTTGAGGGATTAAACTTCAAAATATATGGTTTGTCGATGATGATCAAAAATGAAAACTTTCGTTCTGCTGAAGCGTTATTGCTGTGTGGAATTTTCATGGAGACCTGAACTGAGACGAACATGAGTTAGTAAACTCTGTTCATAATTTGAGTTTCATTTTTGTGTTTCCTATGCCCTGAAGATTGGTAGTAAAGTAGTGGTTTTGGCCGTATACCTAATTTTGATGAAATTATTTTCAATACTGTGGGATGATTGAGATCTTTATTTGTTCAATTTATTGGTGTAGGATTATTCTAATTTATTTTAATTTTTGTTACAATTTCCCTGTGATTGAATTAATATTGTGTTTCAGCCTTGTCTTAGAAGTCAGAATCTCGATTCTGAAATTTTACATTTTCTTCGAGGGATTTGACATCAGTTACTGCGATTGTATTCTCCTAATGTAAATTTTGGTATTGTAATTAGTGCAAGTTCGTTTTGTAATGACAATTATAATTGAAAATTTGAAATTATCTATCCACAATGTATCATTTGTCAAGTAATAACGCGAATAATCTAATTCTAAAATCTTCCGATGTCTATTAATATGCAATGGTTGTCAGGCTCAAGGTATCATTAAATATATACTATATTATAAATAATATAAAAATTATATGTAATTATTAAAATATCATATTTTAATTTATGATTAAAATTAATTAATTTTAAAATGACGGTTTAGATTTTAATCAATTTTTTCATTCCATTTATTATTTTTATCATATATTTATAGGATTTTTACAAAAATTATTTTTTTAATAAATTAAATATCAATTATTATTAAGTTTTATTATGAAATTAATTGTTTTAAAAACGACAGTTTAGATTTCAATCAATTTTTTTCATTCCATTTGTTATTTTTTATCATATATTTATAGGATATTTATAAAATTTATATTTTACATAAATTAAATATCAACTATTATTAAATTTTATTATAAAAAATTATACAATATATAACCTTAGAAAAGAAGAATTATTATATTTTCTATATTGACTTTTATTAAATGATATATTAGTTTATTTTAAAAATTTAAGAGCTTTCATAATTGATTTAGATATAAATAATATCTAAATAAAATATGTTATTTATTTATAAAAAAATAATCTTAAAAATAATTATTTTAAAAAAAAGTTGAATATCAAATAAATTAATATAAATTATTGTTTAAGTTCTATTATAAAAAATTACGTATTACACAATCATATTCAAAAAAAATATTTTTTTACATCATCTTTTATTGAATAATGATTTAATTTCATTGAAAATTTGAAGAATTTTCATAATTAATTTAGACATAAATTATATAAGTAAAATATATTTTTATTTATAATAAAATTAATGTTATTTATAAATATTTTTAAAATTAAAACAGTCCTCATTATAGATGGATTCCTTACTAGTATAATTAATTAAATGTTTCAATGTTAAAAAAAATAGAAACCCGTCTAGCTTGACTTAAAAGGTTAAGATTCTTATAAAAAGAAATACAAAACAAATTGTAAGTGTCAAACTCATTAATAACTAGTTATATATTCGCGCGTTGCAACAGACTCTTTTATTTAAACATTAAAATATTATAAGATAAAAAAATCACATTTATCTAATATTAAATTATAAATTCATCAAATTATAGAGAAAACCTATAATAAATACTATATATTAATCTTGGATGAGATTTTTGCACAATATGAGTTAATGATTTATGATTTTTATGGCAAGAAAAGTAAATTATTCTAACATATATTATCACCATTAATTTCTTACCAAATATGCACAAGGTTGCTAATTAAAAAAAATAATATTATGAAAATAATAGTATATATGGGAAAGAAATGGAGAGAAAGAGGGGATCAATGGACACGATCACATACGTTTGATCAACTAAAGATAAATATTATCCGTCTAATTGAGGGATAAAATTGATATAATAAAAAAAACCATGATAAAAAATGGACCCTCCAATTTTTAGATGCTTTATATAATAGTATAGATTATCCAAATGTTAATAAATTGTTATTTCAAATTTGGACTTACTAACGGTTTTTCGATGGGATCATTTGATATTAGACATGGTATAAGAGCAATAACTTCGTTAATAAATGATTCACCGTTGCGCTGCTGAAATTTTGCATAACATAGCAACTCTCGTTCGTTTGGGACCCAAGTAGGGATGTCAATTTTTGACTCGACCCGACGGATTAACTTAATCCGATTCGAACCCGATCCGATCCGATATGAACCCGAAAATAAATGAGTTGGATATGGGTTTAATTTTTTTTATCTGAATCGGGTCGGGTCGGGTCGGGTTCGGGTCAATCCAACCTGATTAATTATATTTTTTGAAGTAATTTTATGATTTAGTACTAATTAAAACTTAAATATACACTAATTATACACTAATTAAAATTAATTATAAATTAATCAATATTTTATTACTTAAAATTATATAAAAATAATTAATAAATATTTAATTATTTTACACGATCATCGGGTCGACCTGTGACCCGTCGGGTCGAATATGGATCAAGATTTTTTAACCCGAATTTAATCGGTTTGGGTTTGAATCGGATCAAAAATAATATGATCCGACCCGACCCATTGACACCCCTAAACCCAACCCATCGGAAATCACCAGAATTTAAAAATTAATTTTTTTTCTCAAGTCCATTGGACCGACATTTTGTAGAGTAATGAAAATGGAATATTTATCCCATCAAAGCCCATTATCTTCAATTTTTGGTGGAAAAAAATTATTTGCTCACGCCTAATTATTTTTCTTACCTGGAAGAGAGAATGTGGATCTGCCCCTTATTTGTGTAATTTTTAGAGGGGGCATAACCGATCTAATTTGAGAAATCCATCTGATATGTTCAGACTCGAATCCAATCCGATCTAATTTTTCAAAAAAATTAAATTGATCTGATCCAATCCAAACCCGACCTGACCTGACTCGACCCGATCCGAGATCAAATAGCCTATAATTCAATCAAAACCTATTAAAAATATGAAAAAACACAATATATAAATTGACCCGACCCGACCCGATCCGATTTCTTCTAAAATATCAAACTGGCCCGACCCGTGCCAACCGAATCAAACCCAACCCCACCCGCCCGATTGCCACTCTAGTAATTTTGATCTTGTTATGAATCCACCAAATGGTTTGAAGGGAATCCATGTCCACTTTTATCTCATTCTCATGCAAATCGAGTCAGCCGAACATAGCCTTAAAGAGTTAGCATAAAGTGATGTAATAACAACATCAGACCTGAACACTGTCTCTTTTAGTTTGAATTCAGTAAAAGTTTTTTTTATCCAATCTTTTATTTTCAACCAACAGATAATTATCGTCCCAAAAATTATTAAAAATAGAGGCTTCTTCATCATGAGTTTCACCAAATAATTGTTTGCAAAAATCTACAATTTGAGACTCATTGTGAAATAATAAATTATAATATCACCATCAATGTTCATTGTAATATCATATTTTTATTTTTTCTATTAAAAGTTATTCTATGAAATAACCCGTATTGAGATCACCTGCCATTGTTCTTTAGCTAGAGTTTGCCAGTATTTTTCCTCATTCAAATATATGTCATCAAGAGCGGATTTAGTTTCTAGCCTCTGCCACAGTGAACTGAAATCTCTATGCCCTTTTTTTTTTAAAGTATGTAATATATGTAATGCATCAGTTTTTTTTCCTTTTTTCCTGCCAAAATGTTTTTATTCTGCCCTTTCATTTCCCTTTTCTTGTATTTCATTTTTTTCACACAACTTAAAAGACCACCACTTAACAAATAATTCAATAATTTCAGGATTGTCTGTCCAAGATTTATCAAATCTAAAGAAACTTTGAGAATTAAGATTAGTCATACTAGTTTATAAAACCAAGAGACAATGATTAAATTCATATTTAGGTAAATCATTTACCACACTCCTGGCAAACAAATTGTCCCATTGTATCCCATAATATTTTAATATAATAAAAATCATTAAACAATATTAATCAAAAATTAAAAATCATAATATACATATTTTCTTCTCTTCCCTCTCTTTCATTTTCTTTGTATTTGACATCTCCCTCCTTACCCCGGTGATTTCATCATGATGGTGTCGCATTTCTTGCTTCTTTGTCTATGTCCTCTCCTTTAATCTTGGCTCGCTCCTCTCGTCTTGTTTCTTTCCTTTGATCTTGTCTCTCTTTCCTCATCTGTTTTCTATCTCCTCTATGATCTCTCCTCACAAATTTTCTTCTCCTTCTCCTTCTTCTTTGAGCTTTTTTTTCTTCTCTCCTCTTCTCTTTCTTCCATCCCTTCTTCAATTTCAATCTTATTCATGAATATCTCCTCTTGGTATTTTTTTTTTACATTTTGCACTAGGAGATGTTTCAGTGTAATTTTAGATATTTTCATTATTTAATATAAATAATTTCTAACATATTTTTGAATATTTTTGAATATTCTTATAAATATTTTATCCATATCCTCATAAAATTTAAATTTAACACTAATTAAGATTTTAATATAACTAAAAATGTTCTTCATATCTAAACATGATACAATATGTTTTTTTTTGTGAAGTCAAACTAATCCAAAAAAGACCAACACTAGCCGACCATCGACACAACCCGATGATCTTTTTTTCCAAACCAATCGAACTCGATCCGGTCCATCCGATTGACACCTCTACCTTTCAATTTCACTCTCACAAATAGAATAACTACATGTAGAGGTAGCAATTAGATGAGTTGGATCGGATTCGGACCGATCAATTTTTATGTCGAGTTAGGTAAGATTTAGGTCGGATTTTTTTTGACAAGTCAAGTTTAGAGTCAGCTAGTGTCTTTTTCAAGTCTTAGGTCAATCCGGTCGAGTGAACTTCGGGTTGGTTTCACTTTCCCAAAAAAAAAAACAGATACTTAGTTCGAGTACGAAGGGTATTTTGTCATTTATAATTTATAATCTTAATTAGTTTTAAATTGAAATTTTGTGAGGATATTATGAGTAAATATTCAAGATTTAAATATATTGAATTATTGATGTGCTATGGAGTGCATATCGGCTTAAAAATTTTGACTTGTGTGTATATGCATGTGGGCTAAGGAGAGCCTGAATTGGGTTAAAACACAACGAGACTCGGTGGTCTGAAGAACACCCTACCCTTACTCTTTTGACACTATGACGGGTTCTACTTTCGAAGCAGTGGAATATTGTCATGTAAAATAACATTCCACTCATGCACTGTATCTAAGTGAACATGGTTTATCCAGCATCACGTTGCCAATGTATTGGCAACTACGAAGTTCCTAACAACAACAAATATTCTGTTAGGGGTTGCACCAGGATGTTGGAAGCATTTTCCTCAAACAAGAAAGCTAAACATATCAATGGTTCTACAAGACTACTGAGGGGAAATGAAACACATTATAGGAAACAAATTTAAAGGAATTCTCAAAAGTTGCAAATTCAAATTCCAATGAGGTATCAGCGTGTAGTAGATCTTGCGCTGATGGTTGAGCGGTATGTTGTACTTCTCTGCTTTCTATAAGAGGAATATACATCATCATACTGGCTTGACTCATTTGGATCTGTTGTGGCCCCTAGGCCCAGCCGGCCTGACCCAGCACCACCCGAAGACGGAACTGATCCATCAGGGCACATCCCTGTCTCTGGATCAACAGTCTGCAAATTTGGTGGGGGTGGTATGCATGTTCCTCCCTTGCGTACTAAGTCCTCTCTTTCCTCCATTTCTCTCTCATAGTTGTCATACCCGTAATCAGTTTCGTCTCTCCTCATGGGACCCTCTGACGGGTTTGTTTCCCCAATTTCTCTAAAAAAATTTGAGACCCGCTCTAGAATCTCTGACTGTGGAACTGGGGAAGGAGGTATTATTGTGGGGATATCTAAGGGGCTCAAAGGTGAGTATGGCACACCGCTACCAATCTGCATCTTGCGTACCATACCAGGTATCAGACCTGGGGGGAACAACGGATAAGGAGGTGGGTTTGGATCAGCCTGAATTGGGGTCGTGGTGGTGAGCGATGTGATTGGTATGGCAGGTTGGGTCAGCACTGACATGGGTGCAGGTACTGAGCCAGGGAAAGGGAGTTGTGTAGGGAGGGCATATGGAGGTACCTGTGCTGGCGGGACAGAAATGTTATGTGTCAGTTGGTTTTCAGGTTGTGAGTCATCGGACCGCCAACTTTGAGGTTGTCGCTGAAACCCTGAAACAAATTTAGAGCGCTCCCTTAGATGATAGAATTGGCATTTTTGTAAACAAATATACTGCATCATGCAGCAGATAATGGCATAATACTTGGCTAGTTTGATGGCTTTTTCAGTTCATTCCACTGGAAATTTGCCAGTACTCCAAACTACTAGAATATAGAAAAACACCCCAATTACACATTATTGGGGGGGGGGGTACCTGAGGGCACCGGCGTTGGCATGTCAATAGGTGCATGTGCAACACTGGAACCAGTCTTCATCTCCCTTTCGAGGGTAGAAATGGTATTTTGGTCGAAGACCTCTTTGGAAGCCCAGAACTGCACTATTTTCTGGAGTCGAGATTGATTTTCCTCCCTGTTTAATGGGTTGTTGTAAACCTTAGAAAGCATTGCACCCAACACAGGTAGCAGTGCAAGTGCCTGGTTGTCTGGCTCATGTGGGTTTGCTCTATGTTGTAAGCTGATACAGCAAGATTTCACAACAATTACATAATGAGGTGTGCACTAATTTGTGCAGGTGTCAGTTCTAAGGGCTACAGAGAATTTGACAGAAAGAAAGAAGATAACAGACCACCAGTCATTTTTTTTCTCTCTAAAACCCAATACCAACCAATTCAATACAAGTTGATTTCATCATAGTAATATCAATATGGAATGAAGCAGATGGAATAGAGGCTTTGTCATGGTAATTTGGTGGAACAGCTGGGCACTCTCATCAGATCTGATACATCACCCAAGCTCTCAAATACCATTGTTTTTAAACTTAAGCAAAAAGATGGTAAAAACATATGATTATTGAGATCAACAGGAGCAATTATTTCTTAAGTTCTACTTCAAAAAAAATTATTTCTAAGTTGCATCGATACTTCAAAAATATAACTATATCAGTAACTATCTGTTATCTTGGAGCCTAGAGGATCATGATGTTTTTCAGTTTTGTAGCATATAAATGTAATCATTCTGCACCAAAAAGATGTAACAAAAAGAAATAGATAAAAGAACCTTTCAAAAAGTATATCATTGGCCAAGAAAATAATATGCAACTGCCTCTCAGGGTCATCCATTGCAAAGACCCGATTTCTCAATGCCTCAGCAAGCGCAGGTGCAAATGGTGATCGCTGAAAGAACCATGATTTGGCCCCCTTTATAGATTCTTTGGTGCCACTTAGTCCCCTTAGCACCTCATCCATTTCAGCTGCCACATCAGAGGGAAGTGGTCCGGCTAGGCCCTTGAATGGCCTTGACTCGTAAAAGCTTGGCACCTGAGGCTGTGATTGATGCTCGTAGTATTGGTGGTTAAGGGGGACTTGATGTGCCATTTGTGGTGGACCTGCAGCATGAGTGACCATGTGGGGCAATGGTGCAGGAGGGTTGAAATGGGATCCTCCTGTCAGAAAGCAGTTGGTCTTAGCACAGTAGAGAATGTGGTATTTCTCCAGACAAGTTCAATGTTTTCCAAAGTAAAAATTTAGCTTCTGGGTGCATGCTATAAAATACATAGGGCTTATGTAAAATGGTTTGACCATTTAAGGTCCTTTGCAGTTTTTAAACTAGCATATCAGTAAACTCATATCAGTTCAGTTCACTAGATATGTACATCTTAGAAGCTTTACACAACATATCACTTGGCATATTGAAGTTTCTCATTTACTTAAAAGAAAAAGAAAAATAGTTCCCGAGTTAATGAGCAATTTTGCATCTGCAAGCCGATTAGACCATTTTGGTTTGAGGTCATCAAACCAATCAGTATGAGCTTGCAGTTGATTCATGGTGATTTCAATGATGTTACATGACTATTTTTCTTCTGAGAACTTGATTAGGTAGTTATACTAGCCTTATTATAGTATTATTCTTTTTATCCTGAGAAACAATTTCAGGGCTTTGCCAGATTCAAAGACTACTGGATAGAATGATCAGTTCCACCAGTATTTAATTTGGAAAAAGTTGACTACATGTGCAAATTTTAACTTGAGACACATTGTGATACTTTTCTTCAACAATATAGGAGGGTACAAGTTCAACTTAACTGCATAATGTTTATCTGTCAGATAGAATTTATTTTATTTAGAATTGGACCCACCTATCAAGAAGAGTCTATAATTGTAGTACCCATGGCCCTCTCCACCAAAGATAAATGCATAATCCGGGTTGTCATATTGTTTTTCTCGAATCATTATCTCAAATTCAGGCCCATTTTTAGCTATGTACTCAACCAATTTATCTATCCTCTTTTGGAGCTCAGGATCGGCTGGGGGTCCCACAGGAGGAGGTGGATGCTGCTGGGGCATGAAATGAGGTGGTGGAAGGTGGTGGGTCACACCGAAGGGTGGAGGTGATTGATTGTGACGCGGCCCGCCAGCATAGGGATGTGGAGGGTGAGGGTAAAATTGGTGGGGCCCAGGTTGCTGTGATGGTTGGACTGGGTGAGAGGGAAAGGGAGAGTATTGAGGAAGTGAAGAGTGGTGAGTGGGAATGTATTGAGGGCCGAGAAACTGGGGCTGGGCATATTGTTGGGGCTGTGGAGCAAAACTGCCATACTGTTGCTGGTTTTGCGTATATGACATAGCAGCTGCATATTCCTGGGCTTGACGATCCATCTCACTTATTTGGCTCTCGAAAGCAAATCAATCTAAGATAATTAAAGAGGTAACAAAAGGTACTTAGTGTCAATTAGAGGAATGAATAAAACTTACAAAATTCCATGTCAGCATATCCCAAAAGTTGGCACACCCTACTCTTCATTGTTGCAGGTGGATAATTTGATAGAAATCATTGTTATGCATAATAGTACCATTACTGGTACTGGAGAGGTCTAATAAAACCAACTTCAGACTATATCAGAGTCCCTGAGATATTGGCTTCCAACAATGAACTATTAATGATTGCTGCACCTTATACCAAAAAGCCAAAAAGTTCAGTAAAATTGGGGATGCTAGGCACGAATGAAATAGAAGTCAGTGCGTTTCTTTTCATCCCCTTATACCAAGTAATCATTGGGAACTGCAAATTGAGAGGTCTACTAAGTGTAGTACAGGACCCTATGAGGTTGATCAGCCGATAGAACAACAGAAGTAGCAAAATTCAGTCAACAAAATAGTAGCCTTCATCCCCCCGGAACCCCCCCCCCCCCACACACACACACAAAAAGAAAATATTAAGGAGTCGTACGGGTTGAGATGCTTGAGAAGACGAGAGAGAGGGGAATGGTGTCTTACCTTAAGAGAGAGAGTTAAGGTAGCGCTGAACACGAGAGGCACCAGTTAGGGTTTTTCGGAGAGAGACGAAGCGGGAGGGGACCTCCGGTCCGAAGAGTGGATCCGAATCCTTGGTGGCGAGGACAAGAGGTTATTACTGTTGGCGGTTGGGGGTGCGGTGCAGAGACGAATCTAATCTATCTAATTAGTAAATGGTACTTAGTAAAAATCCATTCTCTTCATTTAAATATAACAGAAAATAATTTTCTCTTCATTTAAATCAGAAATTTCTTTCTCCCTTCATTTTGTAAAGGAGATCTCATCAATTTAAAATCGACTGGTTACACAATATTTTGATGAGGGACGCGTAGGGTTTCCAAGCCGAGTCAAGCTGAGCTGGCTCGCTAATTATTTTTGAGTCAAAAACTTTAATCTAAAATCGACTCGTTAAGTTAACAAACTAACAAATCTGACTCGTTAAGGCTCATTTATATAAAAATTACTAAAATAACTAATAACAAAATATTTCACATAAATTTGATATAATAATTTAAGTATATATATTATACTATAACTACTTACTATACTAAAAATCCACAATAAAAATATATAAATAATAAATATTAATAGTTTACCGATCCAAACGAGCTTAACTAGCTGAGTTAACCCAAAATCAAACTCGGCTTATTAATGATTTGATTTATTAATGAGCGAGCCAACAACGAGTTGATCTCAAATGAGTTATGAACGAGCCACGAGTTTTTTTGTCAGTCCTAGACGCACTTGATAAGGTTCCAACATAAATTTAAATTTATAGATCATATGACCCTTCATTGTAACTTATACTGTCAAACTGTAAATTTTAATTTGGCATTAATGGTCAAAAATTAAAAATTAATTAAATTTTGACAATGATCAAAATTAACTTAACATAAATAAATAAATTGCTTAACTCAACAAGGAAGGGAATAAAATTTTATATATATATATGGGTAAATATAATATATACCAATTAGGTAAATAAACCGTTTAATTATCAATGACCCACGAAATTTAGCGAGATACAAACTAAAATTTTAAATTGATTAAAGAACTGAAATCAAAAATTTAATACGAATAAACATTAAGTTTGAAATAAGTAATAAATCAACCAAGTTAGATAAAATAATTTAGAACAAAATTTTAAAGTTCGTGAGCCGCAATACGAATGCCTATTTAGATACCATTTGTAATAATTAATTTACCGTTAATTCAAAACTTGAAGCTTTGCCACACAAATGGCGCAAGCCTCGGTCACGAAAAATCCATTCCGTTCACTCTTCATTAAACGCCGCATTTATTACCCCTCTTCTCTCTTTTTTTTCTCTCTCCCGCTCCCCGTCCCTTCGGTCCCTTCGCCATTATGGCGCCCTCTTCTCTCTCTTTTTCTTCTCTCTCCCGCTCCCCGTCCCTTCGCCATTATGGCGCCGCTCTTCTCTCTCCTTTCTTTTTGTTCTCGCCCTTGTTTCCTCTCTTGTGTTTCCTTGCCTCACCGACTACGATCGGTTTCTCTCTCTCGGACGAGGGGTGCTGCAACCTAGACTTTCCGTCCTCTTGCTCCCGGTGAGCCTATCTTTGGATGTCCGTCCGTCGCGAGACCCTGTCACTTTCCGCCGAGTTGAGCCACTTTCCCCACTCATGACCCCCAGCGCCCTGGACCCGAGCCCTTACCGCCTCTCCCTATAAAGGCCGAAGCGTGCGCCCTCCTCTCTCCCTCCTTTGGCTCTCGTACGTTGAGAAATTTACGTAAGAGACAAAAGAAAAGTTAACGAGATAAGAGCGGATCTAAGTAATTTTTGGTAAAAAAAGGTGTAAGGAGGAGAGGAGGGTGGTGGCCGAGCCTTGTCGGAAAGGAGGTGGTACCGCTTTGAGCTTCCTTGCTTGTCTATTTCGGCTTTTCCCTTTAGTTTGGTAAACCACAGCCCCCGCCTATGTAGGCGTTGTATTCTCTTTGTTCATTCTGGATTTGTATGGTCATGTATTTATATTTATTATTATTTTGTTTATTCGAGATTTATATTATTTTATTCATTTAGCCTTTCGTACGCACGTCTCGTCGTGCGTACGTGGCGGGATTAGCACCCCTAATCCGATTCATTTATTTCTGGGGTGTGACATCCTTCGGTGGTATCAGAGCATGGATTTTATAAATCCGATTTCATATAAACCATGCTAGAATAACATCTAAGAAATCCCGAGATGTGAATAAAATAAACAAAACAATGATATATATACCTGACTTAGGTTTGTGAGGGGTAGGTCTAGAAAGGACGGGGCAGACGTTACACGCACGGTTGCGTAGTTTCGCTGCTCCCGCTGGATCCCATTGCACGTGACTGAGTAAAGAAATGTTTTAAATAATAGAGTGAGATAGCCGTAAGTTTTCTAGCTTGTTATCACTTTGGACTTACGAGTATGTTTCCTTTTCTTTTCTCTCAGATTTCTAGTCACCATGGTTCGATCTTCGGGAGGAGGTCATCAATCGCGGAGACCCCATACCCGTTCTCAGGCCCCTTTGGGCCTACCCTCACCAGACCCACAGCCCTCACGACCACGTACGAGTGAGGGTCATGTGGCCCACGATACCGCCAGTTCCACGCACCGTCCGCACGCCTCGATGAGCGTGGTACCCCGTCTCCACCGTCTCCCCGGTCGCTTCTCCCGGGACCCATACGCGCGAGCGGCTCCCCGTGCCCCCGTCACTGTGGATCGCCACGACTGCGGCCCCGCCGCGACCTATCTTATTCACCCCCGGATCGACCGGCCCGGCTTATGCGAGCCTTCTTCTCGGGCCGGCGCGGTTTACCTCTCGAGAGCGCTACGAGACGAGACGGCACGGGATCCGTTTGTCTCTCGCGTTACGGGAGTTTGAGCGCCATCATATATCCCGGTATGATGGTAGCGGCGGTTACGACGCTGCTGAGGAGTGGCTTGCAGCAGTGCAGGTCACTTTTCGACTCTCGCGTACTCCCGAGGCCTACATGGCCGAGCTAGCGACCACCCTATTGGATCGCGACGCTCGCCACCGGTGGACCTCCCGGGAGCCTCGGTTGAGAGGTGGAGTTCGAGCCATGTCGTGGGAGCGTTTCTCGACATATTTGGGGCTCGCTTCACGGGAGAGCACCCGCGATTATACGTGCTCCGATACAGGTTCGAGACGCCGACACGGGGTTCTCGGACGGCTCGTCGATATGGAGAGTTATTCATTCGACTCTCTCGTTACGCACCCGAGCTGATCGCGGATCCGGCGCGACGAGCCGAGCCCGATTTATTCGAGGACTTCACGGCTCGGCTAGTGTCCTCGACATTTACCCCGGTACTTCGGTGGAGTTTCGATGGATAAGGCCGAGTACCGGAGAGCCTTATTGGAGCGCGGGCCGCGCCCCGCAACATCCGACCCCGTTTCGAGGGAGCCTCCACCTCGCTCCCTCCGCCACGACCCCCTGCACCCATACCACCCCCGCGGACCCCCGCGCACCCACGAGATATCGCCGTACCCTCGAGAGGTCCCGCGATGCCGCCGAGACCCCAAGCGTGCTCGCCGAGACCTCGCCCCGGACTATGCCATTCGTGCCGGCGGCGGGACACGGACACCGGCACCCGATCGCCCATTCGGAGGTTCCCGACCGACCCCGGAGCCACGTCGGGGCCTCCTCGACCGGCGGGAGGACGTGGAGCATCTACCCCGCCTCGAGGCGGAGGACGAGACGGAGCGCTCGCCCTATTGCTCGTGTTCATGCTTTGTTGTTGCTTGACGAGACCGCACCAGGGGGTGGATGTGGAGCGGCCGTGCTATGAGGATCCCGTCGATGCGAGCTCATCGTTGCGGGTATGGTGTACATCTCTCGACGACCTGCTTTTGTACTTATAGATACGGGGGCTAGTCATTCATTCGTTTCATCACTATTTATCGCGTCACGCGAGTGGCCTACCGAGATTAGGACGCGAGCCTTGGAGGTACAGACGCCACTCGGGAGGACCGTTATCGTTGACCGGGTCAGTCGCGGACGTTTGGTTAGGATTGCGGGTAGGGACCTAGTAGTAGACCTTACTGTCCTCGACATGCGAGACTTCGACATACTTCTCGGACTCGATTGGTTGACGCGACACCGCGCCGTAGTCGACTGTGAGCGACGCAGTGTGTGGTTCGGTGCCGAGACGTCAGAGCCTTTTTATTTCCGAGGAAGAAACCGGTACGAGAGCCAATTATATCCGTCCTTCGAGGGCAAAGCATCTCATGTCGGCGGGATGCGAGTATTACCCGGCGTCCATTGCGATTACGGACGCCAAGGGAGGTGGATATATCGACCGTCCCCGTTGCGAGAGAGTATCCCGACGTCTTTCCGGACGAGTTACCGGCTTACCGTCGCCACGTGACGTGGAGTTCGCATCGAGCTTCGGCCGGGCACGACGCCGTCGCACGCGCCCCATACTCGGATGGCACCCGCGAGCTACGAGAGTTGAAGATTCGGTTGGAGGAGTTATTGGAGAAGGGATTTATACGCCCGAGTACCTCCCCTTGGGGTGCTCCGGTCTTTTTCGTCCGCAGGAAGACGGCACCCTACGTCCGTGCATAGACTATAGGGAGCTCAACAAGGTCACGGTGCCCAACAGTATCCGATACCTCGTATCGATGACCCGTTTGATCGCCACGGGGTTCACGGGTATTTTCCAAGATCGACCTACGATCCGGATACCATCACCGACCATTAGGGCCGGTGACGTCCCGAAGATCTTTCTCGTACGCGATACGGTCACTACGAGTTTTTAGTTATGTCATTTGGTTTGACGAACGCCCCGCGTATTTCATGAGCCTTATGCACGGGGTGTTCTCGGACTATCTAGACCGATTCGTAGTAGTTTTCATTGACGATATACTCATCTATTCGCGTAGTCGGGACGAGCACGCGCGCCATCTGAGACTGACTCTGCAGCGGTTGAGAGAGCACAAGCTATATGCCAAGCTCTCGAAGTGCGAGTTTTGGCTCGAGCGGTGTCGGATTCCTTGGACACATCATATCCAGGGGATGGACTTGCGGTGGACCCGCGAAGATTTCGGCGATCACGAGTGGAGACCCCCTACGACTCGGAGGCGAGGTGCGTAGTTTCTTAGGACTCGCTTGGGTACTACCGGCGATTCGTGAGGGATTCTCCGTACTCGCCGCACCATTGACCCGGTTTGTTGCGGAAAGGGAGTCAAGTTTGAGTGGACTCCGAGCGACAACGAGAGCTTCGAGGAGCTCAAGAGACGACTCGTCTCTGCGCCCATTCTAGCCATGCGGTGCCCGACACGGAGTATTCGGTCTATACCGATGCATCCCGGCTTGGACTTGGGTGCGTCTTGATGCAGGAGGGGCACGTCATTGCCTACGCGTCACGACGACTTAAGACCCATGAGAGGAACTATCCGACTCATGATTTGGAGTTAGCCGCCGTGATCTTCGCATTGAAGATGCGGCGTCATTACCTTTATGGAGCGAAGTGCAAGATCTTCACCGATCATAAGAGTCTCAAGTATGTCTTTTCGCGAAGGAGCTCAATTTGAGACGAGAGGAGATGGTTTGGAGTTGATGAAGGATTACGAGCCGGAGATCCTTTATCACCCCCGCAAGGCCAATGTAGTGGGCGACGCCCAGTCGCAAGAGTAGCGCGAACCTTGCGGCTCGATCACCGAGCGAAGACCGGTTGATTGAGGACATGCGACGACCGGATCTCGTCATGACTATTGCGGATGCGCCATCCACCTCCACCTCGATCGACATTGCCACGGCAGCGCCTTTGAGCATACGGCCCACGTTACGAGACGAGATACGACTTGCACAGCCCTCCGATCCTCTTTTGGCGAAGTACATCGCTGGTGTACCCCAGGGCACTGCACCGCGTTTCCACATCGCTGACGATGGAGCGCTTCTGTTTGACGATCGCCTATGCGTACCTAAGGCCCAGATCTCAAGAGTAAGATCTTGACAGAGGCCCATGACTCAGGGTACGCTATCCATCCCGGCGAGACCAAGATGTATCGGACCCTTAAGAGACACTTCGGTGGAAGAAGATGCACCGGAGATAGCCCGATGCGTGGCTAGGTGTCTCGTATGTCGAAAGGTTAAGGCCGACCGTAGGAGGCCGGGGACCGGACGATACGGCCCTACCGAAGTCACGGCGCAAATTCGATATCATCACGATGGATTTTGTGACGGGCGCCCGGAGACACGACCCAGGGGCACAACGCGGTTTGGGTTATAGTCGACACGCTTACCAAGGTCGCACACTTCATTCCCTTTCGATTAGGGACATCGGCGAGGACATGGGGAGATTGTACTTAGCATGGCAGTACCGACATCACGGAGTGCCGACGCGGATCGTTTCTGATCGTGACCCACACTTTACGTCTCAGTTTTGGGGGAGATTCCAGGAGGCCCTCGGGACGACACTCAGCTTCAGCACCGCTTTCCACCCGCAGACCGACGGACAGTCTGAGCGTACGATCCAGACTCTCGAGGATATGCTACGCGCCTGCGCACTCACGATGAGTGGAGATTGGGAGCTGCACCTCAGTTTGTCAGAGTTCGCGTATAACAGCAGCTATCACGCTTCGATCGGCATGTCCCCTTTCGAGGCACTCTACGGACAGCCAGTGCGTACACCCGTATGCTGGGGACCCGCCGGCACGTACGAGCCTACGACGTCCGAGATGATCAATGAGAGTCATGCCACCGTCCGGCTGATCCACGAGCGTCTACGCGCGGCCCGGGACCGACGAGAGACGATACGCGGACCCCAAGAGACACGACTTCCGGTGACCGTGGCGAGCACGCGTTATTGAGGGTCTCGCCCACCAAGGGCGTTATGAGGTTCGGAGTCGAAGGGGAAGCTCGCACCACGATATATTGGACCGTTCCCGATTCTCGAACGAGTTGGACTGCGACATATCGACTTGCTCTGCCGCCTTCGCTCGGCCGGCATGCACAATGTTTTCCATGTATCACAGTTGAGACGTTACGTATCCGACCCTTCCCACGTCTTGGAGGTCGAGCCTCTTCATGTGGAGCCAAATTTATCTTACAGAGAGCGACCGATACGCATACTAGACACACAGGTGACCCAGCTCCGGAGACGATCCATTCCTCGAGTTCTCGTGCAGTGGGAGCATCATTCGCCACGAGAGGCTACCTGGGAGCTAGAGAGCGAGATGCGCGAGAGCCACCCTGAGCTTTTCATGACGTGAGTTCTTGTTTCGAGGACGAAACTTATTTTAAGGGGGGGAGAAATGTCAAACTGTAAATTTTAATTTGGCATTAATGGTCAAAAATTAAAAATTAATTAAATTTTGACAATGATCAAAATTAACTTAACATAAATAAATAAATTGCTTAACTCAACAAGGAAGGGAATAAAATTTTATATATATATATGGGTAAATATAATATATACCAATTAGGTAAATAAACCGTTTAATTATCAATGACCCACGAAATTTAGCAGATACAAACTAAAATTTTAAATTGATTAAAGAACTGAAATCAAAAATTTAATACGAATAAACATTAAGTTTGAAATAAGTAATAAATCAACCAAGTTAGATAAAATAATTTAGAACAAAATTTTAAAGTTCGTGAGCCGCAATACGAATGCCTATTTAGATACCATTTGTAATAATTAATTTACCGTTAATTCAAAACTTGAAGCTTTGCCACACAAATGGCCGCAAGCCTCGGTCACAGAAAATCCATTCCGTTCACTCTCTCTCTTCATTAAACGCCGCATTTATTACCCCTCTTCTCTCTCTTTTTTTTTCTCTCTCCCGCTCCCCGTCCCTTCGGTCCCTTCGCCATTATGGCGCCCCTCTTCTCTCTCTTTCTTCTCTCCCGCTCCCCCGTCCCTTCGCCATTATGGCGCCGCTCTTCTCTCTCCTTTCTTTTTGTTCTCGCCCCTTGTTTCCTCTCTTGTGTTTCCTTGCCTCACCGACTCTGATCGGTTTCTCTCTCTCGGACGAGGGGGTACTGCAACCCTAGACTTTCCGTCCTCTTGCTCCTGGCTGAGCCTATGCTGGATGTCCCGTCTGTCGCGAGACCTGTCACTTTCCGCTGACCGTTGAGCCACTTTCCCCACTCATGACCCCTGACTGCCCTAGACCCGAGCCCTTACCGCCTCTCCCTATAAGGCCGAGCGTGCGCCCTCCTCTCTCCCTCCTTTGGCTCTCATGCGTTGAGAAATTTCTGTAAGAGACAAAAGAAAAGTTAACAGATAAGAGCGGATCTAAGTAATTTTTGGTAAAAAAAGGTGTAAGGAGGAGAGGAGGGTGGTGGCCGAGCCTTGTCGGAAAGGAGGTGGTACCCTTTGAGCTTCCTTGCTTGTCTATTTCGGCTTTTCCCCTTTAGCTGGTAAACCCTAGCCCCCGCCTATGTAGGCGTTGTATTCTCTTTGTTCATTCTGAACTGTATGGTCATGTATTTATATTTATTATTATTTTGTTTATTCTGAGATTTATATTATTTTATTCATTTAGCCTTTCGTACGCACGTCTCGTCGTGCGTACGTGGCGGGATTAGCACCCCTAATCCGATTCATTTATTTCTGGGGTGTGACATCCGATTTACAGATCAAATTTATTTTCCACGTCTTATCAGTTAAAATTTTATTTTTAATCCTAAGCAGAAAATCATATTAGATTTTATGCTAAAACAAATTTACTCTACACTTTGCAACAGAGACTTTTAAACTCATAATTTAAAAGTATTAACACCTGGTAAAAAAAATATAAACATATAAAAATCTAGTATCAAAATGTAAATAATCGGAATTTTGTTTCGAAATCATCAAGAAATTGCTTACTGTGATTATGGTGCTTTGTAAAGTAAAAAAATATTATTATTTTGGAATGAGATTTTATATCTCAAAGTCTCAAATTGTTAATCTAAGTTACTCAATAATTTTATCATGTCAAAATCTCATGGGATATTAAATTCATGAATTTTTTGAGTTTTATAGTTATTTTTTAAATTATTTTAAAAACAACCATGAAATAGACTACTTTCTTGTGACGGACAAAACTTAATTTAAAAATAATTTAAAAAAATAGCTATAAATCTTAAAAATCATGAAATTTAATGTCCAATAAGATTTTGATATGAAAAAATTATTGAGAAATTTATGACCATTTAAAACTTCAGAATATAAAATATCACCTCAAAGCAATAATGATTTTTTCTTTACAAAACACTATATATATAAACAGCAGTATAAAAAACATAAACGCCTATTGTAAAAATATAAACACTTAATAAAAAAACGCATGCAATTAGTTGTTATATAATACTTCTGTTACACTTTTTATAAATACAAAGGCCTTCGTAAAAAAAATACATACATAAGAGTAAAAATGTAAACACCTAGGTTAAAAAAATATAAACAACTGGAAGATGTATAGTTTTCTTTGCTATACATTCTTTAAAATATAAACACATGCTTACAAAATATAAACACCTAGTATAAAAATATTATGATCTAGTCTATATCTATACTTTTATACTATTATATAAAGCAGCTAAGAATTTTACGAGTCCATTTTTTATCATTTCATTCAAATTTTTTATATCTCAAAATACCCCTTATTTAATGATTTACATTAATTTTGACTAATCAGACTAACACGATAGCGTCCATTATTTTATATTTCTCTCAATTTCTTTGCCATATAGGAGGAAGGGAATAAGTTGAGAAAATCATACGAGATTATATCTGATATAGCATCTTTAATTGATCTTTTTCATATTAGAATGACATACATATTATCATGTGATATTTTTTTTACATCTAAAATAAAAAAAAAATCGCTGCAACGCGCGGGTAAACAACTAGTATAAAAAAATGCAAATATTTAAAAATTGTAAATACATTTGTTATACCTGCTTTAAAAATATAAGCCCTCTAGTGTAAAAATATAAACACAATTAGTTATGTCGGAGGACCATGTTACCAAATACTTGCTCCAATAATAAGACGATATTCATTTTTATTCTAACGGTTGGTACTATTATACACACTAAAACTAGAAACATAAAAAATAGCTCCACTGACCAGGAGAGAGATCTCTCTTCCTCTATAAATCTCACCTGGTGCGAGCTTTGTCTGCATTTTTTTTTCTTTTCAATTCCTCGGCCATTTGATCGGGAGATGAGAAACTAAAAGTCACAGTATAGACTAGGGAGTAAAGAAAAAAAAATATATAATTACTTAAGAATTGATAAGCATCTCCATTATTTTGTCCCACGTAAGATGCCATGGCGGGCACAATTATTGTGAGCTTGGCGGATTCAAATTCCAAATCCAACGAAATTGCAACAAAGCCATTATTAGGCGATATTCTCACCCTCCTATCTGCCGGCTTGTACGCTGTCTATATAACACTGATAAGGAAGAAGCTGCCAGATGAGAAGGAAGGGAAGGGGGAGGCGAGCACTGCACAATTTCTGGGGTTTCTGGGATTTTTCAACATGCTCATATTCCTACCAGTTGTTCTCATTTTGCATTTTACTAGGGTGGAGCCATTTCACCGTCTAACATGGCAACAAGTTAGCCTTATAATTGGAAAAGGTAAACTTTTTTCGTGGATAAGTTTGATTTTATTTATTTTTAAATTTTCAGTGCGCTTTCCAATAGTTTGGATGTTTCATATTAAAGGGTATAATTCAAATTTTGATATCTTTGCTGAGCTACAAGAAAATTTCACATGTAAAAGTTGAGAGATTGTTTAAGGGTTGGATAAATTTGACATTTTCTGATTTCGGTTTTGGCTGGAATGGAACTATCAGCAGAGATTAAAAGAACTAAAAGTCTGCAAAAAAAACAAAAAAAAAATCAACTAAAAAGAACTACATAAGGGTCAAATGGAAACCATGATGAAAGCAGAAGTTGGATCAGAAAAACTGTCATCACAATTTACAAATAAGCATCTGCCAAAACTTTGTTTGCTTGGCTGTGTAATAATTCGTGAATTCTGAATTTTAGGTCTATTGGATAATGTGCTGAGCGATTATCTATGGGCAAAAGCAATACATTTGACCACAACAACAGTGGCGACAGCAGGTCTGACAATTCAGGTACCGATAGCCGCAGTTATTGACTCAATCACTGGCCATGCACCGCACCTCCTGGACTATGTGGGGGCTGCTGCTGTTTTAGTTGGTTTTGCCGGCATTAACATTCCATCTGATACTTGCTCTGGTTCAAATTACGAAGCAACAATCGGAGATGAACAGCACCAGGAAATTGTGGTGGCTCGAGAGAATCTGGAGCAGCCATCTGATAGACGGCTGTCTGATGTTTCATAGATCAGGATGATAACTTAATTAGAGATTTATTTCGATGCAGGGCTTTTGCCTGTATCTATATGTAACATTGTATAAACTAAATCCATTAAATCTCAGAAAGAAAAACAAATGGCATTGTATTTCAAGAGTTTCAAACTGTCCAATAGAGTCTGCAACTCGATCGTAGGGTCCTGCAATGCCGAGAAGAACTGTCCGATCAGAAATAAACAGACGAGATCAGTTCTATTTATCTCGATTTAATTTTTAAACTCAAATTTTCAAAGAGATCTCATCCATTCGAGTTGAATCGGACGGTTCATATCGGATTTAGAGTCCGAATCCCGATTTTAGGCCATTTCATCGCGTGCCTCTAGTTAGAACGAAATACGAAAATAGGAAATCCTAATCTATATCTATAATATTATATAAAACAACTAAGAATTGTAGAGTCTATTTTTATCATGGTATTTTTTTATTATACTCATTTTATCCCTCAATTAGACAGATAATATCTATTTTTGGTTGATCGAACGTATATAATCGTGTTCATTGATCCCTCTTTCTTTTTATTTTTTTCTCATCTATACTATTATTTTCATTTATGCACATGATTTATATATTAGAATACTTAATATATTTCTATTTATGTTATGGTATAAATTTTTGATTTAAGACTTAATGTATGTACTATAATTAGCAACTTTGTACATATTTAGTAAGAAATTAATGGTGATAATATATACTAAAATAATTCATTTTTCTTGTCATAAACATCATGATCATTAACTCATATTGTACAGAAAATCTCATCCAAAATTAAATCTGATTTTTATTATAAATTTTTTCTATAATTTGATAAATTTATAATTTAATTAGATCAATATAAATTTTTTTATTTTATAATATTTTTATATTTAAATAAAAGAGTCTGCACCAACAATATATTGCTCGTCCTAATCCTGTGGAGCAAGGAAAACCCTAATTTCCAGCGCTATAAACCCTCAACTCCTAGCCGCTCTACTGAGGCGACTCTCTCTCTTTCTCAAATTCTCGTATCTTTACCTCTCAATTCCACCTATCATCGGCGATCTGACTACATCGCGTCCTTTTTTGTTGTGTGATTTCTATATTTCTCTCCTCGGTTCTGTCTTCACATCTCCCCTTGAATCTCAGTTTTCGTCCTTTTTTAATTTTGTATTCTGTTGTGTTTAAATTTTAGATCCTTTTGAGAAGAAAAGGTAATTGAGGTTGCTATGAGGATGAACTTATATGGACTAGAGTTTCTGATTTGGGATCTCTTCTTACCCATTAGTTGAAGACATACCCTTGGCTGTCTGAGCAACTCCCTCTCTCTTTCTCCCTATTTTTCAATCTCTGATTTCTGTAATTTCTGATCTAATTATACATGTCAATATGAACAAAATCAATTATGAACATATTTCTTTTATTTTTTGAAAATCTATTGCGTCCATTACCAATTCTGTGGGATAAATCAATTTCCCTTGGTATAATGGCTCGGGCGCTACATTGAAACTTGGTGATCCTGATCTTTGGAGCATTTCTGTGCCATCTGATCCTGGAAACGCTACGGATATTTTTTAATTCGCGCTGTTATTTGTGAAAATCATTGATTTTGTTGAATTTTTTTGATGCGAGGTGTAGAACACGAATTGTTATTTGATGTTTTGTGTTAGCCTGTCATAGAAAATCAAAATTTTCCTCCTGTTGAGGGATTAAACTTCAAAATATATGGTTTGTCGATGATGATCAAAAATGAAAACTTTCGTTCTGCTGAAGCGTTATTGCTGTGTGGAATTTTCATGGAGACCTGAACTGAGACGAACATTAGTTAGTAAACTCTGTTCATAATTTGAGTTTCAATTTTGTGTTTCCTATGCCCTGAAGATTGGTAGTAAAGTAGTGGTTTTGGCCGTATACCTAATTTTGATGAAATTATTTTCAATACTGTGGGATGATTGAGATCTTGATTTGTTCAATTTATTGGTGTAGGATTATTCTAATTTATTCTAATTTATTCTAATTTTTGTTACAATTTCCCTGTGATTGAATTAATATTGTGTTTCAGCCTCGTCTTAGTAGTTAGAATCTCGATTCTGAAATTTTACATTTTCTTCGAGGGATTTGACATCAGTTACTGCGATTGTATTATCCTAATGTAAATTTTGGTATTGTAATTAATGCAAGTTCGTTTTGGAATGACAATTATAATTGAAAATTTGAAATTATCTATCCACAGTGTATCATTTGTCAAGTAATAACGCGAATAATCTAATTCTAAAATCTTCCGATGTCTATTAATATGCAATGGTTGTCAGGCTCTAGGTATCATTAAATCTATACTATATTATAAATAATATATAAAATATTTGTACTTATTAAAATATCATATTTAATTTATGATTAAAATTAATTAATTTCAAAGTGACGGTTTAGATTTTAATCATTTTTTTCATTCCATTTATTATTTTTATCATATATTTATAGGATGTTTACAAAATTTAATTTTTAAATAAATTAAACATCAATTAGTACTAATTTTTATTATGAAATTAATTGATTTTAAAACAACGGTTTAGATTTCAATCAATTTTTTTCATTACATTTTTTATTTTTTATCATATATTTTTAGAATGTTTATAAAAATTATATTTTAAATAATCAATTATTATTAAATTTTATTATAAAAAAATTATACATTATATAACCTTAGAAAAGAAGAATTATTGTATTTTTTATAATGACTTTTATTAAATGATATGTTAGTTTTATTTAAAAATTTAAGAGCTTTCATAATTGATTTAGATATAAATAATATCTAAATAAAATATATTATTTATTTATAAAAAATTAATCTTAAAAATAATTATTTTTAAAAAAAAGTTGAATATCAAATAAATTAATATAAATTATTGTTTAAGTTCTATTATAAAAAAATTACGCATTATACAATCATATTCAGAAAAAAAAATTTACATCATCTTTTATTTAATAATGATTTAGTTTCATTGAAAATTTGAAAAGTCTTCATAATTGATTTAGATATAAATTATATAAGTAAAATGTATTTTTTATTTATAATAAAATTAATGTTATGTATAAATATTTTTAAAATTAAAACAGTCCTCATTATTGATGGATTCCTTACTAGTATAATTAAATAAATGTTTCAATGTTAAAAAAAAATAGAAACCCGTCAAGCTTGACTTAGCGGTTAAGATTCTTACAAAAAGAAATACAGAACAAATTGTAAGTGTGTGACTCATTAATAATTATCCAAATGTTAATAAATTGTTATTTCAAATTTGGACTTACTAACAGTTTTTCGATGGGATCATTTGATATTAGACATGGCGTAAGAGCAATAACTTCGTTAAAAGATGATTCACCGTTGCGCTGCTGAAATTTTGCATAACATAGCATAATTTAATTTTGCAACCCAACCCAACGGAAATCACCAGAATTTAAAAATTAATTTTTTTTTCTCAAGTCCATTGGACCGACATTTTGTAGAGTAATGAAAATGGAGTATTTATCCCATCAAAGCCCATTTTCTTCAATTTTTGGTGGAAAAAAATTATTTGCTCACGCCTAATTATTTTTCTTCCCTGGAAGAGAGAATGTGGATCTGCCCCTTATTTTTGTAATTTTTAGAGGGGCAGAACCGATCTAATTTGAGAAATTCATATGATCCGTTCAAGCTCAAATCCAATCCGATCTAATTTTTCAAAAAAATTAAATTGATTTGATCCAATCAAACCCGACCTGACCTGACTCAACCCGATCCGAGATCAAATAGTCTACAATTCAATCAAAATCTATTAAAAATATGAAAAAACACAATATATAAATTGACCCGACCCGACCCGACCCGATTTCTTCTAAAAAATTAAACTGCTCCGACCCATGCCAATCCGAACCCAACCCCACCCCCGATTGCCACTCTAGTAATTTTGATCCTTTCCTTTGTGTTTCGAACACCGTTTTTAATCTTTGTCCCTAATTTTTTTTTTCTTGTTATGAATCCACCAAATGGTTTGAAGGGAATCCATGTCCACTTTTTATCTCATTCTCATGCAAATTGAGTCAGCCGAACATAGCCTTAAAGAGTTAGCATAAAAGAGATCTAATAACAACATCAGACCTAAACACTGTCTCTTTTAGTTTGAATTCAGTAAAAAGTTTTTTTTTATCCAATCTTTCATTTTCAACCAACAGATAATTATCGTCCCAAAAATTATTAAAAATAAAGGCTTCTTTATCATGAGTTTCACCAAATAATTGTTTGCAAAAATCTACAATTTGAGACTCATTGTGAGATAATAAATTATAATATCACCATCAATGTTCATTGTAATATTATATTTTTCTTTTTTCTATTAAAAGTTATTCTATGAAATAACCCGTATTGAGATCACCTGCCATTGTTCTTTAGCTAGTGTTTGCCAGTATTTTTCCTCATTCAAATATATGTCATCAAGAGCGGATTTAGTTTCTAGCCTCTGCCACAGTGAACTGAAATCTCTATGCACTTTATTTCTTTTCTAAAGTATGTAATATATGTAATGCATCAGTTTTTTTTTTCCTTTTTTCCAGCCAAAAAGTTTTTATTCTGTCTTTTCATTTCCCTTTTCTTGTATTTCATTTTTTCATGCCAGCAATTACTAATATCCTCACACAACTTAAATTCAGACCACCACTTAACAAATAATTCAATAAATTCAGGATTGTCTGTCCATGATTTATCAAATCTAAAGAAACTTTGAGTATTAAGATTAGTCATACTAGTTTGTAAAACCAAGAGACAATGATTATATTCATATTTAGGTAAATCATTTACCACACTACTGGCAAACAAATTGTCCCATTGTATCCCGTAATATTTTAATATAATAAAATTCATTAAACAATATTAATCAAAAATTAAAGATCATAATATACATATTTTCTTCTCTTCCCTCTCTCTTTCATTTTCTTTGTATTTGACATCTCCCTCCTTACCCTCGTGAATTCATCATGCTTGTCTCGCATCTCTCGCTTCCCTCCTCTCCTCCCTCATCTCTATCCTCTTCTTTGATCTTGACTCGCTCCTCTCGTCTTTTTCCTTTCCTTTGATCGTCTCTCTTTCCTCATCTATTTCCTATCTCCTCTATTATGATCTCTCCTCACAAATCTTATCCTTCTCCTTCTCCTCTGGATTTTTTTTCACATTTTGCACTAGGAGATGTTTCAGTGTAATTTTAGAGATTTTCATCCTTTAATATAAATACTTTCTAACATATTTTTGAACGTTTTTATGAATATTTTATCCCTTACATAAATATCTTATCCGGTTATCCCTTATATAAATATTATGTCCATATCCTCATGAAATTTAAATTTAACACTAATTAAGATTTTAATATAACAAAAAATGTTCTACGTATCCAAACCTTATAAAATGTTTTTTAGAAGTCAAACTAATCCAAAAAAGACCAACACTAACCAATCTTCGACCCAACCCGACGATCTTTTCTGACCAAACTAATCGGACTCAATTCGGCCCATCCAATTGACACCTTTACCTTTCAACTTCACTCTCACAAATAGAATCACTACATATAGAGGTGGCAATTAGATGAGTTGGATCAGATTCAAGCGAAGTCAATTTTTATGTCTAGTCAGGTAAGATTCAGGTCGAATTTTTTTGTCCAGTCAAGTCTAGAGTCAGCTAGTGTCTTTTTCAAGTCTTAGGTCAATCCGGTTGAGTGAGCTTTGGGTTGGTTTCACTTCCCCCAAAAAAAAAAAACAATACCTTAGTTCGAGTACGAAGGGTATTTTGTCATTTATAATTTATAATCATAATTAGTTTTAAATTGAAATTTGGTGAGGATATAATCTATTATGAGTAAATATTCAAGATTTAATTATATTGATGTGCTATGGAGTGCATATCGGCTAAAATAATTGACTTGTGTGTATATGCATGTGGGCTAAGGAGCGCCTGAATTGGGTTAAAACACAACGAGACTCGGTGCTCTGAAGAACACCCTACCCTTACTCTTTTGACACTATGACGGGTTCTACTTTCGAAGCAGTGGAATATTGTCATGTAAAATAACATTCCACTCATGCACTGTATGTAAGTGAACATGGTTTATCCAGCATCACGTTGCCAATGTATTGGCAACTACGAAGTTCCTAACAACAACAAATATTCTGTTCGGGGTTGCACTAGGATGTCGGAAGCATTTTCCTCAAACAAGAAAGCTAAACATATCAATGGTTCTACATGACTACTGAGGGGAAATGAAACACGTTATAGGAAACAAATTTAAAGGAATTCTGAAAACTTGCAAATTCAAATTCCAATGAGGTATCAGCGTGTGGTAGATCTTGCGCTGATGGTTGAGCGGTATGTTGTACTTCTCTGCTTTCTATAAGAGGTATATACATCATCATACTGGCTTGACTCATTTGGATCCGTTGTGGCCCCTAGGCCCAGCCGGCCTGACCCAGCACCACCTGAAGACGGAACTGATCCATCAGGGCACATCCCTGTCTCTGGATCAACAGTCTGCAAATTTGGTGGGGGTGGTATGCATGCTCCTCCCTTGCGTACTAAGTCCTCTCTTTCCTCCATTTCTCTCTCATAGTTGTCATACCCGTCATCAGTTTCATCTCTCCTCATGGGACCCTCTGACGGGTTTGTTTCCCCAATTTCTCTAAAAAAATTTGAGACCCGCTCTAGAATCTCTGACTGTGGAACTGGGGAAGGAGGTATTATTGTGGGGATATCTAAGGGGCTCAAAGGTGAGTATGGCACACCACTACCAATCTGCATCTTGCGTACCATACCAGGTATCAGACCTGGGGGGAACAACGGATAAGGAGGTGGGTTTGGATCAGCCTGAATTGGGGTCGTGGTGGTGAGTGATGTGATTGGTATGGCAGGTTGGGTCAGCACTGACATGGGTGCAGGTACTAAGCCAGGGAAAGGGAGTTGGGTTGGGAGGGAATATGGAGGTACCTGTGCTAGCGGGACAGAAATGTTATGTGTCAGTTGGTTTTCAGGTTGTGAGTCATCGGACCGCCAACTTTGAGGTTGTCGCTGAAACCCTGAAACAAATTTAGAGCGCTCCCTTAGATGATAGAATTGGCATTTTTGTAAACAAATATACTGCATCATGCAGCAGATAATGGCATAATACTTGGCTAGTTTGATGGCTTTCATTCCACTGGAAAATTGCCAGTACTCCAAACTACTAGAATATAGAAAAACACCCCAATTACACATTATTGGGGGGGTACCTGAGGGCACCGGCGTTGGCATGTCGATAGGTGCATGTGCAACACTGGTACCAGCCTTCATCTCCCTTTCGAGGGTAGAAATGGTATTTTGGTCGAAGACCTCTTTGGAAGCCCAGAACTGCACTATTTTCTGGAGTCGAGATTGATTTTCCTCCCTGTTTAATGGGTTGTTGTAAACCCTAGAAAGCATTGCACCCAACATAGGTAGCAGTGCAAGTGCCTGGTTGTCTGGCTCATGTGGGTTTGCTCTATGTTGTAAGCTGATACAGCAAGATTTCACAACAATTACGTAATGTGGCGTGCACTAATTTGTGCAGGTGTCAGTTCTAAGATCTACAGAGAATTTGACAGAAAGAAAGAAGATAACAGACCACCAGTCATTTTTTTTCTCTCTCTAAAACCCAATACCAACCAAAATTCAATACAAGTTGATTTCATCATAGTATATCAATATGAAATGAAGCAGATGGAATAGAGGCTTTGTCATGGTAATTTGGTGGAACAGCTGAGCACACTCATCAGATCTGATACATCACCCAAGCTCTCAAATACCATTGTTTTTAAACTTAAGCAAAAAGATGGTAAAAACATATGATTATTGAGATCAACAAGAGCAATTATTTCTAGTTCTACTTCAAAAAAAATTATTTCTAAGTTGCATTGATACTTCAAAAATATAACTATATCAGTAACTATCTGTTAGCTTGGAACCTGGAGGATCATGATGTTTTTCAGTTTTGTAGCATATAAATGTAATCATTCTGCACCAAAAAGATGTAACAAAAAGAAATAGATAAAAGAACCTTTCAAAAAGTATATCATTGGCCAAGAAAATAATATGTAACTGCCTCTCAGGGTCGTCCATTGCAAAGACCCGATTTCTCAACGCCTCAGAAAGCGCAGGTGCAAATGGTGATCGCTGAAAGAACCATGATTTGGCCCCCTTTATAGATTCTTTGGTGCCACTTAATCCCCTTAGCACCTCATCCATTTCGGCTGCCACATCAGAGGGAAGTGGTCCAGCTAGGCCCTTGAATGGCCTTGACTCGTAAAAGCTTGGCACCTGAGGCTGTGATTGATGCTCGTAGTATTGGTGGTTAAGGGGGACTTGATGTGCCATTTGTGGTGGACCTGCAGCATGAGTGACCATGTGGGGCAATGGTGTAGGAGGGTTGAAATGGGATCCTCCTGTCAGAAAGCAGTTGGTCTTAACACAGTAGAGCATGTGGTATTTCTCCAGACAAGTTCAATGTTTTCCAAAATAAAAATTTAGCTTCTGGGTGCATGCTATAAAATACATAGGGCTTATGTAAAATGGTTTGACCATTTAAGGTCTTTGCAGTTTTTAAACTAGCATATCAGTAAACTCATATCAGTTCAGTTCACTAGATATGTACATCTTAGAAGCTTTACACAACATATCACTTGACATATTGAAGTTTCTCATTTACTTAGAAAAAGAAAAATAGTTCCGGAGTTAATGAGCAATTTTGCATCTGCAAGCCGATTAGACCATTTTGGTTTGAGGTCATCAAACCAATCAGTATGAGCTTGCAGTTGATTCATGGTGATTTCAATGATGTTACATGACTATTTTTCTTCTGAGAACTTGATTAGGTATTTATACTAGCCTTATTATAGTATTATTCTTTTTATCCTGAGAAACAGTTTCAGGGCTTTGCCAGATTCAAAGATACTGGATAGAATGATCAGTTCCACTAGTATTTAATTTGGAAAAAGTTGACTACATGTGCAAATTTTAACTTGAGACACATTGTGATACTTTTCTTCAACAATAGAGGAGGTACAAGTTCAACTTAACTGCATAATGTTTATCTGTCAGATAGAATTTATTTTATTTAGAATTGGACCCACCTATCAAGAAGAGTCTATAATTGTAGTAGCCATGGCCCTCTCCACCAAAGATAAATGCATAATCCGGGTTGTCATATTGTTTTTCTCGAATCATTATCTCAAATTCAGGCCCATTTTTAGCTATGTACTCAACCAATTTATCTATCCTCTTTTGGAGCTCAGGATCGGCTGGGGGTCCCACAGGAGGAGGTGGATGCTGCTGGGGCATGAAATGAGGTGGTGGAAGGTGGTGGGTCACACCGAAGGGTGGAGGTGATTGATTGTGACGCGGCCCGCCAGCATAGGGATGTGGAGGGTGAGGGTAAAATTGGTGGGGCCCAGGTTGCTGTGATGGTTGGACTGGATGAGAGGGAAAGGAAGAGTATTGAGGAAGTGAAGAGTGGTGAGTGGGAATGTATTGAGGGCCGAGAAATTGGGGCTGGGCATATTGTTGGGGCTGTGGAGCAAAACCGCCATACTGTTGCTGGTTTTGCGTATATGACATAGCAGCCGCATATTCCTGGGATTGACGATCCATCTCACTTATTTGGCTCTCGAAAGCAAATCAATCTAAGATAATTAAAGAGGTAAAAAAACAGGTACTTAGTGTCAATTAAAGGAATGAATAAAACTTACAAAATTCCAGGCCAGCATATCCCAAAAGTTGGCACTCCCTATCATTGTTATGCATAATAGTACCATTACTGGTACTGGAGAGGTCTAATAAAACCAACATCAGACTATATCAGAGTCCCTGAGATATTGGTTTCCACCAACAATGAACTATTAATGATTGCTGCACCTTATACCAAAAAGTCCAGTAAAATTGGGGATGCTAGGCACGAATGAAATAGAAGTCAGTGCGTTTCTTTTCATCCCCTTATACCAAGTAATCATTGGGAACTGCAAATTAAGAGGTCTACTAAGTGTAGTACAGGACCCTATGAGCTTGATCAGCCGATAGAACAACAGAAGTAGCAAAATTCAGTCAACAAAATAGTAGCCTTCATCCCCCCGGACCCCCCCCCCCCAAAAAAAAGAAAATATTAAGGAGTCGTACGGGTTGAGATGCATGAGAAGACGAGAGAGAGGGGAGTGGTGTCTTACCTTAAGAGAGAGAGTTAAGGTAGCGCTGAACACGAGAGGCACCAGTTAGGGTTTTTCGGAGAGAGACGAAGCGGGAGGGGACCTCCGGTCCGAAGAGTGGATCCGAATCCTTTGTGGCGGAGACAAAAGGTTATTACTGTGCGGGGAATCCCTGACTTGGCGGTTGGGGGTGCGGTGCAGAGACGACAACGTTCGTTTTAATTTCAACAGCTATCTAATTAGTAAATGGTACTTAGCAAAAATCCACTCTCTCTTCATTTAAATATAACAGAAAATAATTTTCTCTTCATTTTAATCAGAAATTTCTTTCTCCCTTCATTTTGTAAAGGAGATCTCATTAATTTAAAGTCGACTGGTTACACAATATTTTGATAAGGGACGCGTAGGGTTTCCAAGCCGAACCGGTTCATTAACTATTTTTAAGCCAAAAATTTTAATTTAAAATCGACTCATTAACTTAACAAACTAATAAATTTGACTCGTTAAGGCTCATTTATATAAAAATTACTAAAATAACTAATAACAAAATATTTCACATAAATTTGATATAATAATTTAAGTATATATATTATACTATAACTACTTACTATACTAAAAATCCACAATAAAAATATATAAATAATAAATATTAATAGTTTACTGATCCAAACGAGCTTAATTAGCTGAGTTAACCCAAGCTCAAACTCGGCTTATTAATGATTTGATTTATTAACGAGCGAGCCAACAACGAGTTGATCTCAAACGAGTTATGAACGAGTCACGAATTTTTTTGTCAATCCTAGACGCACTTGATAAGGTTCCAACATAAATTTAAATTTATAGATCATATGACCCTTCATTGTAACTTATACATTTACAGATCAAATTTATTTTCCACGTCTTATCAGTTAAAATTTCATTTTTAATCCTAAGCAGAAAATCATATTAGATTTTATGCTAAAACAAATTTACTCTACACTTTGCAACAGAGACTTTTAAACTCATAATTTAAAAGTATTAACACCTGGTAAAAAAATATAAACATATAAAAATCTAGTATCAAAATGTAAATAATCGGAATTTTGATTCGAAATCATCAAGAAATTGCTTACTGTGATGTGAACATGCTTAAAAGATATTAACACCACAATATATATATATATATAGATATGAGTTATGGTGCTTTGTAAAGTAAAAAAATATTATTATTTTGAATGAAATTTTATATCTCAAAGTCTCAAATTGTTAATCTAAGTTACTCAATAATTTCATCATGTCAAAATCTCATGGGATATTAAATTTCATGATTTTTTTGAGTTTTATAGTTATTTTTAAATTATTTTTAAAAACAACCATGAAATAGACTACTTTCTTGTGTCAGACAAAACTTATTTTAAAAATAATTTAAAAATAGTTAGAAAACTTAAAAAATCATGAAATTTAATGTCTCATAAGATTTTGATATGAAAAAATTATTGAGAAATTTATAATCATTTAAAACTTTAGAATATGAAATATCACCTCAAAGCAATAATGATTTTTTTTACAAAACACCTTAATGCATCTATATATATATATAAAACAGCAATATAAAAACATAAACGCCTATTGTAAAAATATAAACACTTAATAAAAAAAACGCATGCAATTAGTTGTTATATAATACTTCTGTTACACTTTTTATAAATACAAAGGCCTTCGTAAAAAAATACATATATAGAGTAAAAATGTAAACACTAGTGTTAAAAAAATATAAACAACTGGAAGATGTATAGTTTTCTTTGCTATACATTATTTAAAATATAAACACCTAGTATAAAAATATCATGATCTAGTCTATATCTATACTTCTATACTATTATATAAAGCAACTAAGAATTGAACGAGTCCATTTTTTATCATTTCCTTCAAATTTTTTATATCTCAAGATACCCCTCATGTAATGATTTACATTAATTTTGACTAATCAGACTAATACGATAGCGTCCATTATTTTATATTTCTCTCCATTTCTTTGCCATATAGGAGGAAGAGAATAAGTTAAGAAAAATCATGCGAGATTATATCTCATATAGCATCTGTAATTGATCTTTTTTATATTAGAATGACATATATATTATTATGTGATATTTTTTTATATCTAAAATAAAAAAATTTGCTGCAACGCGCGGGTAAATAACTAATATAAAAAAAATGCAAATATTTAGAAATTGTAAATACATTTGTTATACCTACTTTAAAAATATAAGCCCTCTAGTGTAAAAATATAAACACAATTAGTTATGTCGGAGGACCATGTTACCAAATACTTGCTCCAATAATAAGACGATATTCATTTTTATTCTAACGGTTGGTACTATTATACACACTAAAACTAGAAACATCAAAAATAATTCCACTGAACAGGAGAGAGATCTCTCTTCCTCTATAAATCTCACCTGGTGCGAGCTTTGTCTGAATTTTTTTTTTTTTTTGCTTTTCAATTCCTCGCCCATTTGATCAGGAGATGAGAAACTAAAAGTCACAGTATAGACTAGGGAGTAATGAAAAAAAAGAAAAAAATATATAATTACTTAAGAATTGATAAGCATCTCCATTATTTTGTCCCACGTAAGATGCCATGACAGCATCATTAAGATTTTGAATAGAAAAATTAACGAAGTAACTAAATCTGAATAATTATTGACATCAATGACCAAAAATGATAATCAAAAGTTCGATAATTGAATATGAATGACATGTAAAATTGAGGGACAATTTTTAACATCATAACCGTCATTTTAGTAACTATAATCATTATTATTTATTATTTATATTTATAATACAACAACATAAATATTTCTTTTTGATATCATATCTTTATTCAACTGAATAAAAATAATTTATGGTAACATAACTTCTATACCGAGGAAATTTTAAAGTCATCGTAATTCATTTCATTCTTAGAACGAACGATCAACGAAATTTATCTACTCTTTCGCGACAACATTCTACACAATTGTTATATGTTGCATTGCAGAGGATTTCAGAAGACATTTGTACAAAACTCTTTGTCTCTCTCACTCTCGTCTTATCCGTACTGTGCCGTTCTCTTTTATTTTCACTACTCTCGAAAAAACCCTAACCCTAACTACCACTGTCTCGATCAACCGATCTCCTCTCTGAACTCTCTCACTCAATCGATCTCCACTCTCTCTAACTTATTTTCTCTCTCACACGTCTCCTATTGATGAGCCTCAATTATTTTATTCGCCACTCTCTCTAATTTTGTGTTAATCTTGTTTTCTAGTTTTTATGCTTCGAGATCCATCTTCTTATTATTTTGCTTAGAGGAAGAACACCATTAGAAGGAGAATTTGAAGGAAAACTCAAGAACCGGGCCAGAAATCGTAGATCTTCTTGGTGCACTCTTTTCTTTACTCTTTTCTCATGTTGTTCTGTTATTTAAACATGAATTTTTGTGCAATCTTTGACATGATTTGTGGCTAGACACCCTTCTAGGGGTCTAGGTGTAAACTCAATAACTAAAATGGTTTAATTTACTCGTTTGTTGATCTTTTAGTTCTTGTTGTTTGTGATTGTTGTTTTGTCTGAATTGAATGCTTAGTTTTAATCAACTGCATGTTATCATAGAAGTGAAAGCGGAAACCGAAAGGTGGCCAATCTTCGACCCAAAGCATGATTTAGGTCGTAGGCCAAGTACTTAATCGTGAAACTTATTACCTAAGGGAAAACAGGAAACCACTAGAAATTATGTGAGGTGCAGAAAGGAGAAGTACAAAATCTAGGTTATGCCAAAGTGATTCACCGATCTTAATGGGCTTAGACAAAATCGAGATTAAATCCCCGACAAACACTAGAATAAATTAAAAGATCAAATAGAGTGAATTGACCAAACGAGTGAGAGTGAAACCGAAAACCCCTAGAATCCTCTATTTGATAAACTTTCCAGTCATTGTTGTTAGATTTATGCACTTTTAGTTTAATACAAAACTCTCATTCGATTGTCTAAATTAGTGAAACTTGCGAGAACCGGTAATTCACCTTTGTCCTTGTGGTTCGACACCCCAACTACTACTTGACTAGGCCGTGCGCTTGCGGCTGAAATTGAGTATAAATTAGGATATTTATTAGCTTAGAAAAATACACATCACCTATCTTTCTTTCTCAGAACCTGAGTGGGTTTTAAGTAAGAAGTGCTAGGAGATGACCCATCGTGACATAAATCTTGTCCATGGTGTGCGTGTGCGTCTCCCATCGACAATTTATCCCTGTTTCTAATATAGTAGCCAAGAGCTAAGAAAAAGATGAAATAACAGCTACCTAACGTGAGAAACAGGTGATAGTGATAGTAGATGGAGGTCTCATCGTCGCCAACAAGTAGGCACCAAGTGATCGAATCCTTACTTATATATTATTTTGTTCAAGTGAAAGAAAATATTAGATTCTGAACTTTCTCTTATTGTTTAGTAGTTCTTAGTGTCTTGCTCTTACTACTCTTACTGTAAGAGAGAGAGAAAAAAATAATTAAAGAGAAAGAAGAATTTAAAGTAAATATTATTCTTATTGTTCTTATTGTTCTTACATGTCTTACTATCTTGTTTTTACTATTTTTACTGTTCTTACTGCTCTTACTGAGTTATTGTTTTTACTACTCTTACTATCTTACTGTTCTTACTATCTTCCTATTACCGTCTTTGCTTGTAGATTGGAGAGACTCTTATCGTTTTTGTCTTTATTGTCTTTATTGTATGAATATGACATTAGTGACTAAATCTAAGTCTAATATTTTCTTTAATGAGTATGTCCCCTCATTTTAACTAGACTTTGTTCTTACTGTCTTATTTGTTATTATAGTTATAAATTATCTAAGTAAATATCTTTGCACTTATAATTTAGTATGGGATTAAGATTAAATCTTAAACCCCCCAAGGAGATTGATTTGATTGACAATCAACTAGCTGGTGTTATGCACCAGAGTCTCAAAACCTAATGCACCTGAACTACCCATCAAAAGAGGAAAAGGAGGGGTATATATTCTGATGTGTGAAAATATTTCAAAAAGGATCTAACAAGAGATGATGGTAGTTATGAGACTGAATGTAATTACTGTGAAAAAAGTTATAAGTAAGGTAATCAAAGGAACATTAGCTCATTGAAACATCACATTAAAAAAGGTGTATGAAAATTTTATAGTGCAAAGAGGCATAGTAAAGTTAATATCTTGCAGACAAGATGGCAGTACAACAAGTGATTTTTACAAATATAATTTCAATTGTAGTAATTTAAGTAGAAGTAATTAAAATTATTGTTGTAATTGATGTTTTATTTGGCCTTGTTATTAGGTGAGCCAAAACCTACTGTTTGGTTGTTTGACCCTGTCAAATGCAAGAATTTTTTTGTAAAGATGATAATTACACATGAATACCCTTTTAATTGTGTAAGCCATCATTTTTTAAAGCATTAATAAGTGATATGCGGCTTTATTTTAAGATATTATCAAGGAACACAGTTAGATATTTGATTGCATTAATATTTATGAAGAAGAAATTGATAGTTTGTATAAGTTATTTGGCAAGCTAGATTGTAGATTTAGTTCACGAGTGATTTATGGACTAATAAGGATAAAGACGGGTTTCATGACACTTATATGTCATTATATTGATGATAGTTGGAGTTTGAAAAAATAAATTATCAACTTCACACCTTTATCATCTTCACATATTAGTTTGAACAGAGGTGGCAGAACCCGACCCGACCCGAGAAACCCGCCCGACCTGTCCGGACCCGAACCGATTTTTTAAGAAAGTCAAACCGATCCAGGCCCGACCCGAACAGTTTGAAGATCAAATGTTCAAGTCATTTATGATAAATTGGAATTGTGAAATGTGGTTAAAAATATATTCTTTCTTGTACTTGATAACTCATATGTCAATGATGCTTACATTAAAAAGTTGTTCAATACTTTTCTAAAAAATAAACTATGTAGTTGTTATATCTTGAATATAGTTGTTCAAGGTGGGCTGAGGGTATTATGTGTTGAGATACAGAATATTTGTGAAGTGATAAATTACATTCATCATTTACAATAAAAATTGGAAAAGTTTAGGCTGACAGGAGCATAGATATTCAATGCTCTCTTTTAGTTTTAGTTATAATAATCATAGCCATAGTTTATTTGAACTTATTGCTCATACTTTTTAGGTTAATGTTCCAAGTAAAAAAATCTAATTGGGATGTCCAAACACGTTGAAATTTTATATTTTTTATGTTGAAGTTAGGTTTGCAACTCCAATAGATAATTAATCGATACGCGCTCTTGATAAAAGGTACACATTCAACTCATTTGAACAAGAATGGGAGAATGTAAGAAAACATCAAGTATCCACCATTGAAAGTATTTTATGATGTTATACTGAAGTTGAATGACATCAAGTATCTAACATTGAATTTGTTCTTCCCTGAGTTTTATGAAATTTATTTGAGTATTAAAAAAATGAGTATTAGTTAATATCCCTTTATTGTCAAGATGAATACTGAAATATTTGCAAAGTGGGATAAGTATTGGACTAGTGAGAATACTCTATTAGCAATTACTTATGTTCTTGATCCAAGATGTAAGTTAATTATTGTTGAGTACTATATTGAAAAGATATATGCCGAGGAATGTCCTCGATTTGTTGCCAACTTGAAGACATGCATGAATGAGTTGTTTAAAGAGTATGTGGAAGCACACTCAAGGTTGGTATACAACTAACCCGGCCGCTCAACACAACACTTGACGTATAACACTAAACAATAATTTAAATTGATCTAATATGAATTGGAATTAACAATGCATCTATTGGTTTAATAGGAAAAGCTCTCGTGCTAGTAGTAATGTTAGTGATATAAGGGCTGGTTTGAAAAAAATCATACGCGTTAAAAATATCTCTGAACCCATAAAGTCAGAGATGGAGGAGTATCTAGCTGATGCACTTGATGAAGCCAACTTAGATGATGATTTTGATATTCTAACATGGTGAAAACTAAATGCCCTAAAATATCATATTTTTGCTCGATTAACTTTGGAAATCCTAACTGTTTCAATTTTCACAGTGACATCTGAATCTACATTCAGTACTAGCGGTAGAATACTAAACCCAGTTAGAAACACTTGTATATGGTCAGAATTAGTTGCGTGCGTCAGTTACTGATAAGCTCTTATTGTTCTTGCTCTTTACCTTTAGTTTGTGCAATGCTCAGTGTAACTCTTGTCTTTTATTGTTTATTGTCTGTGATAGAAAATGGTGAGGAATTTGATGAAACATTATGGCCTAATGATGAGGCGGCACCGAATGATGGTGTCTGTGACAGTAAAATATGAAATTATATGTCAGTGTAACTCTTTTTAAGCTTTGTTGGCTTGTTATCTTGCCGGCTTATTAGTTGTTGTTGCTTTACTGGCTTGTTACTTATTACTGGGTTTGGTTGTTGTTATCTTCCTGGCTTGTTAGTTGGCTTGTTGCCTTTGTCGTTGTAGTCTGAAGTTCAGCTACTCCTTGGCTCCCTGGATCTCAAACAGTGACTTTCGATTATGTTAGAGACTAATTGTTTGCATATTTAGTCATTGATTGATATTGATATTTTGCTAATATGGTTGAGATTGATATATTGCTGAGGAATGAGTTTGAGATCTAAGTTGAGACCAAGATTAAAACATCAATATATAGTATGGATGTTCTCAATTAGTTATTTGGTTTGATTGTTCTTTGTAATATTTAACTTTTTATGATTGTAATATGCAACTTTCTAATATCTCAATCGATGAATTATTATAATTTTGCATGATTTTTAGTAATATGAGTGTGTAGTATGTAATATTAATGTCTGAAGAGTTATAAAATTCTGATTTGTTACTTGTAAGTAAGTTTGTAATTTTATCATAAAATTCTGGTTTGTAATCTATAACTTGTAAGTTTGTAATTTTGTTATAAAATTCTGGTTTGTAACTTGTAAGTGTAAAGTATATAATATTGATGAATGTAGGATGTGAATTTTATAAGTTATAATATGTGATTTTAAGGTAGCTAAACGATCAAAAAATTGTAATCGTTTGAATCGTTTTAACTGTTTCTTTAAAAGCAACGATCAAGGTAAAAATATTTCATTCTGTAAATAAAATGAAACGATTAACGCAATGAGTTAATCGTCTCTTTAACGTAACGATTACTGAAAACAAATTAATTTCGTGAACGTTTTACGCGTCAGACAGCCCTACAGTTCCAACTGTCCAAACATCAGATTTGTCAAATCTGAAGACGCCCAGTTCTGAATTGTTACCATCACCTTGGAAGTCGCAAATTGCAAGGAATCTCAATGTGGGTTCACCGAGCTGTTTAAGGAAATTCAATCTGAACCGTACATTCAGAATCGAACCGTAGATCCTACGTTTACCAGCGGCTTGAAACCCCTCGCTTCCTTTTGCTCCTCTTTGCTTGCTCCCCCCTTCGCCGGTTCCCCTGGCTGCGCATCTCTCTGCGAGGAGCATCAGGCCGAGAAGGGGGAACAGTGGCCATGCGCAAAAGCAGCTTCCTCAAATCATTTCTTGACACCATTTCGAATCCTCCCACCGCGGCCTCCCGTCGCACAGTCACTCCCTCGACTTCAGAGTCGTCCCCTTCTCTGTCGACACATCTCCTCGTCAGTCTCAACCGCAAAGGATCCAGGGGCAAATCCCACTCTCTCCCCTCCCTTTCTCCAGGTAATCATAATCCTCCAATTACCTAAATTCTATTTGATCTTTTTTTTTTCCGCCGCATTATGTCAGATACGAAAACTGGACTTCGAAAGGTCACAGCCTGTTCGTCGAGACCTTAATTCCTATAAATACGCGTTGATCCTTGTTTAAGTGTCGGACCTTAAATTTTATTTAGTGGATGGACCTGTAAACAAGCTTAGGAAGTTCTGCAGTATTGACAATGTAGCAGTGCAAGATCTTGAATAATTAGTCACACAAAATTTCAGATGAGCATAAAACCCTGGCGATGGTTAGAAACATCTTCTAGTCTACTAGTTAAGTTAAGATTTGGCTGATTTTTCTTTTTCTCTATCTCAGCTAATTCTGCGGCTGAGGTTTCAAGAGAGATTTCTGTGCTTCTGCATGATGAAAGTATACCGCTCTCTCTCTCTCTCTTCTTTTTATTTTATTTTATTTTGAACTACATGTTGGAGGTATGCAGATAAATTATTTTTACTTTAGTTCAAATTCTCTCTGACTGATAACTCGGTTACATGTTATAAGCAATAATCAACAGTACTTTGCCAGTTATTTAGGCTGTTACAAGGATAAAAATCTTCCTTAAGTGTGATTCTTTTTGTTGTTAAACATTTTTGCATCACGGTTTATTTGCTGAATTGCTTTCTTAATATAGAACTGAGTTGAAAACCAAAAATAAATTTGAAAACTCAGTATAATTTTTAAAAGAATATTTCTCAACTAGATCTATATTGGAAATTTCAGAAAATGACAAGGAATCTGCTTCAAACTCTTCACCAGAATTAGCTGAATCAACTCTGGTAAACAACTTATTAGGCATTGAATGCAAGCCTAATCATAGTAATTTCCAGAATTCACGTAAAAAGGAAATGACAAGAGACAGAAAGAAAATATATATTTTCAGTAACACGGACTCACACCGTTACACCAAGCTAATGAAAATCTGTGCCAAACGACTTGGTGGTACTGCAACTGTGGCACTTTTCAATAAGCTTGGAAGAGAAACTAGTACAAAGGAATTTAATGCCTTAATTGGATTGTGCATTCGTGAGGCTAGGATGAGCTGAGATATAAAGGAGGAAATTGAGTATATTCATCAGGCATACATCTTGCTTCTGTCGATAAAAGAGAGATTTTGTGATAGAAGAGGCAAGCTATGGCCCGATTCTTTCATACCTAGTTGATTTTAACATGGTACATGAATTTGATGAGTTATGTGGATTCTTGAAGGAGGAGAATCTAAGAGCTGTTTCTAGACTTGGATATTATGAGATGTTGTGCATTAGGGTTTCAGATGAGGATAGAATAAAGAAGCTCTGTGAGTCATTCGGCAAGGCAAGTGATGACGATGACTATAGCTTGGCAGGTACACTATTATATGCTGCTTGGATTCTTCTAAGCGGAATTTTAGTATGCCTACAAAATATCAGAATTTCTTATATATGCCTGCAACATGGAAGTACTTCATTTGTCCCTTGTATGTCAAAGTACCATCTGTTTTTATTTTCATAAGGCAAAAATAGCAAAAGTAGTTTGTTTTATGTTAGATAAGAAATCAAGGACAGACTGTGACTAATTTTCTGTGTTTGGGGAGGTGTGTGTGGCATTTCCTTTTCTTAAATTATGCATGATATTGTTGTATGTTTATTTTTATTTATTTATTTTTAAGAAGGGCAATATTGCAGTTTTCATTGCTGAAACATCAGATATACCACAAAAATAACAAGCAAACTTAAGAGAACCCCCCAACCAAACAAATCCTGTATCTCAGAGGTTAACTCATTACACCCTTGTTATCCCCTGGAATCTAACCACAACCTTGCTAAATGACTTTTCCCAACAAATACACATCACCTAAAACCCAAGCAGCATTCACAACAATACATGAGCATTATACATCTAACGATTTATTAGAACCAGAATTTGCATCATCCTCTCTCCAACATTATTGTATGTTTATACACTATACTTTTATATTTTGAGAAACTATGCACGAAATGAATTTTACTATTTGTGTTTTTGCTTTCCCTTGTATGAACAAATAATGGAGAGGAAAACTTTGTATTTCTCTTCTCTATAATTGTCTCTTACATCATAGGCTTTATAGCCTAGCTATTTACAACAAATGAAACAGTAAATACAAGTTTGTTATAATCAGTTGCTAACTAACTATACTAACAGCACGTATAGCACTCCACTACGAAACTTTTTGTGTTGTCTTCACTTGTGCATCATCTTGTGTTTTAATATCACTAACAGGCCCCCTCAAGCTGATTGACAAATGCTCTAACGGTTTAATTAAAACATCAGCTAGCTGATCTTGCGAACAAATGAACTTCACAAGAATTGTTCCGGTTGTAACTTTCTCACGTACGAAGTGATAATCTAATTCAACATGCTTTGTGCGTGCATGGAATGCTAGGTTTGACACCAAAAATGTAGCACTCAAATTGTCACACCATAATGTCGGTACCGGTACATGTAAATTGAATTCCTTGAACAAACTTTGTAACCAAATAACTTCAGCAGTTACCATTGCCAATCCATGATATTCTGCTTCTGTGCTTGAACGAGCAACCGTGCTTTGCTTCTTACTTGACCATGATATGAGATTGGAGCCTAGAAACACAAGATACGCTGTCGTAGATTTGCGATCGTCAGGGCATCTAGCCCAGTCGGTATATGAAAACGCAGTGATCTCAAGAGATGAAGATTTAATTGTGCCGTTGAGATATCGGAGAATCTTTTTGACAGCAGCCCAATGACAAACAATTGGTGCATGCATATATTGTGAAACCCGATTAACAACAAAGCAAATATCTGGTCTGGAAATAGTAACATATTGTAAAGCACCAACGATAATTCGATACAGCTGTGGATTTTCAAAAGCAACACCATCAAATTTAGATAGAGTGTTACCGGTAGCCATTGGAGTAGAATTTGGCTTGGCATCCTGCATGCGTGCCCTATCCAGAATAGATAAAACATACTTCGATTGTGTAAGCAATAGTCCATTATTCTGACGATGCACCTCAATACCCAGAAAGAAATGCAACTCACCAAGGTCTTTGATGGTGAATTTGATATCCAGCATTTGAATGATTCCTTGTAGAAGGGCTGAGTTATTGCCAGTTAGTATGATGCCGTCAACATATACTAACAAAAACACAATGTCAGAGTTACGGCGGAAAATGAATAAAGAAGGGTAAGATGTGGAGGAATGAAAGACAAAACCAAGCAATGTATCCTTCAACTTATGATATCAAGCATGGGGAGATTATCGTATACCATATAGTGCCTTTTGAAGCCTACAAACATAAGTTAGATTTGTTTTATCAATAAACCCGAGTGGCTGCGTCATGTGAATTACTTCATATAGCTCTCCATGTAAAAATGCATTGTTCACGTCTAACTGTCTAATACACCATTGTTGGGTTACAGCAATACTTAGAACAAGTCGAATCGTTGTTGGCTTTATGACCGGACTAAACGTGTCGGTGTAGTCGAGTCCTTCTTGCGTATAGCCTTTAGCGACAAGGCGAGCTTTGTGACGTTCGATTGTCCCATCTGATTTGCGCTTGGTCTTATAAACCCTTTTGCAGCCCACTATGTTAGTTGCTTCAGAACACAGAACAAGAACCCAGGTATTATTCACAGCTAGTGCATCGAGTTCCTTGGCCATAGCATCTCTCCAGTGTTGATATTTAGAGGCCTGTGCATAGGTAGTTGGATCAAGTTCTGTGTGATCAATAGAGTGATTGGTAGTGAGAAGCGCCTGAGATTTTGATAGTAAAGCTTTGGACTTTGATCGAGTCTGCATGCTATGAATTGAGGATGTTATAGGTGAGTGCTGAGGAATAGGAAGAGCTGAATTGAGTTTTTGACGCCTCTCATACACCTTTGTAATGGAAAGAGGAGGTTGAGGAGTAGGAGAATTGACAACAATTGGCAATGGAGTTTGTTGGTTAGGAGTTGTGGGATGTGAAAGGGAGTCAGAAGTAGTTGATGTCGAAGGATAAGTAGAAGGGATATGAAACTCATTCTCTAGCACTATTAGTGAAGAAGATGTTATATCAGTGGAAGTAGTAGATGACTGGGGTTCTTGTTGTTTGAAAGGAAATGAGGTTTCATCAAAATTAACATGTCTTGATTGGTAGGTTTTGTTTGTTTTGATGTCAAGACACTTATATCCCTTATATATTGTAGAATATCCAAGAAAAACACATGGAACTGATCTTGGATCAAGTTTGTTGGAGGTATATGGTCTGGTGTATGGATAACACTTGCACCCAATGACTTTGAACATAGAGTAATCAGAGTTTTTGTTGAAGAGCATGTTGTAAGGAGTAAAGAAGGATAATGGGGATGAAGGAAGTCGATTAATTGTGAAAACCACACCGTCGAAAACTTCTGGCCAGTACTGTGATGAAATTGCTGCATAGAACATTGTTGCTAATCCAAGTTCAACCACTTGCCTATGCTTCCTTTCAACGAGTCCGTTTTGCTGAGGTGTATAAGGGCATGACAGGTGGAATTGGATACTATGATTGGATCGAATGATTGGTTTAAACTCGGTACCACCATCTGTCTGTACAGTTTTGATTGTGCAGGAAAGCAAATTCTCTACCAGAAGTTTAAATTGCTCAAAGATAGTAACCACAACACTTTTATTTGCACAAAAGAATATCCAATTGAACCTTGAATACTGGTCAGTGAACAAAACATAATATCTAAACCCAATATGTGAAATCACTGGTGATGGGCCTCACACATCACCGTGTACAATTTCAAGTGGATTATTAGGTTTAGTAGCAGACGAAACAAAAGGAAGTTTATGTGACTTGGCTATACAACAAGAGTCACACATAGCTAAGTGTTGTTTATTACAAGAAATTGATTTTGAAACAACCAAATGCTGCAACTCTGAATCAGAAGCATGACACAACCTTATATGCCAGAGTTGAGGTGAGATCTTTTCACACAACAGTGCCTGAGGTGAAGAAGAAGTCACCACATTTAAGCCATTATGTCTGGTACCTTGAAGCAGAACTTGGTGGCTGACCAGATCCTTAACAAGACAAGAGTTAGAATTAAACTCCACATAAATACTGTTATCAACAATTAGTTGACTAATACTGAGCAGTGATTTTGAAATTACAGGCACATGTAGGATATTAAGCAGTTTAAGAGGGATAGAGTAGGTAATTAAAGTATCAGATCCAATGTGAGAGATATCCAGACTCTTACCATCTCCAACACAAAACTTCTCAGATCCAGTGTAAGGTGAGTAAGAGGAGAAGGCATTGAGATCAGGAGTAACGTGTGCAGATGCACCAGAGTCTAGATACTAGGAATCAGGAAGAGATGGTCCTGGTTGAACAGTAAGTGTCTGAGGCTGGGATGCATACCGAGGAGCTTGTCTAGGAGGTGGTCTTGGTGGTGGTGGCTTGTAGGTATTGTCAAAACGCTTGTAACAGCGATCAGCCGTGTGACCTTTCTTGAAACACAGCTGGCACAAAGGTTTGTCCACATGTGAGTGAGGGGCAGACTTGTCAGAATTAGACTTGCCACGCCAAGCTCCACGTGAAGCTAGAAAAGTAGAGAATTGTGTCATGAGATCCTTGATTTTACTTATCGTCTTGTTGTTGTCTAATTCAATGAGTCTCATTTGTGCCGTTATACAGATTGCTGCAGCACTTGTTATAGTTGATTACATGTGTAAATCAGGATTGGATGTATCAATTGAGGCATTTGATCCAATATTATCAGCTTGTGACCAGAATTGCGAGTTTCACATGGTAAAGTCGCTGTCTTAATAAATTCAACTTCAATTTGTCAAAATGCTCAACATATACCTACAGAAAGAACAAATATCATATATACTTCAATCAGAAGGAAATTTTTATCAGGGCACGTAGATATTTTTTTTTGGCAAAATTGAGTATATACCTCTCAACACATTCTAATTTGAAAATTTACCCCTTCAAATTTGAAAAATGGGTATTTATCTCTAAAAATGTCAAAATTTTGGATATTTACCCATAACTAGTATTATCCTCATAACGAGTATGATAAATTAAAATTTAGAGATAATTTGATATAATTTTTGAGTTAAACTCACGGAAGGCATCTATTTATATATATATATATATATATAATTTGTTATTTGAAAAAAAAATGCTTTATGCTGAGTTCTTCTCCTAATTCTATGTACCAGAGATGCCATTGGTTTACTCAAGGAACTAAGGGGAAAAGATGAAACAAGTGCAAACATGGGCATTGATCAGGTACAGATACAGCTAATTGCTATTGGCATGCTGTTTGTTTGGATGCTACAACACATTCTTTATTTGAAATCAGATATTCTGCCATCTGAGTGACATGGAGCCAGTAAAGCTGGAGATAGGAATGCAACTACTAGATGCATTGAAGAAAGAGCTAGGTTTTGATGCGTCTCGTACCAGTCTAGATTTTTTATTGAGCATGTGTGTTAAAGCCAGAGACTCGACAACGGCCATGGTTGTTTGGAAAGAATATGAAGAAGCAGGCCTGCATTATAATGTTGTGACTAAATTGAGGTTTATCTCTTATTTATTCACTTATGTTACATGACTGTTATTTCTTTCTGAGTTTTTGTTGTTTGTTAATTCAAAAGCTCCTTTGCAAAATCAGTGGGGTCTTTTAAAATTGAATAAAAAAACATTCTGTTTGATTCATAGAAGCTTGCAAATCGATACCAGTTGATAGTAAAATCTAGTTTAGCTCAAGATGGGCTTGAAGATAAAAGAAGCTCAACCCTGTTAGAGGCTGTTTAAAAAGATTGATATTGTTTTTGGAGTTGAGTTATGGTGCTATGAGCACGGATGACTTGTGTGTTACGGATCGTTTTTCTGTTTTTAAAGTTCAAATGATCGATCCGACCGTTTAAAATGATTTCATATAAAAATCTAATTATAGATTAAATTTTATATTTTTAGAATTTTCTTTTACTTTTTTTTAAAAAAAGCTAGAAAAATCATTTGATTTAATTATTGCGGAGCTATTCAAAATGATTGACTTTCTAACTATCTAAAAGAATAATAAAAAAATATTCTAAAAAAATATAAAATTTGATCTATAACTAGATTTTTATATGATTTTTTTTTGAGTGGCCGGATGGACCATGTGAATTTTCAAAACGAAGGAATGATCTAGCACATAAGTCATGTGCTATGCATAGTCAATTTTATTTTTGTGCTGTTTGCGAGCTCTAGCAACGCTAGCGGTTATTTTTCAAGAAAGAAAAAGAAACGTAAAGAAAAGAAAAGCAAACTATACAAGATATGTCATTGAGAAGCGTGTTTAATTTGAGAATTCTCAATAACTTTTCAGATTTTACAATGCAGGATGTATCAAGCATTGATGGCTTCAGGGCGGTTTAAGCGTGCAAAAAAGATGCTGAAAGAGAGACCGGAACAAGATGAGCATATCCGTTACATTATTCAATATTGTAAACAGGTGTATCGTCCTGAGTAATCCTCTGGTTCAAATGAAAATCAATATAACGGAATAGAATACAACAAAGTTGATCTGATACAAAATTGAACTATGTTGATTGACAGATTGAGAAACATCTGTAGCTAACAAATTCATGCATGATATATTACAAAAGACCAAAACTATACTCCCAACTTATATTCTTTTTACTCAAACTCTAGCTGTAGTTTGAGAAAAAAAAATAGCTTGAGAGACGATTTCTGGGAAAATAGTAGATGCCTGGATATACCACCAGTTTCATCATGAAACTGAAAAGTATTTTGTTATCACATCCCGGTACTGGTTATGCAGTACCATTAAAATTTAACTAAGCAAACTAAGAGTTCAACACAGATAGTATAAAAAAAAACAAAATATTTGAAAGTTTTTTGTTTGAAGTAGAAATATTTGAAAGTTAATACCGCAAGTTGTATTACTAAGTGAATTATCAAACACAACTATCATTTGATATTCGCCTGCGAGCTTGCAAGTCTCCTGCTTGTCCTATAAAACTATTGCTTTTGATGATTTCTTGATATAGGCTGTGACATTGAAAAAACATCTGAATATATACCAAAATATAGCTAATAGACGGAAACGAGGGACCGAATACAATTTGTTGGGTTTGCCTATGCTATCATTAATTTCAAATGATTTAGTTTAAACGGGTAGAATTTAGCCTATAAAATGTGTGTGTGTGTGTTTTGTAATGTTTTTATGTGAGTCTCACTTGTTATACTCTTCTTTCAATGACCAGCTTGCTGTCACAGTCGCGCTGCGAATTCCCATTTTTTGTATATTCGGATGAATTTCTTGTAGCCGAGAAGAAAATTAGGAATTCTTGTGACCTCACAAAAGAATGTAGAGTTGATGAGCGAAAGAAATTGCGTCGATTGTCCTTTGTCAATACTCCCATTGGAAATGAGAAATTGATGGTGAAATTGAGTGGAATGCGTTTTAATCAATTCCCAATGCCTATAATCGGTGATTTTTTTTATTATATACTAGGGTATTACGGGAATCCAAAGTGAGAATGTATTATCCATTTACCGAATTTCTCCCATAAATTTCAATAATTTATATTTTTCACTGCCAATTTTAAAGAAAATCAACTGTGTAAATAGTGAAATAGTTTTTTTTTTCATATATTAAATAGTAAGAATTAATTAATTGCGTTAGCTTCCAAAAGGATCCTACTTTTACATAGAAGGGTAAAGTAGAAACTAAGTTTATAAGTTAATAGAACGTCATTACTCTTTTCTGTATCGATTTTAATTTTGGCAAAAGGATATGTAATATAATTTGCTTCCGAACAAAAGAAAATTAAATATAACAAACGATCAACGTAATTGTATTAGTTCTTGTTTTTAGAATAAACTTCCTGTTCGAAATCTGAATAATAATTCTTAATACATAAAAATGATTAAATTTTTAACCTTTTCAAATATGTCAGATTATTATTTTTTTATCAATGATTTTGTTTAAATCATTTCATCTACTTAATTCAATTATTCATATAAAATAGTTTCTCTCTCCTCATTTAAAGTAATGTGTGTAATATATTTAAGGTGAAATTTAATTTTTAAAATGATTCAACTTTTTTATATATGATTTTTTATAGATTATTATATGTGTGCTTAACTATATTTATTATTATAACATTAATCATTAATATTTAGCATTTAAAAATATTATGTCTAATTTAAAATTTTATATTATTAATATTTATTTGAGGATTATATTTTGAGGACGAAACCTGAATAACAGCTCTAGTATTTAAAAAATTGGGTAACGAAAATGAACGTTCGTTGAGGGGTTGGGGGTTATGGAGGCAAAAAACCTATTACGATTCAAATCTCACCAAAATTAAATAGGTAGTACAAATTACATGCTGGGACTTACAATTAGCTATTAATCTGTGCACGACTTTGTTTCTCATAAGCACTGTGCACAACACACACCATCTAATCTACATGAAGGATAATATATTGCATTTTCATTTTTTTTTTCTTTTGCCAAACGATTTCTTCTCATCTCTGTTATAGATCTACGTTGAGTTCCAGCGAAGATAAATGAATAATATTCTTTCTTGGTGGGAGATGGCGAGATGGGTATATGAAATTAATATTAGTTCAAACTGTTATATATTGTACGTGGAGCAGGTAGTAATTTGGTATGAACTACAAATATAGTGGAAAATTCGGTATTGTAACGAATACCTAAAAGCGTATGAACCGAACCATCTCTCTTTTTTTAAGTAATTAAATAGAAGATAAATTATGAATTTCATATCAAGTTCCAAAATATGAATGCCATATCAATTTGCATATTGTGCTAAATTGGTCCTTAAGTCGAAATTCTATTAATTTATCAGTTCAACAATTACACATTCTATGATGACCAACTTAATTATTCATGGTGGTATTCAATATAGGTATAGAATATTGAATGCTGATTAAATATTTATTTATTGTAGATGTGTATAAATTAGATTGTGAATGAATTCTCAATATATCCGGACGTCACCATCTATAGATCTCGTATAAGATTGGAAACGAATATAGGGCAGCTTTTTTTTTTTATTTTGATAAATAAAATAAAAAAAATAGAAAAATTGTAAGAACACCCATGGTTTGTACGTCAATGATCTGAACCGAGTTTAAATTCGATCCCAGATGTCTGAAACGAATTTCAAACTCGAGCATCTGAGATCGAATTTTAAACTCGATCCCAAATATTTTTTATAATGTTTGTGTATATTTAAAAATAGTTAAAAAAAATATTGGAATCGATTTTGAAATTGATCTAGACACCTGAGACCGAGTTTCAAACTCGGTCCAGACTATTGATACACAACTTCGAAATATTCTTATCAATTTTTTTATTTTTTTTATTTTATTTACCAAAATAAAATAAAAAAATCTGAACATACGGGGATAGAAGTCCGACCGGACAATTATCAGGCGTAGCAACCCTCGAGGAAGATTGTTAATTATTGCAGAATGTTACTATGTCAGAATCCAATATTTGATTCCCCTAATTCGCGGTCTCATGCGTAATAGAAAAAGGTAAGATGGATTGGAATCAATCTCCTTCGGGGCTTTGTTTGTCCCTAATATTACGCGGCATTGTGGCCTTAAGCTAGGGGGTGCTTTTTTACTTTTACTGTTTTACGCCAATACGTGTTGGTATCTCCTCTCCTATCGGCATAAAAAATGGAAGTACTTATATTTAAATTACCATTATTTATATTAGTAAATACGACGTTTATCACATTTGAGTAGTCATAATTCAACTTAAATAAATACATTGCAAAAAATTAAAAATAAATATATTTTTAAAGAAATTATATTAGGAGTATTAATGTAATGCATCATCAAATATAAAAAATTTTCTTTTTAGAGATGCATCGATGTTGGATGGAGGTAAGGAAAGGCAATTATCTCAGTTTTTAGTAATAATAATTATTATTAAATTGATATTATTAAAAATAAGAGTGAGAATCGTAAAATTTCAAACATACGAATGGCAGCACGCCACTGCTAGTGGCGCGTTTGCTTCTTATATATACAAAACGTGCAGCGCCTCTCCATCTCACTTGCGCGAGGTTTGAACGAAACGCGTCACTTTGCTAGTGGTTTCGTCCGCGCCACTAGTAGTGGCGCGCTGCCATTCGTAAAACTGCAATTATCTTTCATTCTTTTGTCTTCTAAAAAAATTATAAACTAGTACTTTTTTCGATTATAAATTAAAATTGTGTACATTTTTTTTTTCTACAAACATGTAAAGACATAAAGAAAATTAGTTATTTGCCACTATAAACTTTCAAAATTAGATTTTTATCACTACAAACTTTCAATTGAGAAATATGTCATTATAAAACAGATTTATTCTTAAATTTTTCATTATACTTATTTAATCCCAATTAAAAAAACAAAAAAAATCATAATACCATCTTAGACGATTACTGGCAATCATTGGTGATTACTCTGCAACTGACACTGGCGATCAGAGATAAATTGATTCCTCTTAGACAAATATATTTCGCTTAGATCCTCATTGTCTGCTCCTCTACTTCCATTTCGGTGCTCCTACAAACAAATTATTTCTCGAATCCGCTAATTCCAAGTATGAAGAATGCATCAAGGGTCTAATTCATCTTCTAGCTCGGCTCAGCTTTTCTGGAAGGACATTGGCCACATGGTTAATGGTAATAGAGGATCCTATTTTGTGTTCACTAAGATGCCACTTTCCTTTTAAATCCTAAATAAATATTAATCAATTCATTTATTCATAATAGTAACTTACCTCACGAAATTGCAAAGCAGGGAGGTGTGCTATGGAATTGCAAAGCAGTGAGGAGTGCTACTTGCCAGCGATCGCCAGTGTGAGGGTGTGAGGTAAATCGTGATTTTAAGTGTCTGAGTAAAATCGATGGTTTGTGCGAAATCGAGAGTAAAGACATATCAATCATCTTCTTAAAATGGCATTTCACAAACTGAAGTCCTGAATCGTTTCCATAAGAGAGATTGTGTGATTGTGAGGTGCGAAGATGTTGGTAATTAATAATTACTCAAGAGTCATGCTAAGTGACCAGTTCTTTTTCTGTTCACCCATCTTCATTATTTGATTTGCTGAAGAAATTCAATTAGCCTTTTTAATGTAATTAATAATTCATATAGCATGATATCATGTGATTGATAATTTCACTGACTTAGTTACAAAATATACATATCTATATGACATATAATGGAGTATTTTCAGAGAATTTAGTGTAGCTGCCTAGTTTTCCGCAATTATATTACAAAGTAACATCTAATTAATTATTATTGTATTCTGTATTTGAAAAAAATATCCGTTCCAAGAGAGAAGAGGTACCAAAATAGTCAAAGTAAAATGTACTTTACTATATAAGAAATAATAATTTATAATTAACAAGTAATGCGCAATCAACAAAAAATAATGTGGTCAAATTGTTAATAATTATTTTTTAATTTATATTACATTTAATAATTGTAAGTTTTTTTTTCTGAATTAACATTTTCTTGAGTGGGAATTTTATTAAAATACAAGACAAATAGTAACTAATATGATATGATGTACAATTGCAGAGAAATAGGTCTCCGTTAAAATTTTCCGAATAGCTCTATATTATATGTTATATAAATATTTATATTCATTAATTTCAACAAAGGAAATGTCAATTAAGCTTTTTTATTTATCAATTATATGACATCATACGATAAAAATAACTCACGTCACAAAATCTTACTGAATCTCTGACGTAACCAATTAATTGTACCTTGAGGTGGACAATTTTTTTTTTACTTTGATCAGACTTGATACACATTTCACAATCACATGTTACTCATAATAATAGTTTATTGAACTTGGTCTTTTAACTTAAGATGGGGATCACTTCACAATGGGTTATTTTGATAATTTTGACAATAAATTTTCAAATAAATACTAAAAAATTTAAAAATAGAAAAATCTTATGGATATGTTCTTCTTACTTATAAATTGATAGTTATTTAAATTTCATGTAGTTTCATTATCTTTTGATACTTCATCAAGGATCATCAAGAAGAACATATTCATAATATTTTTTTCATATTTATTTAAAAATTCATTATTAAAATTGTCAAGATAATCATTGTCAAGTGATCCCTTCCTTTTAACTTATACACACCACTTTGTTTAATTAAAGGAGTTTGCTGAGCCAATAATTTGTACATATCACGTCCATCCTCCCAAATAAAGAATAATATAATTAATTGACAATGTCTATCAACATTCCATCCAATCCTGCCCTTCTCATAATACTAACTAATTAGTTGGCCGCTTCTATGATGTTGTTGTTCATTATCAGATTCACTCTCATAAAGGTGGTAATTAATAATCAAACAATTGAGAAATTATATAAAATGGCGAAAGCAAAACTAAGTCAAAGGATTTGGTGGTCATGCCGCTCATCATTTGGTCTCCTTTGCCTTTAGCAGGTGAAGCTTTCCTGTCTTTTTATGAAGCTACAAATCTCTTGCTTGGATCTTTCGTTACGCAATTCATGTTAGTCAAGTACAGTGTATAATACCTTTTTTAGAGAAAAAAATAAATGCCATGTGTACTAGTCAAGTACCCATGCGCTTTTATCAATTAATAGTAAAACTTTAAATAACATTCGTGTTTGTTTTTCTATACTCTATACTATATACGAGGGATCTAACAATAATGATTATTGGTACTCATCGCGTTTATTTATTCATTCATATATAAATTTATAAATATAAATCGTTAAATATATTCTGCATCATCACAATTTATAAATAAAAACAATTCATTTCAGTTAGATAAGTATTGTGTAATAGTTAAGTACCTATTTTGTAATTTATGTTTTCTTCTCAAACAAAATTTCTTAGTGTTTCTTTTGATAACCGAGATTTGATCTACATAATATCTTCTATGGTGGTTGGTTGGTTGAAAAATTCGGTTTAAGCTGGAAGACTGACTCTATATTTTCTTTAAAAAATCGAAACAATGAAATAGTGAAGAATATATCTCTTACAATTAGTTCAACATATCAAATAAAAACTATACGGTATATGTATAATTATCACGGGGGCGGCCGACCATACAAGATCCAGACAGCTGGGTCCCAGTTGAACCTAAGTAGTTAGCCACTTTTCTACTCCTAGTAGAATTTGACCTAGCTAGTTATAGTTCTTGATTTTTTTTTTCCGAGATATTATTTTAAGGGGCTTTTATATAGACGAGCAAATGTATCCTCTTACGTGCGACCCATATTTTATAATAAATTTTTAACAATAATAAATTTTTTAAAAGTAGAAACACAATATTATTAATTTATTATCCTCATTAAATTCTTTCTATGAAAATCGTATGAGATATAAAAATTGATGTGTTTTGAGTTTCTAATTTATATTTTTATTTTTAAAAAGTCAGTTCTAACAATAATAACAAAATGATTAATGTTTGTACATCATTTTTAAAATTAAAAATAATGATTTAGAAAATTTGAAATACCATTAATTTTTGTATCTCACAAGATTTTTATATGAAAAATTTAATGAGCATGATAAATTAAATTGAAAATAATTTGATATATATTTTTTGAATTAAGAGTATAGAAGGACCTTATTCTCCTAGAAGTATATTAGTTTTATTCTCTCTATATATAATTGATTTTATTTTATGTTATTTCTTAGAAATCTTAAAGGAAGTAAAAAATTATATTAATAGACATTGTATTCAATAGAAAAATTTTATTATATTTATATAATTTTTAAATATGAAAGGTATTGTCTATACCATCTGGCTAGACTCTAGACATGTCTAGTTAAAAATTCAAAAAATAGAGAAAAATCACTCATACTATTATTTTTTTATAATTTTAAATTTCAACCGCACGGATAAGTAGAGAGTATTTGGTCAAATAAAAAGTTTCTTAAAATTATTAAACTCTCCATTCCTTAGCTCCTTTTTATTAGAGTAGGATACGATATCAAAGTCGATACCATACTCGATATCAACTTTAACATTCGCGTTGAGTTGGTATTTAAGATAATGATTTTATTATTCAATTTATTTTGTACTATACTTCAATTTTTTAGATACTGCTAAATTGAATACTAACTCATTTAACTTGAATAACAATAATACCATACAAAAATAAGTTGAATAATATAACCATTTACTTGAATATTAACTCATTTAATACGAATACTAAAGCGGTATCAATTATAATATCGATTTTTGTTACCACCATAACATGTTCCATTTTTTTACTATAAAACAATGCCGGACTGGTTTAAATTTGCTCATCAAAGTTATGAATTTTTTACTATTAATCTATCCGTCATCTCTTTTGCACTTGCGCTTTTTTTCAAAGAATTTTTTGTTCTCTTAGCATTTCATTCAATTAATGTACATCGTTTTCTCAATTTATTCTCCGTATATATAAGACGTTGGTGAAGAATTCTCTTATGATACATTTTGATTGACTGGCAATAAAATCGCAAATGAGGTGTAATGTTTGATTTTTGGAAAAAAAAAAAAAGAAATAGAGATAAAAAAAATCTCAAGAAGAAAAATAAAACACTCAATTAATTATTACTATTGTTGGTGAGGCCGATATTAGAGGTTTACTTTTGAATTTAGTGGCATGTTATATTATTGTTACAAAACTAAACTATTTTCTAAATTGTTTATTTCATTTAAATGAAAGATAGGTTAATATTGGTTAACTGAATTAAAAAAACTTTGGAACGGATAAAAAGCTTATTTTCTCTCCAAAATAAAAGGTTCATAGGGTTGCTTTTAAGTACTGACAGAAAGTGAAATGTAGTTATTTCGGAAAAAAAAAAGATGGTAGATTCTACATAAAGTAATGATATGAAGGAAAGGTAACTTGTTCAATTTTACAACAATTGCTTGGTGGCTTTTTCGACAATTGGGCACGCTCGAGTCGTGTTGCTTCTTCTTTTTGTCCTGGACTCAGGTCCATCTGACATGATCGCTTCAAATAAAATTTTAACAATTTCAATCAATCAAAATGGAGCATTCTAGCTAGTATAGTAATTACAATTTGCGAGTAATTTACAAATTATGCCCCCTACCTTCTTAAATGAATAGCGAATTAAACAAGTTTCTGAACTATTTACGGATTATACAAATTATTCACAATTTGTTCCTGAATTTTTAGCATTTTTTTTTCTTTCTGAAGACTTTACGATTTTAATGTATTTATATTTGTATTACATCAAACCATGAATTGAGATATTGCCAAATTGTTTTCGATTTTCAAATTTGACACTTTGCTCCCTACCTTAAATTCAAATAACAATAAAAGCAATAATCTATAATAATCTATAATAACCTATGCAATTCGCCATTTGTTGTGAGTTGTGGCTCCATCTCTGTTTTGCCACAAATAAATGATTTATAAGCATTTATTTGTAAGATAACATATTTCAGTACTATTTTAATTTACACCAGTGCATGGTAATGGTAGTATTAATTGCTTCATATTTTCTTTGAATAAAGCAACACTTTACATTCTAGCTATTAGCAAATATATTAAGACATAATTAATTATAGTGAGTATATATAGTTCTTTTGACCAGGTGTAAGACTTGTTAATAATTTAATTTCTGAGAAATAAAAAACAGCCCGGAATACTGTAGTAAGATTAAAGGCTAAAGAGACCAACAACTCTGCTCTACATTCTTCTACATTTGCAACTTATCCTTTGGCAAACTCATATTAATCTCTTCCACCTATAAATATCCCCTGCCACTTATCCTTTAGCATGACAAAACTCACACAAGTCTCTCTCTAATACATACTCATCCAACCACACACACTCACACAACTGTTACACCAAATGGCTATTCAACTAGGGAGATGCATTGTGGTGGTTTCTGTTGTCGTCCTCATAAGTCCCTTGTGCATGGGAGGAGGATTCCTGTTCCCACAATTCTACGACAAATCATGCCCGAAAGCGAAAGAGATTGTTCGGTCAATCGTGGCACAAGTAGTTGCTAAAGAAACAAGAATGGCTGCCTCCCTTCTCAGACTGCATTTCCATGACTGCTTTGTCAAGGTTTTGGACACAACCTTTTTTTCTCTTCATTTAGATTTTTAACATATTGCTTGTCAGTTTCATGAACATTGTCATTATTTTGGCATATTTAGGGATGTGATGCATCAGTGTTACTGGATAGCACCTACAACATAATTAGTGAGAAAGGATCGTTCCCGAACAAGAACTCCCTGAGAGGTTTCGAAGTCATTGATGAAATCAAGGTGGTTCTTGAAAGAGCATGTCCCCAGACAGTCTCTTGTGCTGACATTGTCACGCTTGCCGCAAGAGACTCTACTGTTCTGGTTAGTTCTTTAACTATTCTGTCAGCTAATTTACTGCCATAATACATTGCTAATTGCTCTCAATTCGGATGAAATTTACTGAGTGTGAGAAAATTTGTATGCTGAAATTTTCCTTTGGAAATTTTACAGGCAGGGGGACCCTACTGGGAGGTCCCACTAGGAAGGAGAGACTCATTGGGTGCGAGCATTAGCGGATCGAACCACAATATACCCGCTCCAAACGACACTCTCCCCACCATCATAACCAAGTTCAAGCTGAAACACCTCGACCTTGTCGATCTTGTTGCACTCTCAGGTAAAATCCTGTTTAAGAAATTATGAACTGATCTTAGTTCAAAATACCAGAAACTTTTCAAGTTCTAAAGTCTAAACAGAAAATAAAATAATTTAATGAAACTGAGCAGGTGGGCACACCATTGGTATGTCACGATGCACCAGCTTCCGGCAGAGGCTGTACAACCAGACCGGCAATGGTCTGGCCGACAGCACCCTTGAGGAGTCCTTCGCTGCACAGTTGCGTTGGGGCTGCCCGAGATCAGGTGGAGACAACAACCTCTTCCCGCTCGACAAGGTAAGCCCCACCAAGTTCGATAACTTGTACTTCAAGAACATTTTAGATGGAAGGGGGCTGCTCAGCTCAGACCAGGTGCTCTTCACCAAGAGCCCCGACACCATGGCCTTGGTTAAGCTCTATGCCGAGAACGAAGGCATGTTCATCGAGCAGTTCGCGAAGTCGATGGTCAAAATGGGGAACATTTCGCCGTTGACCGGGTATGAAGGCCAGGTGCGCAAGAACTGTAGGTTTGTTAATTACTAAGTAATTAATAAAGTTGGTTTGTATAATGGACTTTGATTTAATTATGTAGTGTGAGAACTGTCAGTGTCAAGTGTATGATAAAGGGTGATTCTCTGTTATTTCTTCTTTCATTTGTTTTTGCTTTGTTGGCTGGCGAGGTTGACTTGTTAGTGTTTCCATTTCATTGTTTGTGTTGTAAACTGTTGGTTAGTATGTTGACAAGTTGTTCTTTCTTCAATAAATTTGGAAAATTTTTATTAGATATATGTCATGCTTTTTATTTATTCTCTACATTTTTCATTTCCAGCAACCTTATTTGTATTTTTTTTTCAGCCTGTACATTTCAATTTGTCTTTGTGGAAGAAATTGTGTACCACCAACCATATCACCTTTTTCATGCAAAATTTACTAATTGTCAGTAACTAAGTTGAAGAGGAAATACAATAGGCCCAATATAAAAAGGAAAAGGCCCATGGGCTAGGTAGAGCCCCACCTGATCTGCAAATGAATTTCGCCCGAATCCGAATTTTGTGAGGCGAACAAAGTTTGTGGCTGACTGTAGCGAGTCACTGTCTAAATTAATTTGAGACTAATTAACTCTCGTCCGAGAACTGAGAAATGAATTATAAATGTACCTGCATGCCATAGCTTTCGATCAAAATCTGACGGTTTTGATGAACTTGGGAAAAATCTGTCTAATCTATCAGACCAGCTGTCAAATTTTGAAATTCAAAACTTCGAACGAATGCCACATCACTCATAGCTCGGTTATAAATAAGCGAAGCTATCTGCCCGAGGAGGTACATGTCAATTGTCAAGAAATCAAAAGAGAAACTTAGGATCAAGAGGAGGAAAGGTAGAGAGGCTATGGGATTGAACAATATACAAAGCTTCTACAGACAAGAGAAGAAGACCACGACGAAGAAAAACAATGGAGGAGATGTCGCCATGGCCAAGCTCTGCTCCAAGATTGGATCCGATCACGCTCCTTCCCTCTGCTCCTCCACCGATCAGCATCGTAATCTAATTTTCTATCTCCCATCCCTTTTACCAAGTTCTTTTTCAAATTTACACCTACTCTTTTGTTGATTTTTGGAAAGGGATGCTACGCTACACATCTCCGTTAATGCTTGCTATTTACAGAGCCCTGCCTTGCTTTAATTTTTGAGCATTCTGTAGAAGTAAGATGGATCTGATTCAATAGATTGAATCTACGCCATTACACACTTCATTTTCTAGAATTATTCACTCGGAACCACATATTTTCTTCATTTCAAGTTTAATTCCAAGCAGGTACCTAGTTTATTTGAAGTCTCATCCGAGAAACTACAATCTTCAATGAAGTTCCAATCAGGTTTCCAGGTCTATTAATTTGATGCCCCATACTTAACCTTAATTAATGAGTTTGTCATAAAATGCAGCTCTGCTCAGTAGATTTTTAGATCATGTGATGAAAAGAATTCCCCATCTTACCAAGATAGGAAGTAACAATTGTTTATATCGTCAGATAATTGTGGATATATATATATATATATATATATATATATATATATATATATTATTCCAAAAAGGGATAAGCAATATAACTATCGAGACGTTCAACATGTTCCTTTGAAATCATTAATTACCAAACAGTTACAGCCTCCTGTTTATCTTATGCAGATTCAAACACATCCAAATAATATAAACATATGTTTTGAGAGTATATAAATCATGAATGTAGGTTCAACAAAGGAGTTGAGCATGGAGGCAGATGAGAGGTTGAGGGAGTTTGACATGGATATGAGGTATGGACCGACAGTGGGGCTCACCAGGATTGAGAGGTGGGACCGTGCTTCGGCTTTGGGCCTCTGTCCCCCTTCTGACCTAGAGTCTCTACTGCTTGCCACATCAACCATCTCTCATTGCGTCTGGCAAGGCCGAGTATAAGTAAAATCAATAGTCGCAGATTGTAATAGGCAATGTTTTGATCAAGGTCAGGAGCTAGTATGCATAAGTAGTCAACAATTAATATCACTAGCGTAAGGTATAGTTTGAAATATTAAATAGATTACAACAAATATATGTACTTTCTAATAGAATGTGAATGTTACGAAGATTAAGCAATTTACTGAGAAGTTTAGCAATTAGCGTATTTTATTGCATATGTGCATGACAATGGCAGTTTTTTTCTTTTCCTTTTGTAATACTCTATAGAATTTTCTTTTCTGTTATTTGTTTCTTGCTACTTACCTCTAAAATGTTATCAAGCTAACATCCCGCACTTGTCAGAATGTACAAGTGGATTACTGACAGTATTACATCATGTGATAGTTCCGTGCAGGACTTCACCTGTACTGTACAGGCTGTACATGATATAATACATTTAGCCTGTACGACTGCAATGCCAAATTATATTTTCAGCAGTCACAACACGATTGAACCTTTGTCGAAGATTACTGTCCTGAAATTTGAGGTGCTCGCTGACAAAATCACCTGGTGTTAAATACATAGTTAGTTTCAGAATTAACAGCACAGTTATGTTAAGCCCTGGTCTGCATGATGCAAGATCTGATTCAGCATAGACCACCCATATTATTATTATTATTATTATTATTATTATTATCATTATTAATTTCTTACAAACATACCAACCAAACACGCCACACAGATTTCTAAAAATTGTCCTCACAAGACATGAACAACCCCATTACACAAATGCAATGCATGTACATACACAACAAGTACTACACATGGAAGAACGGAGAACGCAGACGCTCAAGATTCATCACCTCAGAATGGTCTACAAATAGGTTCACCTGTCAATAGATCAAGCAAATTTATCAGAACACGGAGGGCAATACCATGTATTCTTTTATTTTCAGGTCTTTTACAAAGATATCCATTTGTTGTAATTCCTCTCTTCCCATTTTGCAACATAGAACTTGATGTATTTTCAGATATTTCAAGGTAAAAATCACAATAATTTTGATGTAACAGAAAATTGAATATTTTCACTGTTTGTTGATAAATTTGCCTATGACTTCAAATTTTTCTTTTTGTGAGAACAAAACTAATTGAAGTAAGAAAATTCAAAATCGGGAAAACATGCCCCACTAATTTTACTAAGTTATTGGACTTTAGCCTTTTTTTTATAGCATAACTTTCACACTAATAAAGTAATAATTGAGCGTCAGCTGCAAGGACCTGGAAGAATACATTGGCTGCAACTAAAAGTTACTGGGGTCTTCTAATATTTTAAATGTTGCAGTGGATTAGAAGGATGATTTTCTAATTTGAGTATTCTTTTCTGCAGCATATATGACAATTAAACAGGATGAGCTCAATTGGTACTATTATTTTTTGCATACTGCACAAATACCAAAAAAAGGAACATACCCTGGGTCCATATCTCTTGACAAACCATTCAGAAGTTCTTGCATCAGACGCCTCAAACATGGTTTTCTCAAGACCAAGCCGACCTATGATCTTAGCAATGATGTCAGCCCGAAGAGAATCAGGATACATGCACACATCATCAGCATCTATCACAATCATGTCTGCACCAGCATCCAAGCATCTCTCTGCTTTTCTGATTAGCAAATCCACATCTTCCACTTTTTCTACACAAAATTGTGAGAACAGTAATAATTTCACATACGATATCCAACAAACAACTATGAATGACATCATGGTGTCAGTACTTTCATGACTGCTTACACAAATGCATAACCAGAAAGTCAATATTTCCTTCAAAACAGGAAATACTATTAACAATGAAATATTCATTAATTAACATAACAGTAATTCAGGTTGTCTTTCTGGATTATATCATCTTTATCATTCCTATCTTTAAAAAAAATAGAGGAATGAATCCAAAACTAGTTTTGAACAACAAGTTTAAACAACAGTGAGTGGTTATTATTATTGGATGCTTGATGTTTTAACTTTTAAAAAGCTGGCACAATGAAGAATGTTAATGATGCAGGGTCCGTTTCACTAGAGTAGGAAAGTACCAGGTGATTTACTCTTAGGTGCATACAAGAACAAAGATTGTAGCTAACCACCTGTGCTTTGTTCAACTGGTGCAATGTATGCACCAAATGCTCTGTTGCCTGCCACTGGAATGTCAATACTGTCAAAATTTACTGCAAATACAGGCCTAGCCTTCAGCCCAAAGCTCTTCACTAGTCGCACAAATCTCAAAAGCACTTCCTCTGGTAGCTTCCGCGATACAGTATTCAATTCAATTGTATCAAATCCTACATTACTGCATTCCTGGAACAATACATCATGTTATCGTACTTATTTTGTTGATATAGTCATCCATCTCTGAGCAGCTACGATGGAATCCACTGAAATATTACAAGACAAATAGTTCAAAAGGTAGGTGTTCTGCTGAATCAAAACTGTTTAATGGCCTTTTAGTATTCCAGTGGATTCCATCAAAGCTGCAAGTTTAGCAAGATGTATGTAAACTATTTGAAAGATAGATGCTTAAGATGTACATCAAGTGAAAAAGGTAGGTATTCAGATGGAAATCAGTGAAAGTTCTACATGTAATATTACAAAACAATCAAACATGTACATTAAACTTTTATCAAAAGAACATGAAATTAAACAATTAATCAGCCATCTTGCTGTTTATTTAAATACACCTGTAAGTACTTTTTGAAAGAGGCAGGGCCACCGCGAAGTAGATGCTCTGCCCAATCGCCGGAGCTGACATACATGTTGTGCTTATGTGCCAGGTCGGTTATTTCCTTAACAACTGAGCTGGGCGTCAGACTGTGGGATCCACCAGAGAATTTCAGTCCATCCACAAAGTCCCCAATATAATCCATTATATCCTGTAGTTAAACAGTCAAAATAGCTACAGTTAACAGCCATTGTTTCTTTATCAGTTGATTAAAGCTTGTATACTATAATCATATCAGCTAACCAATCAATGGTTACTGCTTTTGTTTTTTAGTACGAGTAAGCATCCGGCAACAATGACAGAAAGCACTGTATATTCTAGTGATCTCCTATTAAAGTTGGTACCTATTAGATTTGATGCAGGTACATATGTAATGGGCCTGGGCTAAGTATCTAACAAAAAGAGATAAAGGAAATTGCACTTAACAATCAAGGGTTTCATTCCAAATTTTTGCTGTCGTCTGTTATAAACTTCATATTCTTAGATTTTTTTAGGATTTTAGGATTTAGAATTTGGAAATAGATTTCAGAAATAGAGGTTTAGATAGGATTTTAGGATTTTGAATTTAGAATTAGGTTTTAAAATAGGATTTTAGAAATTAGAAATAGATTTTATAATAGAGGTTTATTGTACTATTATTATTATTGTTATTATTGCTAATATTATTAGCATATTATCATTATCATTATCATTATCATTATCATCTTTATTTATATATTATTATTATTATTTTATTTTATTTTTTCTTCCATTATATTCATTTTTATCACTGATATTTGAGATCTTTGATCTTATGTTTTCCGATTGGGTTTCATTCCTAGCCTACCCCAATTTATTTGGGATTAAAAGCTTTGTTGTTGTTGTTGTCTGTTATAACATGTGCAACAAGCACCGAAAATTTTCACGCTTTGCAGACAGTACCAAATAGTTTCATGTTAGCAAATAATAACACTGAATTGCTATTATAAAAGTTATGTTCAATAGCTGATATCCATCGCCTTTCAGTTCCACTTAACTAAATCACTTACTAACAGTGTTACAAAGCACTGTCTCAACAGCTAGACCTCTTACGTGGTGGGTTCTGGTTGCACATATGAGAATTTTGACCATCATATTCAAATATTACACAATGTGGGTGGTAATTTACAGAAAAGAGCCTAAATTAAGTATGGCCTGTGTCAAAAATTCTGAATAGAAAAAGGTTAGACTACAAGAGTTGTCTAGCTGGAGGAAATGAAGCAAGCTGCAATATGATCAAATAGATATTCAACCAATTTACAGTAAACAATAATACAATATTCGAAGAATTATAGAAATATTCTAGACCTGGAGAGAGCCATGGCGCAGGAAGAGGTAGTCAGGGCTGCGCATCTCCGTCAGACCGTACGGGCGTGGCTTCTCCGGTCGATCCTCATCCTCGGTGAAACGCTTCCATCCGAAGTAATTGTACCTCTCGAACGATCCCATCTCTCTCTCTCTCTCAGTCGCTCGAATTTCTCAATCCGTGTTCTGTACTGGGGTTTTACCGTTGAAGGCATAGCGAGAGACCCCACAGAGAGGGAATTGCTCCAGCACGTTCTCGAATTGTCTCTCTTCTTCAGTGACACGAGTCTCATTCTAGCACGTTCTGGATGCTCTGTGAACTCTGTATTGTATTACTGGTAAACCGAGTGATTCCAGTTCGATTCTCAAATCATTACACGCTGTGATGAGCATCGGAATTGCCACGAAGAGCTTTACTTAGATGTTGATTTTAACAAAGGCCTAATTAAGTTTCATTATTTATATTAAATAATTAGAGAGGTCAATTTCATGTTTCAAATTTATTTTTTCTTGAAAAAATAAATACTATTTCTTATATGTTAGGATTTGTAGAAGGGGTCATGATTAGGGTTGTCAACGAATTTATAGAAGGGTCAAATGAATTTTTGTTTCATTTTATTAAATCAACTAAACTGATTTCGCGCAAAGAACTTAATGAAACGGTATTTTTCATTTCGTTAAGAATATTTCTAAAATACACAAAATTTCGTGTTTCATTCCATTTCGTGATAAACGACTATTAATGAAATGATTTTCCATTAAACAAACGTTAACAAACTATTTTCTATTTCGGAAACGGCACTTTGTTTCGTCACAAATCATGATAATTAACTATAAAGAAGCTCCGCTATTGGTTAGACTATTTACCATCAGTTACATTGGCAAATCAATAAATAATTTTAAAAAAATGATAATTTTAGAAAAATAATAAAATAATATCATTTTGATAAAATAATGATATTATTCAAAAGAATGAAAATATCATTTGACAGTTAATAATAAGAATAATTAAAATATAAATAATTATGATACTAACAATGATGATGATAATAATAATAATAAAATAATCATAATATTATAATATAATAATAATAAATAATCATAATATTATAATTATAAACATAATAATAATAATATAATCATAATCATAATCATAATATAATATAATATAATTAAACAATAACTAAATTGATATACCACCTATAACTTGATATACTAGATTAACACTCTTTCATACTATTCTACTTAGTCTAAAATTCGTTTGACAAATTAATTCATCGGAATATAATGTTATTTCTATTTTTTGCTATTTTATGGAGTGTCAAACCGACCTTAGCTTAATTGTAGGCCGAACAAGTTATCTCTCATATAGGGGTGTCAATCGGTCAGTTCGGTTCGGGTCGGGTCATATTATTTTATTATTATTTTTGTTCCGATCCGAACCTGACCCGATTAAATTCGGCTCAAAAAATCTTGACCCATATCCGATCTGACGAGTCACGGGTCAACCCCCACCCGACCCGTCTAAAATAATTAAATATTTTATTAATTTATTTTATATAATTTTTAGTAATAAAATATTAATTAATTTATAATTAATTTTAATTAGTGTATATTTAAAGTTTAATTAGTACTAAATCATAAAATTACTTCAAAAAAACATAATTAATCGGGTCAGGTTGATCCGAACCGGATCCAACCCGATTCGGATCAAAAAAATCAAACTCATACCCAACCCATTTATCTTCGAGTCATGTCGATTGGATCGGATCAATAATTGACACCCCTAAGTCTCATATCTTAATTCATTTCTTTCAATTTCAATTTTCAATCCATTTGTTTATTTTTATTTGAATACAAAAAAAGAAAGAAAGAATAAAAAACAACCACATAACACATCCATCACAGCGTTTATCTCATGTGAAAGGAAAAAAAAAACAAAATTTTCTTCTTAATTTTCATATTATTACGAATTAAAAAATGAAAATGCTTAATTCACAGGGTTGGGAATTGGTATTTGGTACCACAAAAAAGGGAGGCAAAATTATAACAGAAGAATATCATACTAGACGACACCCTGATGCGGTCATGTTATTCAATCTAAAAAACATATCTCAATCCTCAAACACAAATCTTAACAACAAATATTACCAGTACTTAGTAAAATCTCCAGAATTTATTTTCACTACAAGTGAACTTACTGCTGGTTATTACTAGTTCCAGGAAGAAAGAAAAAAGATGAATTCAGACTCAGTGCTCTGCTGTTGCTGTCATATTCTTTACACTTCTGATATCTCTCAGGAACGCCTCCAATTCCTGATCCAACGACCCGCCTCCTGCTGCTGCCTCGACAGCCTTCTCCTTGAAAGCTGCCATGCGCCTTCTCACCGCCTTGCCACCTTCTGACTCCATCAGATATCTCACTTTCGTCTCGATTTCATCAGCACTCACCAATTCCTTGTTGTACCCCTTGATCACCACACCTATGTTGATCTCTTCCACTAGCATTACCTTGTTTAATGTTTGCTCAGCATACAATGGCCAGCATATCATCGGCACTCCCGCTAACATTGCCTCCAGTGTTGAGTTCCAGCCGCAGTGGCTCACAAATCCACCGATTGACTTGTGGTTCAGTACCTCTGTTTGTGGGGCCCAGAGCTTGATGACCATTCCCCGATCTTGTGTCCTGGATAGGAATCCTTGGGGTAAGACTGAATTTAAATCGGGTTCACAGCGTGGCTCAAAGATAGTTTTTGCATCATTCCTGCTGCATACCACCCACAAAAATCTATGCCCGCTTTTTTCTAATCCGATTGAAACTTCCTTGATTTGTGCCGGTGTAAATGCGCCTGAACTGCCGAAACAGAGATAAACAACACTCCTCTCAGGCTGCAAGTCCAGCCAGGCAAGACACTCATGCCTTCCCAGGCTTTGTTTATCTTTATCTTCTATTAACGGGCCCGTATAATAAACTGGAGGCATCCTGTGGCCCGGCACACAACTACCTTCTTTCAGTGCTGCCACAGCTCTCGGCTCCAGTGCTTCAAGGTATTTATGAGGATTCCATCTGCTTCAATCAATTGCCTGAAGTTATTTATGCGGAGTTTCCAAATCTCACTCTCTAGGTCCTGAAATGATGCCGGCATATCAGAGGCCAGTACTGGTGGAACACCGGGAAAATTTACCTGTACATCCCCCATATCCTTGAATGATTTTTCCAAGGAATTGAATAGAACAGGGAGGTGAAGGAATATTGCCAGAACAGAGGCTCCTGACGTCATTAAAACATATACCGGGATGCCGAGCTCTCGAGCTACGATAATTGCATCGGTATGAAAAAAATCTAGGACTATTGCACAAATTGTCGTTCTTGCCGATAATTTGGTCAGAAATTCAAGGAGTTTTGGGTTGTATGCTTGAATGATGTCGTACTTGCGGTTGAAGGGGTGCTTGTTCTCAGCAGAGGGGCATGAAACAGCCGGCAGCACATGAAAGTTGATTGAATTATATTGTGAAGAGATGTTTGATGTGGTGGGGTTTGTGGATCCAGGTTAATGACGTGGATCGGTTAAGACGATTGTTACCGGAAAATCATGTCGGATTAATCGTTTCGCGAGGTGCACCATCGGAGCAAGGTGGCCGGCCCCCATGCCGGGATAAAGCACTATGGTTTCGTTCTCCATTGTTAATCGAAATCTTGTGTATGGATTATTGATTTTGGTTAATTAACGACTGCTTCGATCTACTGATAGCAAAAGATGAAGAGAAATACGGAATTGAACTTTTTAAGATAGGATGAATCAATGGAAAACGGGCATTTTAATAAGAGATTCGCCATGTCCCATGTGCAATTGCACCGCACTAAATATAAAAGAATATATTCTATTTTTTGTGAAAAGCGACGGCTAGGGTTAGGTGGCCTACAGTCTTGCTATTTCATTTATTGAACTCATTAAAATTATTCGAAATGGATACCGGGTCAGTAACCAATGTCAGGACTGTTCTGGAGATTATACTGAAAATGAAAATTCGATAGAGGATATCAACTTCTATATAACATTAAGATCGGCAGGAAAATTTCTGACAGAAAATCATTAAACTTAATGGTGTTTGATGGTATTCCATCCAATATCATAAAAAATATATGATGATTTAAACGGTTTAAATTTGGTGGTGTTTGATGGAAAACATAAACTTAAGAATATATTTACAAAGTTTATTTTTTGAAATTTTTTATGAATTTTATATTAAATTGATTGTGGAAATTGTCAAAAGTAAATATTGTCGAGGATCCCAACCTTTAGATACATATTATGAATTCGATCAAAGACATAAAAACCTTTTATCAACTCGAATGCGAAGCTTTACAAAAACGCGTGTTTAGTTAGTAATTAACACAACAAAACTTGTCTTGTTTATTATTATTATTTTTTGAAATAGTGTCTTATTTATTATTATCTCTATCTGACGAGCTCACAGTGCCGCTAAATCCTGATTTGCGATTAGATCATTTTTCTTTTCCAGATTTGTGACATTATTCTAAAATAGCAGCGTTGACAAAAGAGTTGGGAGAAATCAAGAAATATAGTGTTTAAGAAAACACATCTTTGTTTGAGAAATCAAGAAATATTCTTCTAATACACATGACTCAATGGTCTTAATAACTCACATAATCATCAGAAAGGTACTCTACATGTGTATGTGACCAATCTATAAAGCAGCAACTAATCAAAAGAAAAGCGTACACACATACACGATATGACATAAAGATGAACTCATCCAAAATGGAAATGCATCAGTCACTGGAACTCGACAGTGCCTTTGGAGAGCACGTTCTCGCCACTGGTAGGATGAACCCCAGGCACATCAGATGTCACAGTGCTCCCTGCCTGCCAGACATGGTAGAACTTGGTCTTCTCTTGGGGGAGAATTAAGGTAGCATAGATGATCATTTCTTTGTTATTGTACTCTGCTGCAACATGCGACAAGGGAAATGTCAGGTCGCCAGGGGCCATCGAGGGTGAGTAGCTGTTTAGCTGTGTAGGATATGCAATAAGGCTTCCATTGGAGTGGAAAAATGCGACCAGCACCTGTTGTACAGATTCGGAGTCGTCAATTGTGATTGTGGATTAATGTATGGGATACTTGCGTAATATTATTTGAGTGATTCTGAGTTCTGACATAGTGATTTGAAATTATTCAAATGATTCTTATCATACATCACTTGTATGCTTTTAAAAAATATTTACCTGTTCTCTTAAGTAAAATTTTTGGCCGAGTTTCTCAAGAAGTTGTTACTAATAAAGTGTGATGAATAAAAGCAGGGGAAGATATTCAGAGCTAATAGAGATGAAACAACTTTTCAATGAGGCTATATGCGCAAACATATTTTTCTTTCAATTTGTTTATGGTATAGTACAGTATGTAACTGATATATACTAGAGGGCTTTCATTATGAATGGATGAAGTTGACTGTAGTAAACCAAAATGAGAGGGTAACTATATGAAATTTCACTTGATGAACCAAATTTTTGAACAAAAATTATATTTTTGTTTTAGTTCAGCAAATGTGATAACAAAGACTGGTAAGGTCATTTTTTTGTCCTACCTGTGAACCAACCATGGATGGGCCTTTAGGGTTCAAGCCCCAAGCAACCCATCCGGAGCTGCTCTGTGGGGCCCGGAAGGCAATGTCGATGTTATTGGAGGAGGTTGCCTGGTTGTAATAAAGTGCTGCTCCTAAATGTGGGAGATCAGTGCATGATTTGTAAGCCCTCTTGTCAGAGAAGGTGTAACTTGAGCAAGATTCCGCATTAGATGAATACAGGAAAGAGATTGCAAAGATTGACAGAGGTAGAAGAAATTTGAGTTGAGTTGCCATTTTACTGGGAAGTTGATCAGTGTCTGGTTTGGTTAGAGAAACTAGTGCAGGGATGTATATAAGATTTAGTGGTTGGTGGGGAGTTGTGGTTTGTGTTGAATATAAGTCTAGTTTGGAGGGAGTGACATATTTTTTGTGCTTTTATCTAAGTTAGGTGTGTCATTGATTGGAAAGAGCTGTGCTTACAAGCGATACATGTGTTATGATAGTTCAATACAAATATGCAAATTTGGTAAGAAAAAAGAAATACAATGTTAAAATAGTTTGGTGATTTCTCTTTATAACAAAGAATATACTACTACAATTTTCTAAGGCAAAATGTTGTTCAACTAATAAGATCAAACGTTGTTATTGTCAATATAAGGATTTGGGTCCTTTGTGTTGAACATTATTTTAGTTATTGATTAGCTAATTTGAGTTATTTCTTGAGAAAAAACATTTTGGGCTAGAAACCCAACACATTTAAAGCCCACTGATAGACCGCTAGGCCTTATTATTTCTTCGCCGAAAAGACTTGGGCTAAAACACAGACCTTATTACGAGGTATCCCCAATTCCTGACTTTTCTTTCTGCGGGACCCGCGTTAAAGAAGGGCTATGAATATTTCAGATCCTTTCGTACACAAAAGGGGTTTAATCCAACCGTCCAATGAAGCGCAATCTAACGCTTTGGGTTTGCGATCCGTGTGCTCTCTCTTGTGTGGTTGTTGAAAGGCGTCTTTTTCTTAACCTATAAATGATACAATTCCTTCATCCCCAAAGTCACAACTCAGCGCAGAGCCGCATACTTCAATTCTTTATTCGCCTCTTAGTTGTATTCCTCGTTTCTAGTCGAGTTCTTGAAATTCAGAGGAAGGTATCACCAATGGCAGGACGAGGAAAGGCGATCGGCTCGGCTAAGGTGACGAAGGCCACGTCAAGGAGCAGCAAGGCGGGGCTCCAGTTCCCTGTAGGTCGTATTGCACGATTTCTGAAGACGGGGAAGTACGCTGAGCGCGTTGGTGCTGGTGCGCCTGTCTATCTCGCTGCTGTTCTTGAGTATCTTGCTGCTGAGGTATTTCTCTTTTGCCATTTGGTGTTCAATTTGTTTCTGGTAATTGTGATGGTTCTGTGAGTGATTTGTTAGTACATGGAAGTAATTATTCTTTAAAGTTCCATGGAGAATCTGGTAAAGCGTAGATAACAGTTTGGCGCTAGAAAGAAAGTTTGCATGATTTGTGTAAATTGGTACCAGTACCAGACCTGACCTGTTGTGTACTGGTTACAGATACTGGTAAACAGTACAACCCTAAGCAACTCTTATATTATTTCTCTTTATTCATTTTCTGACATTCTTTGTACAAAATTGTCTAGGTACTAGAGTTGGCTGGGAACGCAGCGAGAGACAACAAGAAGACCAGGATTGTGCCACGTCACATCCAGCTGGCAGTGAGAAACGATGAGGAGCTGTCCAAACTGCTGGGTGCAGTTACAATCGCAAATGGAGGGGTTATGCCTAACATCCACAACCTCCTCCTCCCCAAAAAGACCTCTTCTTCCAAGGCTCCAGCTGGAGAGGATGATTAGATTCTTTCCCCCTTTTTCTTTTTCTTTTCTGTGTAGGATTTAACTGTCAGGATATGGTAGTTTTCATTTTCTTGATTTGGAATTTTGTATCTTGGCTTTGATTGGGTGTAAGATTGTTTAGAATATGAAATATGTATCTTCGGCTGATTTGTTAAGCTTGAAATTTCAAATATCACTTTTGAAACGCACAATAGCCTGTTTTAAATTGGTTGGAACTTTGTACCCGCTTTCTGAAAATTTTTTGCGCGGCAAAATTTGTAAATCGGATGGTATGGTTCAATGGGGGCCACTAGGCATTTTCTCATTACCGTATAGGAGAAAAAACCTTAATCTCTGACTCTGTATTTTTTTTTTTTTTTTTGGAAGTAACTAAGATTGGGTTGAAAACTTGAAATGTGGAACCTAAATTGTGTGCGACTTGTTTAATTTAACTCTAAAAAAAATAGAGCCCAGAAAAGAAAGTAAAGGCTTTATATTAATAGAAAAGAAAATTAGAACATGTGAAGTCCAGCCCATTAATTTCGAAACTTTTAGCAGGCTTTGGATAGCTGGGTACATGGAAATTACAACTTATTTTCCCGTATAAATGTACATCTATGGTCTCCCTAACAATTTCTTATTATCCGCGATTCCCAAGATGTGTCACGGTTCTAGTATGAGCAAAAATACAAACTTTTTTTTTGAGGGCAGGAAAAATACAAACTTGGTTGGATACTCGGATAAGTTGCAGATCAGAATTATTGATTGGCAGGAATTGATCTTCTGGTACCTCGTTTGTCAGTATCTATACCTTTGTGACTTTGTCTCACATTTGCAGAAATTTTAGTTAATACAAGGCCAATCACTCTTATATCAACTGGTGATAAACGACCTTATTGGAAATTTGGAACCGATACTCTATATTGCTAGTACACATTTAATGGCAGTATACGCCTACATGGTTTGACGGTTCATTGGTTAAGTAGCCATCAGGTCACAGGAAATTCCATCTGGTAGACAATGGTACCCAAGTTCTGTGTGGATGTACCATATTTATACAGATGGAATTGTTTGCTAATAAATTCTTTTATATATTTTTAGCGTCATAAAAAATGAATTCACATTTTTTTTTAAAAATAATAAAACATAAGTTTATCAATTATTTTTTAATGCATTTGAGTAACCTTTTTATTAATGTGTTAAAGAGTTCTCATATAAAATGTTTTATAATGCGGATACAATATGTGTGCAATTGGTAATTGCATATTGTATAAAATTGGAACTGTTGCAATTTCATGAATTTCATTATCATTTGAAAGTCCATCAAAGACGGTTAAATTAAAAATATTATAAATTATATAAAAATTTGATGATCATTTATAAACTATCAAATAGTATTGAAATTATATTAAATTTAAAAATTTTAAACACTATTAATCTAGAAGTAATAAAATATAACTATAATTTTTATTTTTAAATTATTTTTATATTTATTTAAAAATCGTTTGTTAAAATAACCCATTATCAAGGGATACTTCCCCTTTTTCAAAATCTATGGCATCAAACTCATAGATTGTTAAAAACAAGCAATGATCAACTCTGGAACATTGTAGCAGAATACTCTCAAGTCACTCTAAATCTAGATCAATTCTTTTTTTCAAAAAATTGCGAGAGAGCCATAGAAATTACCAGTTGTTTTTGCATGTTCGAAGTTTTATTTTACACTAGGGTTTCACCCCCGCGCTTCGCGGCGGGTTTGTACGCGCAGAGAGGCTGATATCTATTTATTTAATATCATGGACAAAAACCATTCCAGATCCCAGTGCACCAAAACTATTGGTGCTCACATCTGTGTGGTGGTGAGATCTTATCAAGCCTTACATAATTAATTTAAGCCTAAATATTAAGCAGTAAATATGAACATCAGTTGTAGGAATGTACATAACTTGATGCAACTTCAAAGTGATCAAATAAATTGTAAGCATAATCCTTCTTATCTGTATACTATAGAAAAGAGATAAGATCAAGCGTTTGTGCTTCAATTTTATCTCCACTCCCTAATAAATTGAGGTCGTAAACGCCTAAATTTGCATTAGAATGTATAACTGATGCTTCATGTATAGTTAAAGAGTTCACTATCAAGTCTTGTAGATGAACAATAAAAGAATTTTACATCAATGTACTCATCTCCCTCCTCTATACATAAAATATTTTATCCCAGATCAAAAGCACACTCTCATTATGCTCAGACAACCAAAATATTATATATATTAAAAAATATACAGAGACATAGACAATGACTTCAATATCCTCACCAGCAAAGAACTGGTATATGCATATATATCAAAACCTTCCATGGCATAATTTACACATAATAGGTGAAATAATGAAACATTCTTGTAGATATATCTGAAATAAGACTTATTTATCCCCTTATCTCCACTATTTATCCCGCTACGGTTCTACCGTATATAACAATTAGGTATATGCTCAAAGAAGATTAATTCTCAGTGACTTGATTCAGAAAAAAATAATAAAAATTTGAATTAGCTATTAGAAATAAGAAGACTGACACTGTTTATCTTCAAAACTATCAAATCACTCGCTTTGAGCAAAGACGTTGCCAGTATGGATTCATCACCACCATCAATCATCATATTAGCATTCCACATTAATAATATTTTTACCAACATCCGCAACCCACCCAAAACCTTTGTATCTGCCATTTTTTAAACCAAAATTAAAAATTTAGAATTCCACTAATTTAAGTTTGGATCAAAGAAATAACTAATGTCATCCAGCAGTAATGTAGTATTTCTTATTTATTCTTTTCCATATACTTGCTGCATTCCTAGTTTGCATCCGTCAAGAAATCACTCATGAGTTCTTCCGCAAGGAGCTCAAACTCAGAGTAAGGGTACCGGGCAAGACCAAAGGTCAAGATGGATCCTAGCAATATACTTAATGTTCCTTGAACCTAGACAAATAAGCATTGAAATGTCACTTAGTTATGAAAAATCAGATATCTGGTTAGTTGGTTGCGCTTGTGCAAATCATTTATAAACTTCAGTATCTGCCCAAAGATTATTGTCAAAATAGAAATATATAAGCATAAAATTTTTGAAGAGTATTTTACAGAGATCAAACTTAATTATAATAGAACACACATAAATCTGGCACTTACAAACATTAGCCTACAATAAGCATAAATCTGGCACCAGTTCTTAGTTTTTCAATGTAATAAAGATCTGACAATCTAGATCCTCAACTATAAATTGAAATTAACCTAAATTAGGCAAAGATTATAACTAATGTTATAATTTTCCTTCATACAAAAAGATATTGTTTCTTGATGTTTGCATGGTAGAGTATGATACACACTCGAACACATCAACCACAACGTAAATAATAATAGAAATATGCTCAAAGAGGCACATGGATATATATTGGACAAATTTTGTATCAAATTGCATAAATTAGCCAGCATATTGATAAATGATAAGAGATATTGATCAAATATGCATGTTCGAGTTTAGATTTCTACGATTCTCATACTAAGCACAACCAATGTAGACTTTCCAATATAAATCATAGACATGAAATAATCATACCTCTACCTTTTTGAGTGATACACCAGCCCCTCTACCTCTACCTCTTCGTGGTCTACCCCTGGCGTTGACAGAATCACCATTATTAGCACTCTTCCCATTGCTTCAGTTGATTCAAGTAAATTAATTAAAATATAAGTAATTTTATATGTGTTAGTACAATTATAAATTTCAAATATAGATACTAAGATACATGTAAAGACTTAACTTAGTACAATAAAGGTTCCTCATCCTGATGAAAGTTTTCATCAATTCAACTGCTGCCTGTTCATCACTTCATCTATAATTTAGTATATCTTTGATTGTTCAGGAGGATGCTTAAGCCAACCAGGTGGTGAATTATCACTTTCACTTGATCACAAGCAAGGAATATGAAAATATACTATATATAAAATGAAATGACTATGAGGGTTCCTAAAAATTGTGTAGTTTTCTCAATACTCTTAAAATAAAGAATTTCGACAGTATGGAAAAAAGTTAACTAAAGAAGTGAGAAAAGGAGAAACCTACCTTTAAATCAAAGTCTTGAAAAATTGGTAGGTCACATTCATCTCGCCTCTGGCAAGACAAAGCAGCCCTTGAGGAGAAGAGGTTCGGAGAGAGTCGGCACTTCTCCTCGGTCATGACGTCAGCGGTGGCATTGGCGCCCTGCTATATCTTGTTTGCCTCCACTGAAGCACCCGAAGAAATAAAACAACAATGGCTCAAATCAGATCTTGAGAGAGCAATAGCAAGAGGAGAGCGAGATTTCTGGGCTGCCAATGGCACCCGGGCTCGCAAAGGGGAGAGGGGGTCGAAAGGAGACGGGTTAAGGGGCAGCGCGAGTAACAGTGGTGGAGAAGTGACTTGAATCAGGTGGCGGAGAGGCCAACGGTGCGCGGCGACGCCTAGGGTTTACACATTTTTTTCTCGGATAAAGGAAGGAGTGAAAGAGAGGGAGTGAACCGCAATGAGACTGGTATATGGATCGAGAGAGAGAACCATAATCTATGGTCCACAACCGTATCGTATAAATCCGATCGAATCTCATTCGTCCGGTATGAAAGTACGAATAAAAAAGCGAAAGAAAAACCCAAGCTAAATCCAAACCGCCCAGCTCTTAAATCTGACGGTCCTGAGCTCCAAATTGCTGAGGAGCCAGCATTTCTCCCCCCTTTTAAGGGGAGGTTATTCAGTTATTGATTTCCGCTTTTAAGTTGTCCTACAAAGCTCTTGAAAGCGATATTAGGTTAAAATTTTTATTAAAACTTTGTAAATTATAATGCCATCTTATCAATAAAAATTTGAAGATCACATTCTTTATTTTCAGTAATTTTTCTTTGTTAATGGAATGCACATGGCAAGGGAATGAAATATGCTGCTTTTTGGTTCGGCAAATAAAATTTTATTTTTTAAAATCCGACGGTAAAATTTAATTTTATTTTCTTCAAAATTCACGTTATTTCTCTTCAGTAATTTTCGACCGTCCAATTTGTAAAAGACAATCTTGCTCGTGGCCAAAAAAAAACAGCATATTCTCTTCCCACGGGAAGCACCGCACATAAGCTTCAGGACGTATTTTTGCAATTCACCGTGCAAGCGGTAGTTGATTTGTCGTGTAACAATTCTCATTTGGTGCTCAAAATTGTAGCACAATACATTACCACAATTATCTCAGAGTGGGGATCCATTGATAATGGGTTATTTTGATAACCTTAATGATGAATCTATAAATAAATATAAAAAAAATTATAAATGAAAAAAAGTTTATATATGTGTTTTTCTATCTTTAAATTGATTGTTATTCAAATTTCATGCAATTTCATTATCGTTTGATAGCCCATCAAAGACCGTTAAATTGAAACCGTTATAAATTATATGAAAATTTGATGATTTTTGATGGATTATCAAACGATAATGAAATTACATAAAATTTAAATGACCATCAATCGAAAGGTAAAAGAACATATCTATAAACTTTTTTATTTTTATTTTTTTATATTTATTTAGAAATCTATTGTCAAAGTTGTCAAAAATAACTCATTATCAACCGATCCCTTCTCATTATCTAAATAAGATTTGTGCTTTAGAGATGGCCTGGACTAATTAGAAATTAGCCTGGCAACTCTCTATAATTAGGAGGTTGGGGAGATTCAAAGCCCTTTGAACCAAAAATTAGATTCAAAGCCTTTTAGAACCGTTGATTTTGTATCGAGATTCGTAATAATAATTGAAAGTATAAATTTTGAATTTAGATTTTATTAAAAGTACAAATCTCGATGCAAAATCAACGGTTCTAAAAGATTTTAAACTCAATTTTTGGTTCAAAAAGCTTTGAACCTCTCCCACCTCCCTATAATTAAGGACTTTTTTATATGTAATGACCGAAAACTTGTACTCCCCTAGTTTTATTTCTTTGTTGAAAATTGTGAAAGGTTGATTTTTTTCTGTAAAAAATGTATCTCGGATATGAATTATTGTAGACGATTCTCCGGTTCAAGAAAAATCAAAGCACCCCACTTTCCAAGCAAGAATAGTTTTAAAAAAATTGAAATATTGTTTAATATTTCAAATGAGTTCAAATACTTTAAGTTATAATGAAGTTGATATAATAAAATATGGGGAGGGATCATTTGACAATGATTATCTTAATAATTTTGACAATAAATTTTCAAATAAATACGAAAAAATATTAAAAATAGAAAAAAAAACTTATAAATATATTCTTCTACTTATAGATTGATGGTGATTTAAATTTCATACAAATTTATTATTGTTTGATAGTTCATTAAAGATCGTTAAATTAAAACATTATAAAATACATAATATTTTGATAATCATTGATGAACTAGTAAATAATAATAAATTATATAAAATTTTAATCACCATCAAGAGTAAAGATAGTGTGTGTTTAAGTTGTTAACATCAACTCATCTTTAAATTTTAATTTATTATATACTCTTTAAATTCTTCATATGAAAATTTTATGGGATACAAAAATTTTGGGGTGTTCCGAGTTTTTTTAAGTCACTATTTTTTATTTTAAAAAATTAGCCTTAAATAATAAGAAAATATTTAATGCTTGTACATCATTTTTAATAATTAAAAACAGTGATTTAGAAAACTTACAACACTCCAAATTTTTCATATGAAGAATTTAATAAGTATGATAAATTAAAATTTAAAGATATTTTGATATATTTTTTGAGTTAAACTCATGAAAAATTTCCATAAATTTAAGTTCACGTAAATTTTTCTTTCATCATCAATGTATAAGTAGAATAATATATATAAGTTTTTTTTTAATTTTTTATATTTATTGAAAAATCTATTGTGAAAGTAACCCGTTGTCAAGTCTCAAGTATCTCTTCCCATAAAACATAAAGCCATTCTTCCAGTTCAAATAGTGTTATAAAATAACTCGACTAGTTGGACCCGCCTCCGCGATCTGATCCGACCCACCCTGTGGCCTAACCCATTAAAACCCATACTTGTTAGAACCGATGGGTCTAGAACGGGTGCGGACAAATTTTTTTCGAAAAAACCCGCCTTAGACCCGACCCGACCCGTTGAACCCGTGAAATCCAGACCCGCCCCCACCCAGACCCGTTGGACCCGTGAAAACCCAACCCGCCTCGACCTGAGAAACCCGTGTAGACCCGACCCAATACCCGATAAACCCGGAAAATTTAAAAAATAAAAAAAATTCAAACAAATATGAGAAAATTATTTTTTTTGTTAAGAAAATGAATGGCTATATATTAATTATTTTTGAAATTTCTAAATTTTTGAGAATTTATTTGAATTACTTCTGAATTTTGAAAAAAAATTGAAAAAAAAATCGACCGACCCAACCCGACTCGCCCCGCCCCGCCGACTCATCTGACCCAACGGATCTATAACGGATCACAGTTTAACCCTCAAAATGAACCGTAGTAATCATCCTGTACTAACTTATTGATCTATCTCAACAAAATCCGTCGACCGTCAAAATCCATACCGACTTGTTTTTAAAACACTAAGTTCAAATACCCAATCAAGTGCTCAAATCAATCAATCAATCATATCCCATCTCATGGAAAACAGGACCCCTGAAACGCCAATTTAAAATGGATACATAAAATATCTGACCAAGATATTATTTATTTTTCTTAGGTTCCCTGCTCTGATGGTCGCACTTGCAGTGAACACCACTGAATGGCCATTAGCGGGTCTTTCAAAAACCCAAAGTTGATGACACGGCGACACCACTCACCTCCTATGAATATGTTATATGTGCCTCAAAATAATTTTATACTCATTCAATTTCATTGAGCAGCCTCCTCTGTTAGTTTACAAATTTTAAACAATGCTATTGATCATAGAATTGAAATGCAAACGGAAAAAAATATAGTTTTTCCAAAATGCAAATAGAGGTGTGAAATTGTGAATGTAAAATCTTCCAGTAGTATCACTCTTTTTCTTTTTGAAAATGGATTTGGGATAGGTTCAAAGAGTTTTAAATTCAAAAATTGATTCAAAGCCTTTCTCATTTATTAATTTTGTAATTTTTTTTATTTGTTCAGAGTTTTTCTCTCACATCTTTATAAATTTCGATGCAAAATTAACGGATAAGAGAAACTTTAAATTAATTTTTGAGTTCAAAACCCTTTAAACCTAACCCAAACCAAAATATCTTGTGAGATTTCTATTATTTCATTTTTTCAATGGGATAATAGTAGAGCACAACTCCGCCTGTGTGGACTAGTTTCTGCACGGTCTGTCCCAAGTCAGAATAAAAGAGGAGAGTTGCGGTGGGTGTGGCGAGCCCTGCACTAAAACAGCCAATCTTTATGGAAATGAAACCCAGTCAATTTTTGTTGGGGCGTCACCCTCATAGCGACGCGCCATATTGGAACCCGGATATGGTGATAAGAGAACAAGGGTCGGGTCGTCACCGCCTTAGTGACGCGCCATATTGGAACCCGAATATGGTGACAAGTGAGCGAGGGCCGGATCGTCATCACCTTAGTGACGCGCTGCATCGGCGCCCGGATGTAGTGACAAATGAACAAGGGTCTTCGCACTTGACTCGACGAGTGCGAGGGGCAAGGAAGCTAGTCGGGGAAAATAGGATTCGTTTAGGTAGTTGGAATGTAGGGTCCTTAACAGGCAATCTAAGAGAGTTAGTTGATACTACGATTAGGAGACGCGTTAATATCTTATGTGTTCAGGAGACTAAATGGACGGGTCAGAAGGCTAAGGAGGTGGAGAATACATGCTTTAAATTGTGGTACACGGGAAAAGAACGAAGTAGAAATGATGTAGGCATCTTAATTGATAAGAGGCTCAAGAATGGAATTGTCGCAGTTAGGAGACAAGGGGACAGATTCATCATGATCAAATTGATTTTTGGAGATTTTGTCTTGAACGTCATCAGTGCGTATGCCCCACAAGTAGGTTTGAGCGATGATGTCAAGAGACGATTCTGAGAAGACTTAGAGGATATGGTTAGAGGAGTGCCTAGCAGTGAAAAACTCTTCATTGGAGGTGATCTTAATGGTCATGTTGGCACAGTTAGAGGGGGTTTGAGAGGGTACATGGGGGTTTTGGATATGACGAACAGAATCAAGAGAGAGAAAACATCTTGAACTTCGCTATAGCTTATGACCTCATGGTAGCGAACACCTTCTTTAGAAAGAAAAAATCGCATTTAATTACTTTCAGTAGTGACCAACACTCGAGCGAGATCGATTTTATCATGACTAGAAGAGAGGAGAGACCAAACTGCATGGATTGTAAGGTTATACCTGACGAGTGTGTTGTCATACAACACAAACTTTTGGTGGCTGATTTTTATTTTCAGGTATGCGTTCGGCGAGATAGAGGCATGAAAATAACGAGAACGAGGTGGTGAAAGCTCAAAGGGGACGTTTCTCAGGTGTTTAAGAATAAAGTTATTGCAGAAGGATCGTGGAAAGAAGGTGAGGATGCAGATAATATATGGAAGAAGATGGCGACTCACATTCAGAATGTGGCTATAGAGATGTTTGAATTAACTAGAGGAAATAAACGTGAACCTAAAGACACTTGGTGGTGGAATGATGAAATACAAAAGACTATCAATGAGAAGAAAGAATGTTACAAACGTTTACATCACAATAAGAGTGATGAAAACATATAGAAGTACAAAGAAGCTAGAAAAAATGCAAAAAAAGTTGTGAGCGAAGTAAGGGGTCAGGCATACACGGAGTTGTATCGGACATTAGATATGAAAGATGGCGAATATGATGTCTACAAGATGGCGAATATGAGTCATATCATGGAGTTTTGGGAGAGAGTGATCGAGCACCGTTTAAGAAAACTGACAACTGTCTCTAAAAATCAGTTTGGTTTTATGTCTGGGAGGTCCACTATGGAGGCGATTTTCTTGATAAGACAACTTATGGAGAGACATCGAGAACAGAAGAATGACATACATATGATATTTATTGATTTAGAGAAAGCGTATGATAAAATTCCAAGAAATATCATGTGGTGGGCGCTCAAAAGGAAACTAGTCCCAACAAAGTACGTTACCCTTATTAAGGATATGTACACAAATGCTGTGACTTATGTCAGAGATGTGACAGCGAGTCCGATACATTTCCTATTAAGATAGGATTACATCAAGGGTCGACATTGAGTCCATATATTTTCACCTTAGTGATGGATGAGATCACAAATGGCATACAAGAAGATATTCCTTGGTGTATGTTCTTTCTTGATGATGTGGTGCCGATTGACGAGAGCGAAATTAGAGTCAATCGAAACTAGAGTTGTGAGATAAACTTTAGAATCGAAAGGTTTTAGACTTAGTAGGACAAAAACTGAATATATGAGGTGTCAGTTCAGTGGGGAAAACTTAGATGACGGAGATGTTAGTTTGGATGGACGAGTAGTATCCATGAATGATACATTTCGGTATATGAGATCGATGTTGCAGAGTGAAAAAGAGATCGATGAAGATGTTAGTTATAGAATAAGAGCTGGATGGGTAAAATGGAGACAAGCATCTGGTGTTCTTTGTGACAAGAAGGTCCCAAACAGACTAAAAGGCAAGTTCTACAGGACGGTGATTAGACCCGCGATGTTGTATGGCGCAAAATGTTGGGCTATGAAAGGACAACACATCCAGAAGATGAGTGTAGCTGAAATACGGATGTTGCGCTGGATATGTGGCCACACAAGGAAAGATCGAATCAGGAATGATGATATTAGGGACAAACTTAGGGTAGCACCAATTCAAGAGAAGCTAGTCCAACATCGTTTGCGATGGTTTGGTCATATCCAACGAAGACCTCCTGAAGCATCGGTACGCAGTGATATTTTAAGTCGTCTTGAAAATACAAGAAGAGGAAGAGGTCGAACGAGATTGACATGGAATGAAGCAATAAAAAGAGATTTGAAGGAATGAAATATACTCAAAGAGCTTGCTTTGGATAGGAGTGCGTGGAAGATAACGATTCATGTACATGAACCATGATTTAGGAGTTAGAGTCTAATAGTAAAGTTTATAAACTTCATATTTTTAGATCTTTTAGGATTTTAGGATTTAGAATTTAGAAATAGATTTCAGAAATAGAGGTTTAGATAGGATTTTAGGATTTAGAATTAGATTTTAAAATATAATTTTAGGATTTAGAAATAGATTTTATAATAGAAATTTATTGTACTATTATTATTATTGTTATTATTGCTACTATTATTAGCATATTATCATTATCATCTTTATTTATATATTATTATTATTTTATTTATTTATTTTCTTTTTATTTCATTATATTTATTATTATCACTGATATTTGAGATCTTTGATCTTATATTTTCCGATTGGGTTTCATTTCTAGTATACTCCAATTTATTTGGGATTAAAAGATTTGTTGTTGATGTTGTGGATAATAGTAGATCACGGGCTTCAACCTAGGGACCCTTAGAATCAATTATTTCTGCAACACCAAAGATTCCAGGACTAATGGGTTTGAAATCCCATTTCCAATTTTTAAACGCATGAGTTTCTAACTCGACTTGTGACCTTGCTCTGTCATTTTGTTCTTTTGCCTTAAAACCCATCATCTCTTTGGCTTCGCTGGCCTTTGAGTTGCATTTATCTTCTGAGTTTTGCTCTTTGTTTCTATTACATTTGTGGGTCTTTCTCTTAGTTGTATACTTCAACTCTTTCTTAGAAAGAGAGCGCAAAGGAAAGACAGATTTATTGGTCGTTTTCTCCAAATGGGTAAATTCATTTTCACCTCTTCGTGAAAAAGTGAATAGTATTCTAAGTTTCCTTTTAAATACATGAAGTCCAATCTCCAAGTCCCTTGAGAGTTTTGAGCAAAAACATTGTGGAAACTCAAAAATCAAACCCAAGAACAAAATTGAAATACGATACCAAGAGATGCCTACTGTTTGGATTTCTCTGAAAAAGACTCTCCATTGCAAAACTGACCCCTCTGAGGTGCATGAGCCGAAACCCAAGTTGAAACAACGCCTCCATTTATCCTCCATCTTCGCAAAGAAGAGACCTTGCCGGTCTGGGTGCACACGGTCCATAGAAAATTTGAAAGATGTCGTGATCCTGGGAAGCAAAAAGGAGCATGAGAGACTGCCAAGTTGTAGCCCGAGATCGATTGGTAGTACCGAGTTCGCAAACCCGATAACCCATGAGGTGGTGCTTAGTGGGCCCCAATTAAAACTCAAAATTACCGGCATTGGACACGAGGCTGTTGATACGGGTCCATTTGTTGGTATGCTTCAGCCTGGCACGCCAGGACCAGGTTGGGCTGTATCGGGCAATGCTACCCCGTTGTTCATGAGGTGTAGCACAACACCGACGAGGAAGTTGAATCTGTTGTTGTGTGGAGAGAAGGAAGAAGAGTTGAGAAACGGGGGAAGGCACAGTGTGGTGGGAAATGGAGCTCTTTCTAGGGTTTCATGCCATGGAGGGGGAAGGCATGGCAATGGTGGTATGATTTGCCATAAATGCGGGGAGCAATTTGTAAAGTTGGAGAACTTGGAGGCTCACCATCTTGCCAAACATGCAGGTTAGTGGAACTACGCCTTTTGTTATATTTTAACTGTTCTAATTTCTAAAAGATTGTCGAAAGGGAATTGGAAAGTTCTCTTTTCTTGATGTTGTTAAAATAATGGTTTCGTTTGTAAAGCGGCTTTTATTTGGGTTTGACCCTCCATTAAATTATGCATAATTTTGAGGCTTCAGATGCTTAACCACCCCTTAATGGCTTATGGGGTGGCAAACTCTTTCAGAAATTAGTTGGCAAGGTTTGAAATTTATTATTTGGGTGGCAAACTCTTTCGTTTGTAAACGCATACATTTCTTCCGATTTAAAAAATTAATACTAATATATTGTTGTATTAACTCGAAAAGGAATGGTAGTTAATTTAGCGTACTATTTCATCAATAGCAGGCAAACATCAATTTATTAGTTCTAATGAGAAAGAAAAAAATTCAAACAAACCATAATAGGCTGGCTTCTCTATAGTTCAGATACTTATTAATTGGGATTTGTAACATTTACTAGTATAGTCGTTAAGAGTGTGAATAATTTTCATATAACCAAATGATTCTGTCTATTTGTCAATATAGTCAATGCAAAGTGCAAACTAATAAATCGGGCATTAACGTCTGCCATTTTGATAATAATATGTAATTATTTAAGTTGTTTTGTTTCAAGTGCTTGAAGTTCTCTTTTGGAAAATTCTATTTTCCTTTTGAGCGTTTGGTCTTCTCTTTTCTATTAAATGAATCTGTAGATTTAGAGGTCTTATTAGCCTTCTTCAGGTAAGATAATTTTAGCGTAAAAACTTCCTTTTGGTTAAATTCCAATGGTATGGTCGAAATTATGAGAACCCTTGGGTTCTCCCCTCTTTTTAGTTTACCATACCAAATGATCATCAATCTAGCCAGGTTGCAGCATTACCAGTGACAGAGAGTATTTTACTATCAGTCAAATGAAGCATTCAAGTATCTGTGCACAAAGTGTCATAAATATTCCAGGTCAACTTGTAAAAAACCATGCACGCAGTCTCTGTGCATAAGCTCGCTTCAGTGCATGCATTCCAATTGTCTCACGTAGAGCTGAAATCCATCATTTTTGTCAATTTTGCAAAGCTTTTGGGATTTCAAATACAGCATGCGAATTGAATCCTTCATTTAGGAGCACTTAATTATGGGTCTGGTACCACATTTGTTGTCAAGCAATTTGGTATCAGCCTAATTGTAATTCATAACAAAGTAGCTTGATGTTAACAGAATCTTTGTTTATATTTTAGTGACGGAGCTGCTAGAAGGAGATTCATCAAGAAGGATAGTGGAGATAATATGCAGAGCTAGCTGGCCCAAGCCCGATAAACCCTTTAACAAAATCGAACGGATTTTGAAAGTCCACAATATGCACTGTACTCTCACCCGTTTTGAGGAATACCGTGAAGTAGTTAAAATAAAAGCTAGTAAGCTCTCCAAGAAACACCCTCGTTGCCTTGCTGATGGAAATGAACTTCTACGGTTTTATGGTACAACTCTATTGTGCTCTCTAAGCACAGATGGGTCGTCCACTCTTTGCGGGTCATTAGAATGCAATGTCTGTCGGATTATAAGACATGGGTTCACCACCAAAAGGGAAATGAAGGAGGGTGTTGGGATTTTTACAACTTCTACTAGTGGCAGAGCTCTAGAATCAATTGAAATTACAGGGGAGAACTCAAGTATAAGGAAAGTGCTGATCGTTTGTCGGGTGATAGCAGGTCGGGTTCACAAGCCCATGGAAAATTTGCAGGAGTTTTCCAGAAACCTTAACTTTGATTCAGTTGCTGGTAAGCTTGGTCCTTATTCGAATATTGAGGAGCTGTATTTACTGAATCCGAAGGCTTTGCTTCCTTGTTTTGTGGTTATTTGTTAACCATAACTGAAGACAAGAACAGAAGGGATGGTGATATCTTATGTTAGAAATGTACAAATCGAACTTCAATAACTAGAAACCTAATCAGAAGTTTTGAATATGGTAATACCGCACACTTAGTTCGTGGCTTAGAGGATGATGGCTTTTGATAGGAGAATTACTTAATTCAGTTAATTGCAATGAAGGGCGTCTCACAAAGAAGGCAACCAACGCTACTATTCAACTTTTCAGACTTCTCTGGAAGTCGAAGTGTGCAGGATTTTTCATTTTCAAAATGTCTGATGCTTTCTGGAAAGTATTGTTCATTTCTAAACATAAAATTTTCAGAGAGAGTATATAGATTTGTAAATCCTTTGAGCATTGTGAGTGTCATACTGTTATGTCATAGTTTAAATATCTTTACTTTGTTTGCTTAAAGTAGGCAATCCCAAAATTTTAAGGGCCAAGATTTTGTTCAATTTTCAACTAGTGGAAATGCTAGCTTCTTTAAGCTACGAAGCCCTTTAACTTTTACTGGTTTAGTCTGATGCTGATACTGAGGCTTGGGAAAGATAAGCTAAAATATCTTCAGAACTGTTAATGTGTCAATCCTTCTAATTTTCTAGAATTTGAATAATAAAAAAATATGTAGCTCAAAAAAACTTTGAAAAAACATCCAAAAGATCGTCTATAATGTCTTACGTGCATACGGTAATACAAGTTATTGTGACATTTTCAGCTCCATTCTGTTTAGCATCAAGAAATTTATAAATATAACACAACATGATGTTTACTTGTGCCGTCGATCGATGCCATATTAAGTTGAAATATTATGTTTTTGACCAACATGGAAAGGTGATAGTCATAGTTATGTATAACTAAAATTTTCTAAACAAGGTTTTAAATGCCTCGTCTCTATTAGCATGTAACTCGGCGCTATTACAATACACCACAATTTGATTACTCAATATCACAATTGTATTTCTCTGTAGGTGGCGAAGTCCAATGTGATCCGTTTTGTTCAAAACATCAAACTGATCTGATCTGATATAAAAAAACTGATCAAATCAGGTGTAATCCATGCTGGGTTTCTATCCTTTCCTGTTGTTCTATCCTGTGGTCAGATCTTTTGGAGTTTTAGTTAGGTTTTACTACTTGTTTTTATCCAAGTTCAGACCTCAGGTTTTTGATATTAAGATTTGAGAACTTTTTAGTTGGGTTGGTGTACAGTTCTGATGGGATAGCGAGGTTTTTTTTTTTGGTTTAATCTGATTTGAAGAACTCTATTTTTTGTAAATGAAATTGTCAATGAGTATCAAGAATACGCTTACTTTATAGTCAGTTGTATATATTGCGTAACATATCGGGTTGCACTCATATTTTGTTTTATGTGACAAAATAGGAGCGCAACCTCAGTTGATAGTTACCTGAGCCTGATATGTTACGCAACTGGCACAGTATTTTGCACCACCTACAGCTGATGGTATGTCATCAGTATTTTGTTTTGGGAGAATTTTTTTCACAAACACTTTTTTTTATCTTTATAGGTGGTACCAAATTGGATTCTGTCCTCATACAACCTTAGTACCTTACTAGCATTTTCACTTAAAAGTAGTCCGGTTCAACTACAGTGTTAAGCTATCTTTTTATTTTCAGTATATAAAAATATTATTATCTGTTTACTAATTTAATCCTTAAATTACAAAAGCATTATTTTAGTCCTCGATGTTTTAGTTTGTCAAAAAGTGGTTGTACATTTAAAATTCATTGAAAAAATTATATTTTTCCTCGTAATAACATTATTTTTTGGCACTAAATCTAGTGCAAATATAGTAGTCAAACTATACAAATAATGTGAAAACAAATATAATAATTCCTGACATAAAAAATATTAAATAATCATAAAATTAATGAAAAATAACATTTGCATATTTTTGTATAAATAACATATTATATATTATTATGATATGGATGGGATCATGGGAATGTGAATATTCATTTTTATTTTAACCAGTGATAATCGTAGGACTAATTTTGTGCAATCAAAATCTTTCGAGGACAATTCTAAACCAGTGATACTTTTGATATTTTTAAGGATTTAAGGATCAGAATAATACTTCTGGAACTTCGAGGACAAAAATTGTAATAAATAATACTGTGTTAAATTGATATTTTTAAAATTTTAAGAATCAACATAACAAATGAGTGATACTTCAAGCACTATTTGTGTCATTTACTATTTTACCCCCTTGGGTTCAGCTGTTCAGGTCCAGCTAGGGTCTGGAATTACTATACACACTAAAGCATGAAAGCGGGGTGTGTATCAAGGGTTTGGGAATAAAATTAGTTCTAAGTCTTATTTTATCCGTCAAATCAGTGTTATTTTATCAATTTTAATGTAATTCATTTTCAATCTCACACTTAATATAATCTCAATGTTGATCTGACGGGTGAAATAAGACTTGGGACCAACTTTAATCCTAAGTCTTTGAGACACCCCCGATTCCCTAAAGCATGCCCAATCCATTTTATGTCAGGTCCAGCTAGGGTCTAGAATTATCAATACCGTACATGCTTCATAATATTATCTTAGTATGGTTCAAGAACCTAGCATGGTAAAATAAAATTACCATTGTTCTGTTAACAATTTGGATTTTTGAAATTTGTACAATTTTCAGGAAATCTTGGGTTTGATTGTTTCACGTTTATCTCTCAGAGATGCTGTCAGAACTAGTATAGGCTAGAATTTTTTTTGTAGGAACTGTTAAAAGAGAATGATGAATATCACACTTTGAGATAAGAGAAGAAATGAATAAAATAAACTTTTCTTTCTATTAGAAACTCTTATATTTTTTTTTATATATTAAACAACAAATTATAACTTTGTTTATAGGCTAAGACAATAGAAATATTTAAAAAATTCGTATTAAAAACGGAAGACTAAACAACAACTGTTTCAAATGACCCTGTTCACTAAAACAGTCATAATTCTTTGTAGGGAACACCAAACGACTTGAAATTTGAACAATTAGAAACTATACTAAAAGAGATTTCCATTTATAGGTCATATAGCCAAAACGGACGTCGTTTGAATTTTCATATCCTCTCATCAATCAGCCCAAAAATTCTATAACTGCTGAATTCTAATAGTCTCCTTTATTTTTCACTAGACTTAATATTATTAATGATAATTAAATTTATATTTCAACAAAACTCCCCATAAACTTAATTTTAAGAACTTATATTTTTCCTAATTAGTGTCGATTGTGGTGTTTCTTCAATCTTCTCATCTATACTTATTCTCTCTTGTCGATTTTTATGAACTCAATACTTATCTTCATATCATCATTGCACTTCTTCATAACTCGCAGCGAATAGCGACGCCATCCATTGACGGTTTCTTCTCGATTCATTGAGCTAGAAAATTTAAAAAATTAGTCGTGGTTTCATCTCTTATGTCATCCAATTGTCTAACTCTTCAGGTCATGTATATGTGAGATTCACACCCACACCGCGGCTCCACACCGTATTTTTTCATGTGACTTCACACCACATCTTCTCATGTTTTTCGCACACTTCCAGCAAAACATCTCATAATATTGTTAGTTCTTTTATCCTAGCACTCACTACACATGCTATCATGAGTCATTGCTCACGTCGGCTTCACTCATCGATTCTTCGAAGACCACTAGTAAAGATTTCACCATACTTTTGTAATATTCGCTGCTTGATACATAGCTCTCATCATTGACAAGTTTTCTTTTTTTTCTCTCTTATAATATCTCTAAAACTATCTTCACGAAAAAGAACACCATAAAAAAATACTCTTTTCTTTTTTTAAAAAAAATTCAACACATAATATTTTTTTTCATTATTTTGACACTTTTTTTTTCTCACAAAATAAAATAAAATAAAGAGATTCAATTTTTTCACTCATTTTTTTTCATTGCTCCTAACAACACTGAAAAACTCATATACTAAAATAAACTCAAAAAAATACTTTTATCACTTAACTTTCTTTAAAACAAACATCGAGACTCACCATATTTTTTCTTTTTTTTTTCGCCATGGCAGGTCTCTCTTGATAGACTGAACCTGACTCTGATACCACTTTGTTAAAAGAGAATGATGGATATCACACTTTGAGATAAGAGATGAGATGAATAAAATAAGTTTTACTTTCTATTAGAAATTCTTATATCTTTCTTACATATCAAACAACAAAATACAACTCTATTTATAGGCTAAGACAACATAAATATCCAGAAAATTCGTATTAAAAATGGAAAACTAAACAACAGCTGACTCTGTCCACTAAAACAGTCATAACTCTTTGTAGGGAACTCCAAACGACTTGAAATTTAAATAATTGAAAACTAGACTTCAAGAGCTTTCTATCCATAGGTCATACATCTAAAACGGATATCATTTGAACTTTCATATCTCATCATCAATCAACCAAAAAATTTTATAATTGCTAAATTTTAAGAGTCTCCTTTATTTTCCACTAGACTTAATATTATTAATGATAATTAAGTTTATATTTCAACAGGAACTGATTCAAATGAACAAATGAAGTTAGTCTTGATCCAGGGCATGCAGACTGTCTTGAAACAACATAGAGGCAGTGGAGTTGAGAGAATTGTTCTTGAAGGCTTTCTTGGCCAATGTGCTAGTAGTGCTCTTAATCCTTGGGTTAGATTTACAGCCACATCAGGCGTCAAATTTCTTTCTCTTATGTCATGTCCTGTGAATCCATATTGCTTTCCTACTTATCTATTTGACACTCGAAAGGGATCAAAGTCGGTCTTGGAGGAACTCTATCTGAAGTTTGTTTCTCTAAGGATACCACATCGATTTACCAGGTTAACACACCTTAAGAGGCTTGAGCTGGTTTCTGTGTATAATATCCAGGATGGTGAACTCCAACAGTTACTGAAGAACTGCTTGTTACTTGAGGATTTAACTCTCCACTTGCTTTTCACATATAAAAAGTTAGTGATTTCTCAAGATCTGAACCATTTGAGGTGTCTGTCCCTTACAGGATGCCATGAAGTGAAAAACATAGAAATTGCCGCAACTAACCTTGAAAGTTTTGAGTACAGAGGGAGCGAGAACGCTAGTATTGTGTTCACTCGGCCTTTGCAAAATGTTAAATTTGTTTCCATAAAATGTTAATTCAATTCTCATGTGGGTGATTTTGTGCTTAGTGCGCTTCCAAGATCTGTTCCAGGCCTAGAAACCCTAATTTGGAAAACCAAGGGTATAAAGGTGAGATTTCTAAAATATTATTGTTGTTTCTGTTCTGGCTTTATTTTTCCTGCATTACTTATATGAAAAAGGAGAACTTTGAAAAAAAAAAGGAGATGAGAACTGAATTTGAAATAACCAAGCGAAGTATGAAAAATCGAATAGTTTCAGTTTGAATATGCGTTAATACTGTAGTCTGTCATTTGGTGTAACAAGCTTTAAATTATTGTAGCGACTCTTCTGGATCAAAATTTAGAGCAAGTTAAATTGTGTTGTTAATACTGTTTAGTAGCTGTTGCTGTGTTGTTTTAGCTTGTTTGAGGGGCAAACTGTAAGATTGAAGTGCATTTTATATTTTTAAACTAGTGTTGGAAATTTATATTTTCATGAATTTTTGCAGAAAGACGCATATTGTGAATTGTACAGCACCATTTTAGCCAGTGAAAAGTTCATACCATATAGGACGGTACGATCACTGAATAAGGTCCTCTAAATTACAAAGGTTGTATTATGTTACTGTTTCTGATGCAAATATCGGTAGAAGAAATTGACTAAGGTCCAACATGAGATTGTTATTGAACTCTCATTTCTCATCCCTATTTTATCGGATATCAGTGATGAGTGCACATATAAGAGCTAAAGAGCATCTTCAACCATTAATTTCTTAAATATCCACATCAACAATTGAAGAGCATCTTCAATAGGAGTTTTTATTGAATTTTTATTCTTACGTGTCGCTGCTTATTCTTTATTTTAGCGTTAGAGATATAGTTTCTAATTTAGAAACTTTAATCACAGTTTTTAATTTAGCAACTCAATTCTAATTGCCACCTCAAATTAGTAACTCGTTTAATTTAGTATTGAGCGAGGTGGACAGGCACAGAAGGCAAATTTTCCTTGCAATTATTATTTGACGTGAGTGATAATTGTTCATTTGATATAAAAACTGTCATCATACGGTTTTAGCGTTGAAGAAGCTTAATTGTAATTAGTAACTTTCTGTGTTGTTTAATTAAAAGTTTAGAAACAGTTTCAGCGTTAGAGATGCTCTAAGATTTCACTCAATCAATTATAAAGTTTATTCAACGCTGAAATTCTTTTTACTTTCAGAAGTAGAATCCATACAATATTTTACTGATCTGAGTGAAACAAATTTTTAGTTCTCTTCGTAAACTAAAAATTAACACCCCCCAGTTGCTTAATTCATTATAGCATTTCACAAAGACTTGCCAATTAGCAAGTATGCTAAATTAGCAAATGACTCCCCTCTCTAAAATTATAATAATTGAAAGTGCCACATAGTAATTACAAAATCTTGTTTGCAATAGGGTTGGAGATGCTCCAGGAGTTCTGTTTCAAAGAAAAAGTGCAAGACTCGATCATACAAAATATACTATTAACAATGTCATTGCTGGATGTAATTATACAAATTATATTACTAACAATGCCATTGCTAGATGTAATTAGTGCGATGTAACAAATCTGCTCCAGGGACATATTACATATAGAAGGTGAAAGTTATTAACAATTCCATTTGTAATCATTAATTATTCGAAGGAGGCGTTTAGTTATTCAAATTTATTGTCAGATGTGCAATTTGGCTCAGTATTTCGACGCGCAAACTTTCTTTTCAGTGTACATCAGCCATTAATGTTATTAAATAACACCTACTTAAAGAGCATACGGAGCCATTAAATTATGGTATCCCGGATAAAGTATGGCATTTGCCCCAGTGGGCTGTCTTACTAAGAGCGGCTCATCTCGTGAAAAGCAAAGATCCATTCTTCGGTTGCTGCTGAATATGAGAATACATAGAAAAAGCGGATTGAATGTAGCTTCACCGACTGCTTAATCCACAAGAAAGAAAGAAAGTCATCAATGTTCCGAATTGAAATTTGATTGCCCAGACGGCGACTTTAAAAGCCATTTTATGCAACCTAAATACCTAGTATTTTTGTTTACCTGATTACCTTATTTCTGGCACAGGCATTGACAAATCAAAAGCATATGAATCTTTTTGATAAAACTAAAGCATACGAATTTGACTAAGACCAAAATTGCTTTTTAATTGGTTCAGCCATGTTGAACTCCCAATTGGAATTCACACTCGTGTCTAGGGCTGTCAACGGTCGATCGTTTGACCGTTTCATCATTTCGTTTCGGCACAAACGAAACAGAACGATCAGGTATTTTAGTTCCGTTTCAATAACGAAATGGTTAACGCAATTAAATTCTATTCTGTTCCAACAACGAAACGATTAACGAAATTTTGTTGTTTCGTTTCGTTTCAACTATCATTTCATCTAAATTCTATACACCTGCTATATACTATTGCAGATAAAATGTTTACTCGATAATTAATATCTAAACGCACGCTCGTCCTTTCCGCCGCTCTATTCTCTCTGTCGCACGCGACATAAACCCTAATTCTTTCCCCTCTCTCTCGCTCTCGCTCTTAGTCTTTTCCGCCACTCTAATCTCTCTCTCTCTCTTTCGCGCATACAAACTAAACCCTAAATAGTCTGTCTCGCTCAGAGTCAGCAGCTCTCTCAGGCTCTCACACTCGCGCTGTCTCGATCAGCCGATCTCCTCTCTATTTCGCCCGCTCTCTAAGAGATGAGTCAGATCTCCCCATCATTACCTATCCTGTGTCTAGAAGGCTGTCGGGATCGCCACTCGATGATTTTCTGGCCTAGTTTCCACCTGTACAGAGCTAAATGGGTCAACAATTGGTTTAAAGAACAAATCTACACTATAGCTTGGGCCTAGGCTGAGAGACATGTCATAGATCGTCGATGGAGGTCTCTCGCCACCAGACTGGCACAAGGTGATCGATTTCTTACTTATATATTTTCTTGTTGTATTGTTATTGAACAGAAATAAAGAAAGAAAGAAAGAGAGAGAGAGAGAGGGGTACAAATTAGAGACTTACAGTTGTCTTAGCTCTTGCTCTTGCTATTTGTTCATTTTTTTAATTCACTTGTATCTGATAATTTCATATTTGTAGAGTATACAGAGGTACAGACTAACAATTGTCTTTGCTCTTTGCTCTTTACTCTTGCTCTTGCTCTTGCTCTTGTTGCCTGTATTGTGTAACAATGACTGATTCAGACTTTGTTGTTTCTGAGCGTGATATATCTGATGATGAGTAAGTCCCTTTTTACTTTGCTCTTGTTATTTTTGGCTGATTCAATTAATATGTCAGCGATTGAGAAATTATTAGTATGTGAGCAAATGTTGGCTTTGTTACATACTAGCTTGTTGGCTTTGTTATATACTGATATCTGAGAAATTGTTAGTCACTGACTTGTTAGCTTTGTTACATACTGATATCTGAGAAATTATTAGTCACTGACTTGTTAGTTACTGGCTTGTTGCCTTGTTATTTACTATATTAGTATGTCAGTATATCTGATATTATTTTCATTTGTAATTTAGCATGGGACCAGGGTTAAATCTTGAAACCCCAGAGGAGATTGATATGATACAAATTGATGCAAGAACTGAAACTCAAAACCCTAATGTACCTGAACAACCCACAAAAAGAGGAAATGTCGTGAACCATAATCTGATGTGTGGAAATATTTCAAAAGGGGAAAGATAGGAGATGATGGTAGTTATGATGCTATATGTAATTATTGTGAGAAATGTTATAAGCAAGGTAATCAAAGGAGCACTAACTCTTTGAAACATCACATTACCAAAGGTTGCAAGAAAATCTCATGAGCTGTGAGACATAATAAACTTGATGTCTTACAAAAGATGTTGCAGGCTGGCAACACAACAGGTGCATGAGTTAAAATTATAATTTATACTTTTAATTTTGTACAGTATTCATGTTAGTGCTAATAACTATCTTCTCGGTTTATTGCTAATTTAAAATCTTGCATGAATGAGTTGTTCAAAGAATATTCAGAAGCACACTTAATGTTGGTGCAGAACTAAGCTAGCAACTCAACACAACAACCCTTGAGGTACTGTTCTGAACATGAGTTTAAATTGTATAGCACTAGTATAGATCTTAAGTAATGACTTTCGATGATGATAGAGATTATAAATTGTTGTCTTGTAGAGTTGTAGTTGTAGCCTGGAGTTTAGTTGCTTTTTGGCTCCTTAGATCTAAAACAATGATTTTCAATGACGATAGAGATTGTAAGTTGCATATTATGGCTGAGATTGATATTTATTGCTGAGAAATGAGCTTCTGATCTAGATTGAGTCAAGAGTATCTAGGTTGCATATTATGACTGAGATTAGTATTTATTGTTGAGAAATGAGTTTCTACATGAATTTAAAATGATAGGCAAACTTCTAGTGCTAGTAGTTCTACTATCAGTGATACAATGGCTAGTTTGAAATATTTTATACGAGTAAAAAAAATCTCAGAACCCCTAAAATCAGAGATTGAGGAGTATTTCTCTGAACCCCTAAAATAAGTCTGTCATTTGGTGTAACAAGCTAAAGGCTTCAAAATATCCTATTCTTGCTCGATTAACACGGGATATACTGGCTGTCCCAATTTCAACAATGGCCTCAGAATCAACCTTTAGTACCAGTGGTAGGACACTAAACCCTGTCAGGAGCTCTTTGAGTGATGAGAGTATCGAAGCACTTGTTTGTGGTTAGGATTGGTTACGTGCTTCAGTTATCGGTATAATTTTTTCAATCATTGCTACTTATATATTTGGCATTTCATTATGGTATCCATTTATAAACTATGTTATTTTATTGTATTGTCTGTGGCAGAAAATGGTGGAGATTTTGGTGATACATTATGGTCCACTGATGAAGCGGCACCGATTGATGGTGTTTGTGATGGCGAGGCTTGAACTTATACTGATGGTGTTTGTGATGGTGAGGCTTTTGAACTTATACTGATGGTGTCTGAGGATTTTGGTTACTTGCTTGTTAGTTGTTGGCTTGTAGCCTTGTTTGTTGCACTTTTTTTTGTTGCTGGCCTTGTAGCCTTGCTTGTTGCTGGCTTGTTGCCTTGTTGTTTGTTGATGGTTTGTTGCCTTGTTGCTGGCTTGTTGCCTTGTTGTTTGTTGCTGGTTTGTTGCTGGCTTGTTGCCTTGGTAGTTTATTATTTGGCATTCAGGTTAATGCAGTCTGCTTGTTGCCTGTTGCCTTGTAGACTTGCAGTTATAGCTTGGAGTGTTACTGTGTCAGTTGTCCTTTGGCTCTCTAGATCTCAAACAATGACTTTTAATGATGATAGAGATTTTATTATTTTCATATTTAGCTATTAGTTCAGATTGGTAATATGGCTACTGAGAAACGAGTTTGAGATCTAGGTTGAGATGAAAAAGTAATTGTAAGTTTTAGTTACTGGAATAATGATGATATGTATGTTTTTAGTGCATTGAATATTAAAATCTGATTTATAATACTGAATATTGGGTTCTGTTAAACGATCAAAAATTTTGACTGTTTCGGTCGTTTCAATTAACAAAACGGTTAACGCAATAAATGACATTTGCGTTTTATTTTTTAAACGGTTAACGAAATAAAATTTTATAACTATTATTTAAACAAAATAGTTAACACAATTACGTATTTTCATGACACTTATAATCGTTTTACACCCCTACTCGTGTCCACGGTGAAGTAACTGACTGTCCTGTCCGGCCGTGATAGATGGACAGTCTAGATTCACGCGGGCAATTACTTCACAGTATGGAGCCCTCATTTTATGCTCTCTCTCTCTTCTCTGTTCTCCAGTGTCTAGAATATTCAGGATAAGCTACAGTATTTTGCACTTAGTTTAAATTTGATCACTGAATGTGGGTTGTCCTCTTAATAGTATAAAAGACAACGATAAGGCATTGATTCTACCAACTACACCTTTTTTTTCAGTACTTGTACTCTTTTTCAGAAACCAGTTCAATTCTCAACTCACTGATGTCCCCACTATTAATTCTTCCCACGTTTATAACCTAAGAACCATAATCCAGTTCACATGCATTAATCTACATCCACTGAACTCGGTTGAATTTAGCGACCAATCTGAACTTGTGCAAAATCATTTTGTTAAACCACACAACCCCTCTAATATCCAGAAACATCAACAAAAGCAGCCAGTTAAAAATCCTGCAAAAAGTTGTGACAGAGGAGCCTCGTTCTTCCAAGTTTTTCCCTCTTCCCTGCCAAACCAAACACCTCACGAAAGGGTTGGTTGACCTCTCTCATCTGTGTTTCTTCCCTTCTTGGTATTTCCCCAATTGACCTAGAAACTCAATCACCCTCTTGGACCCAGCCATGCTGAATTTTACCAGACCTCGCACTGCCAGACCACATGCCTTCTGTTCGGTCGGACAATGTATTTTTGGATTTGGAAGTGAAAAGGAAAAATATTATATTAGCGTTAAAAAAAGAGAGAGAAGGGAGGCAGTACCGGGAATTCCATTTTTTGTAGGTTTTCATTTCTAGCCTACCCCAATTTATTTGGGATCAAAGGCTTTGTTGTTGTTGTTGTTGTTGTTGTGCCTCCCTCAATCACTACCTTTTGTTGTATTGTATGAGATATCCCATAGGATTAGCACTCACCCAAAAAAACCACATGTATTATAAAAATGTGATGTTTTTTTTTTCAATCTGGACGACCTTTTTATATTCTTTCCTTGGAACAATCATTCTGGATACAGCCTTTTACTTGGCAGTATCAGAGGGATTTTCACTTGAGCCAGGACTAGGGTTTAATCAAGTGATACACTAAGAGAAGTTCATCTAAGAAAATAAAGGGAAATTTGACATGTTAGCCTGCCAGGTCTTGTCCCTGTAAAGGTCTCTGATAAAGAAAAAACAATATTGACTTCTTCCTAAAACAAATGTCACGACTTCCAAAACAGTAATCAATTAGTGAGAAATATGCAAAAACCTAATTGAACCAATGAAGTGAAGGATTCAGTACTGAATTTGCAAGCACAAATGGGCAACTTAATTAGTTTCATGTCAATCTAATATTACTTTCAATTTATGAAACAGGCAATGAAAAGAAAGCAATCAAGTAAGATTGAAAGTACTTCCTAATTGGTTTCCACATCTTGGATTCCAAGCATCCATCATATAGAACAGCAATACAAAGTAAGACCAACATTTTGCTGTATGAACAGAGAGTACTAGTTATTTCTCACCCAATTTTGCACTTCTACAAGAGAACACAACCAACATGCTCTCAGAATAACAAAGAACCCACAAAACATGACAAGAACTAAAAAAAAAAACTCAACTTTCTTTTGTGCTTCTTTTTTCTCTTGTTCTTTTTGTACAGAAGTCCTTGTTCTCCAAATTCTAAGGCAGTGATTATCACAGAACTTGCATCAATCTAATCACCGGATATCACAGTTCTGCTATCTGTGAAGATGAATCAATGCTGAGGCACTGATTATACCAACTAATCTGTTTTTACTTCTAATAGTTGTACACTTTCCAAAAGCATCATATAGATATCAAACTTATTTCCATCCCACCTATAGATTCTACCCAAGTTTATGACCTAAAGCCTAAGAACAATGCCAAATCATAAACCCATCCATACCTACCGAACTTTATCCAATTCTCAATGACCAAACTGAACTCATGCAAAATCAGTTGTTAACCAATGACTCCATAAAATTTCCAAAAACATCACCTGACGCAGCCCAGTTGAAAATCCTGTAACGTCCTCACCAGAGAAGCTGCATTTTTCCCAGTCTTTCCCTTGTCACTCCCAATCCAATCCAAAGAAACCTCAAAAGCCCCCTCCTTTACTGCATCCATCGCTGTATCCTCACAATCAAAGCACACCAAATTCAGAACCAGCAATGCATTCTCAGTCCCTCTCGCGCTACCATTTCTTGCGACAGACACCAACCACCTAACAAAAGATTCAACCTTTCTCATCTCAGCTTTGCCTTCCTGGTTCTTTGCCAACTGACCCAGAACTTCAATTGCCCTCTCGGACCCAGCCATGCCAAAATTGACCAGACCCAGTACCACCCCAGCCCGGACAGCACGCCTCCTGTTTGCTGGGAACTTGCACAGCTCATACAGAGCAGTAGCTGCTTCACGCTTGCACTGATGATCAGGACCACAAGACAATAGCCATGTCAGGGCAGGGAACACTGACGGGTTGGCCCCAATCGTGCACTTGTTGACATCAACTGTGGCAAGGCTCGTCAGAACAGTGGCAGCTACAGCAGCAGCAGAGGGTGCGCCACCTTTTTGTGTCAACACCACAGCCAGTGCATCAACCGCTCCATCAGCGACCAGACCGACACGTGTGTAGTCTCCATCGAGGCTCAACCTCAGCAGGGCCCGCAAAGCAATCTCTCGTGAATCTTCAGATGATACCACGTGGCGTAGGAGCACTGACACGGCACCCGATTCAGTGGCCAGACGACGAAATTGGGCGCTGGATTTAACACAACGGTAAAAACTGGAGAGGATATGGGGACTGGAGACGAGGGAAAGTGGATCGGGAAGAGAGGAGGGGCAGGGTTGTAAATTAGAGGGAGGAGAAGTGGGAGAGTGGGAGCGGATAAGGCGACGGAGAGCGTGGTTTGGGATTAGAGGAGACGAAGGAGGTAAGGGGAGGTTGGTCACCGGGCAGGTGCGGTTACCGGAGTCAAGCCAGCGCTGGATAGAGGCACGGTCGAAGGTGTGACCGGAGGTGAGGATAACCGGGTCCGTCATCACCTCCAGTGATATCGGGCACCGGAAGTCGTCGGGTAACTCCACCTCCATAGCTTATGTCTTTCCTCCTGGCTTCGTTTCTGAGCGCTGGACGAGCAGACACGGTTCCTCACTGGAGAGGGAAGGAAGGGAGTTCGGGTTTTGGTGGGGGGGGGGGGGGGGGGGGGATGTGTGCAAACGGTTTCTCTTTGAATTTTGGGGGAGGAAAGCGTGTGGGACTGAATTATGGATTTTCTTCTCATTTTATAAAGGATTTTGTTTCTAAAATTGAAAGAGAAAAATAAAGAAATGAAAGCCCGAGAACCGGACCGGCCGGGCTTCGTCATCTCTCCTATTCTACAAGCAGACATGAAATACACGTTCCCAGTCCAGTCCCGATATTAACGGTCCTGACATCTTATCATCTACAAGTGGATGTTTCACAATATAGTTATTACTGTTACCAGGTACGTCCGATTGGAATTCGACGGATTTAATTAGTTATGATGGTTCTATTGCACTACGATAACTGGAGAGATGTGAGATGGGTCGAGTGGTTCTCTCGCCGTGGATTTGTGGTTGATTGCTCGGACTAGAAAATAGGGGGAGTGTACGGTGGGTGGAGAGCAGTGGTGAGAATAAGCAGATCTTGACCTCCGCCGCACGAGGGTTTTCATTTTAGCATTGTATAATTGTACGGTATCCCAATTATAGATGATATTTTAAAATTACTCATTAATTGTCCTCTTTTACTCGTTGTTGTTGAGTCTCTGTGCATGCCGATTAATTAATTAAATTATTCCTTGTTTCTTTCGGGTACCCACCTTTGACTTGAATTTATAGAAGTCATTAAATTATATCTCAAATTATATTTGAAGTTTTCATTTATTCTTTTTAATGACTAAATTATATCTCAAATTTGAGTTAGTGACCTCTCATAAAAAATTATCCTTTTTATTTTCTAAATCACAATTGAGTTGGTATGAAAAAAAGAAGAAGCAACAGATCCTCCTTTTAGAAAGTCAAATATGCGTATCAAATTATAACATGCAAAGAAATTTTTACGGTGAGAAAAGTGCCATCTTTTTGTAAATGATTTCCCCATCACAAGCTTTTTATCATCTTAAACTCACTAGTGGTTTGATGCACCAAGAATTACTTAATAGTGTGTGTAATCCCTTTAAAAATTTGAACTTGCTTTATATCCGCACTTAGAAGGAACATATCAAGAGTGTAAATTTTGTTTATTCGTTGCATTATTAGATACAATCTCTGTATGATTTTAAAATATAAACAAGATTAAAACCTATCAAAATATTTTTAAACATATTGGTGTGTTTCAAGTATAAATTCTACGTATAATTTTAGTATGACCATGGAAAAATTTGGCTTCATGCAAAACTCAATTTTTACTTATTTTTCACATTAGACTTCACATTACACGTCAAAGCATGTAGCAAATCCAGAACAAAATACCTTGAAAGATGTTGGTGGTAAATCCCTTTTTCTCATGTAACATTTGTATTTTTAAGCTAAAATAGGTGTTTAAGATAATTCGAATGCCGATTTTCTCCCTGTCCGGATTTCAAAATTGCAATTTTCTACATGAAAAATATTATATTTTCTATTACATGAAAGATTGGTTCCCAAATACTATCTGTGTTTTTTATTTAAATGACAAAATCAATTACTTATGTCCCACCAAAATTTTGCCACTTATATAGATTAAAGGACACTTAAAATTGTCTCAGATGCGTTTTTTTAAAATTTTATTTCGATTTTAATAACATTATACCTTACTTCAATATAAACTAAATGTAAAAAATCACACACACATATATAAAAAAGATCTTACGGTGCTTCACGAAGCAAAAAACGTTTTATTTCGGCCTAAAAAATCTGACAAAATCAAAGTTCAAATTGCCAATCTAATTTAACCAACATAAACTACATATTCAAATCTTATGGAATACCAAATATAATTACATTTGAAGCTTTCTAACTATTTTAATCGGATTTTTAAAAGTGCCCCGAAAATAATAAAAAAATAATAATAGGTGCACCTTCAAAATTATCATCTTTTAAAAATTTAAAAAATATAGTTATAAAGATCCAAAAATAGTAAAATTTGGTATTCAATAAGTTTTCAATATCTAGATTATTGTGGACTAATTTGATTGATATTTTGAGCTTTCGGTATATGAGATTTCAAACTGAAGCAATACTCCTCTTTGCTTCGCAAAGCACCGAAAGGTCTTCCATATATATATATATATATATATATATATATATATATATAGAGAGAGAGAGAGAGAGAAAGATGCCATGAGCTTAAACTCATGGAAGTTTTCCGTGAGTTTAACTCAAAACGTACATCAAATCATCTTTAAATTTTAATTTGTCATACTCATTAATTTTTTTATATGAAAATCTTGTGACATGCCAAAATTTGAACTGTTTTGAGCTTTTTAGTTCATGGTTTTTAATTTTTCAAAATCAACTCTAAAAATAATAATATAATATTTAATGTTTGAACATTATTTTTTAAAATTAAAAATAGTGACTTAAAAAGCTGAAAACACTCCAAAATTTTGCATCCAACAAGATTTTCATATAAAAAAATTAATGAGCATGATAAATTAAAATTTGGCGATGATTTGATGTACTTTTTGAGTTAAACTCACAGAAGGCTTTCGTGAAATTAAGCTCACGGTATCTTTACTCATATATATATAATTACGCTACGATTAGTTATCAAGAATAAAATATTTTTGTACTTCGTATCATATCTCTTATTTTCTAAATATAAAATATTGATCCGACCGTTCAAAGTGTTCTCTATATTAAAATGTATTTGAAGACCAAAATTTATATTAAAAAAAAAACTTTCTATTTTTTATGGGAGAAGATCATTCTTATTGAAAATTATAAACTCAATGTATTTTCAACTCTAAAAAATAGAAAACAAATTAACAAATATATAAAATTTGGTCTCCGTCTATATTTTAATATGGAGAAACTTTGAATGGTTGGATTGATATTTTGAATTTGAAAAATAGAGATACGACGTGAAGTACAAAAGTATTTTATACTTCACGACTAAACGTAACATTACTATATGTATATATATATAGTGAGGCTATGGTGTTTCGCGAAGCACAAAATCTCCTGTGCTTCGCATCCGTATCTTGAATTTGAAAGTTCAAACGGCCAATCCAAACAGTTGAACATGATCTTCATATTGAAATATCCATAGAGATAAAATTTTATATTTTTTTAAATTTTTTTGTTATTTTTTAAATGGGTACAAAGTTTGCTGATCTAATGATTTCTGCACCATCCAAAACTAGCAAATTTGCACCCATCTAAAATATAGAAAAAAATTAAAAAATATAAATTTTGATCTCCAAATATAGTTCAATATGAAGATCATGTTCAATGGTTTGGATCGGCCGTTTGAACTTTCAAACTCGAGATACGGACGCGAAGCACTATAGTCTCACTATATATATATATAGTAAAACTAATATACTCTAAATATCTCTGAATTTTGATTTATGTGTCTCATTAAATTCTTTATATTAAAATCTTTTGTGATATAATTTTTTTCTATTTTTAGAGTTTCTTAAGTGTTTGTTTTTTATTTTTTAAAATGACTTATTTTTATATGTAAATATGTAAATAGAAATTATTATATTATTATTTTAGGCCCATCTTAAAAAATATGAAATATATACTTATGAAATAAAAATAATAATAAATTTTAGTATCTCATAAACTAGCGTTCTCCTAGGAGTATGTCGCCCCTCCGTGATCTTAACTCAAAAACTATATCAAATCATCTTCAAATTTTGATTTATCACTCTCACTAAATTCTTCATATTGATATCTTGTGGGTAAATTTTTTTGATATGTTTCAAATTTTCAAAGTCATTATTTTTATTTTTTGAAAATAATATACAAATATTAAATATTTTATTATTTTTTTGAGCTGGTTTTTAAAAATTAAAAAGCGTGACTTAGAAAACTTGAAGCACCTCAAATTTTTATATCTCATAAGATTTTCATAGAAAAACTTTAATGAGAGTGATAAGTTAAAATTTAGAGATTATTTGATGCAATTTTTGAGTTAGAATCACGGAGGGACTCTGTGCTACTTAGAGCATGCTAGCGCTAGAAAGTAAAAAAATAGTAAAAAAATTTTAAAAAATATAAATTTTTTCACCAAGGAGATTTTGATATGAAGATCATATTTAACGGTTTAGATCGTCCATTTGAATTTTAAAATATGAGATATAAGCGTGAAATACAAAATATTTTGTGCTTTATAAAAAATATTAACACACCTAACACACCTCTATATATATATATATATATATATATATGAAAATCTCATATGCAAATATTATATATATATATATATATATATATATATATAAGACCTTCATTCCAAGTCTTCAATAGGATTTCTAGCGCTTTGCCATCTACTTTGTTGTTGTTGAAAATAGTTGAGTTATTTTTGATATACATAGGTTTATATATATAGACTATTGTGAAAATATTTACATTTCAGTTTATATTCAAATACATCAAATTATATATATATATATATATTCAGAAAAAATATTCACTTGAAACTTATATGATCATTCAAAAAAGTTTATGAACATTCTAAGTATAACAAAACAGTTACAAATTCCGATATGAACAACTTGCACGTTATGATTTTTGAAGTGCACATAGGAATGCAAAAATATATTTTTCTAATGAGAAATTTAATATATATGCTGCTAATAATAATAGTTTGTCATTCATCCGATACCCAATTAATAGTAGGTTGCTATTTGGAAAGTATTGAATTAATTAGCATTAGTGTCTGTATCGAATATTAAGAATGTAACAAGACCAAGTACTAACACAGAGCTCTTTATTGCAATCAAGCAAACAACTTGATGAGATGAAAAGAAAAATATTAATGCCCGTTATTTCAGAAATTAATGCATTAAATTCCATGTATGCGTTCTTTGCATCTGAAGTCTGAACTAATCATGTGTTTTCAATTCTTCTACGTGAAAAAAAAATACTTTTTAATTTAATTTGTAAGTGCTTTGCAACAGTTAACTCCGATAATGAAATAAAAAAAATCATGCTGGATAGGGGACATTGGAAAAGGATATAAGAGAGAACAAAGTATGTTTTCATCAAAAAAGAGAGGAGATCACTTGATAATGGGTTATTTTGACAACCTTGATAATAGACCTCTAAATAAATAAAAAAAATCTTAAAAATGAAATTTTTTTATAGATGTGTTTTTCTACTTATGAATTGATAGTAATTTAAATTTTATGCAATTTCATTATCGTTTGATAGTCTATCAAAGACCGTTAAATTGTATGAAAATTTGATGGTTTTTGATAGACTACCAAATGATAATAAAATTGCATGAAATTTAAATAATCATCAATTCATAGATAGGAAAACATATCTATAAAAGTTTTTCAATTTTAATTTTTTTAATATTTATTTAAAAATTTATTATCAACCTTATCAAAATAACTCATTGTCAATCGATCCCTCTCAAAAAAAAAAAAAAGTATATAGGTTAAGCTCAAGGAGAGAGAATCAAATAGTGGTGGAAAGAGACGCGTGGCATGTTTTCCCTAGGAAAGAGACGCTTCCGGCTTCCCTCTTTCAATTTGTTTCCCCTTTATTTTAATGTAACGCAATTATTCACGGACAAATACAAGTCAACGGCTCTAGGCCATCCAATTTCATCGTGTTTCTTCTGTATTTATCACATTCACACGGAGATGTATATATATGTTTTTCACTTTCTTATTCGTGTGTCGTGTCCTTGCGTCCTTGCCTGGTTTCAAAAAGGAGCCCTCGTCTGACGGGCACAGATTATTTAATTTAATAATCTAATTAATTGAATTATTAATAATAAAAATTAAAAAATATATAATTTTAGTACTAAAATAGCAATGCACAGAGTGATGTATTTTATTATTTTTCAGTTATTTTTTTACAAAAAAAAACTAATGACGGTCAATGCAAAATGCATTTAAATACTTATTAAAAATTAGTTAACTTAGTTGAATTTGTGGGGAAAAAAGAAAAAAAATAAAGATATTACTGAAAATAACGTCTATGTACAAATATCAGTCAATGTAGGTACCGATATTAATTCATTAAGTTAATAAATAAGTTGAGATGACTCATTTAATAATTAATAATATTTTATATCAAAATTAAAAAATAATAGAACTCAACGATAACAAAGTTTTGTACATATATCATATAATGATTATATATATATAATAATAATAATAATATAATTTATATAATATATTAAAATTCATAATAAAAGAATATAACGAGCTTAACTAATTTAACGAGCCAAAATAAATCTAACTCAAATTCAGTTTAATAATTTAACGAACCAATTAATTGAAGTCAATGATGAGTGACCCACGCCCTATAAATTGTCGAGTAAATTTTCTTGACAAACCCAGCCTATATAGTCTTTGCTAGCATGAGCAATCCATGGATTAATACGGTATCTTTTCCAGCCTAGCACGAATTTTGAGGCGAGATTACGGCTGAATGGCATTAATGTAGAATAGTAAAAGTCGGCTAAAGCAGATTTGGGATCCTTACAAATTGCGAAAGCAATGATTATGGTCATTAACTCATTATTTATGAAGTGAGTAAATTTTTTCATCTTTTTAGTTACAACATTGATATTTATAGAACCTAGACATTTAGTTCAAAACTTCAAATGGTCTTGAACTCTCGGTTAATTAATAATTTTATTATTTAAAAATTAAACCAATTGATGTAATTTTATTATATTACATGATTTTATGTCTTTGTGGTAGACTCGTGGTTTAAAGAAATATACCTACGTTTTTTATTTATTGAATCAGATATGTAAATGATCATTTTATTTAATAATTATTTATCCTTTTTTTGTCCATGACAAATGACACCATCACATTTTACATTAGTAGATAAAGATAGGGTGGACATAAGCTAATTCTTAACGTCTACAAATATGCAGTTTTTTATAATAATTATTTAAATAATCTTAATTATAATAATAAGTGTGATAAAATCAAAATTTTAAGAATACGAATGGCAGCGCGCCACTGCCAGTAGAGTTGTGTAAATGTGTCAGACCGACTGACGCGTTTGTGCAAAGACGCCACTCTCAGTAGTGTCTTTCATTTTTTTTTTATAAAAAAACTTAGAGTTTGTGTTGGTGCTGACGCTAGTGGGAAAAATGCCACTCTCACTGGCGTCTTTCAGTATTTTATTAAGAAAAAAAACATAAAAAAAAAAAAAAATGTCATTATCAGTGATGCACTACCATTCGTATTCTTAACATTTTAATTTTATCATTCTTATTATTAAAATTAGAATTATTTGAATAATTATAATAAAAAATCTGACAAATATGGAAATACGTCTACGTGATCCAGTCTTTTTTTTGTCCCAACTTAGGTGATAACATTTTAAATTCCGATCGATAATGAGTGTACTTAAATGGGAAAAGAAATGATAGAAATTTGTGAGACATTTTTTTCACTGATTAAAAAAAAGCTAAAGCAGCCAGGTACCTACCTACCTATATATAACAGTTATTTGGAGTTCTTTTAGCAGTTCAAAATAATATCGGTACCTACATTGACTTAAAGGCTAATTCTAAGAAGTAGAGGTGTTTTCTGGGCTTTCCCTGGAGGAAAAATATTAATTGAAAATTTTAATATTTAAAAATATATAATTCTATACTAAATTTGAGTAAGACTATGGTGCTTCTAGGAACACGATGTTCCTCCATACTCTTAGCTCCTAAACATATATAATTATCTCTAAATTTTAATTTTTCTCTCTCTCAATAAATTTTTTATATCAAAATCTTATGGGATGTAAAAAAATATTATTCTTTGAGTTGCGTAAGTATTTGTTTCAGATATTTTATTAAATGAAGCTAAAATAACTGATCTTTGCATACGAAAATAAGACACTTTAAAAAAATGCAAAATAAGTACTTAAGAAAACATAATAACATAATTTATTTTACATCTCATAAGATTTTTGATATAAATAATTTATTGAGATAAATAAATTAAAATTTAAAAATAATTTTATAAGTTTTGCCCTCCATGCACTTAGGAGTATAACAGTTTTACTCACTAAATTTATACATAATATAATTGTTGAAGCATTAAATGTACGTATAAAATATAAAAACTGTATAAAATATTGACATTATATAATCAGTGAAACAATATGAAATATGAGAAAAACAAGAAATATATTGGTTCCATTTAAAAATTAAACCGCACATGAATTATATAAAAAACACGGCTTTTTAATGAATAAATAATTGAAAATATTTAAGCAATATGTATTAAATACAAATAAGGAGAGAGAAACATATTAAATAATAATGTGACATGCTTTGAAAACTTAGAACTATATTCTCAGTATAAATTTCAATAAAAACTTAATTCTCAGTATAAATTTCAATAAAGTTAATTTGTCAATAATGTTAATTATATGAAATCGCGGATCTCAATGTATTATTGTGTCAGTAATATTTTTTCTTTCAGTGTTCTAAATAATATGTCTATATTTATTTATTTAAGTTTTCTGAGATAAGAATCAAGTCTTCCTTTTCCAACTTAAATTAAGAAAGATTCTCGGGTCTAATTTTAACCGGACCCACAATATTTTACACGGATGACATTACTAATTTGTCCAAATTTTATTAATATATACACAAAATGTCATACTATTGACGTCTGTTTTTTTAGGAAAAAAAAAACTTAAAGAACATTTCGCTACAATGTCGATGCTGTTTATGGCGATGCCGATGTTTTTTTTTAAAAAAAATTATTAAACATAACGTGATCTTAATCTCAAGGGAATCTTCTGTAATTTTGAATCAAAAATATATTAAATTATTTTTAATTTTCATAATTTATATATTATAAAAAGTTGAAATTCATTAACATCATATTAGATTTTCTTTGCGATGATATTAATGTTCAAGTGGGAGAAAACTGTATGATACAATGCGATTTTATTTTCCGGAATAATGTTTAATAAGAATAAGGACGAGAGTGGCTACAACCTGCAACTCTTCCAAGATTTTGAGATCTTCGTAATTTTCTTTGATGGCTCATGCTGTAATTATATTAGTAATGTTTTTCTCCACGTCCTTAAACTTGATGTGTTACTTATATATGGTTCGATTAAGAAGAAAATGTGTCACTTATATATGGTGAAAATTAAATTTTTTTCGGGGAGACAAAATATAAAAAAATTTAACATAAAAATAAAATTTCTATTTTTTTTGAATATATATATATATATATATATATATATATATATATTTAAAATTTTAGTTAGGGGCGGCATCCCCACCCCAGTCTACTGTTGTTATCATCATCATCATTATTACCGTTATTAATTTTATTCTGTTGTTGAAGCGTCAATTGGCTATTGTCAAAGTCATCATTCCCATCACTAAACAGAAGACCACACAAAAATTGATGCTACCATACCATCTGCATTATGGAATACAATAAACATTCAAATTGATATTTAACACCACCCGAATATTGACTATGTTATGCCGTTATGGTATGATTATGTTATGGTTGGTCATTTTGTAATCGACCGGACACATTGTTGCACCCAAAATGAAATGTAATTTATCCAGTTTGTACGAGTTAATTACGCCAATGGAAGGATTACCCTTTTTGACTGGGGCATTTGATTTGCCAAGTAACCGTTGGTGGATCGTAGATTTCAGGCAAAGCTGAGTCAGCAAAGGTAGGGTAATAATTCTCTCCATGCTCCACGAAAAATAGAAAGATTACAAATTTCACATAATCACATGGACTACATCCAGTGCACAGACCAAGAGTTCAGGACCCATGGCATAGGAAGTGGACCACCAGTCCACCACCAATTGTGGATATCATCAAAATTTGATGTTAAATGATTGGTCCAAAAGAAAAGTGTACTCATTTTTCTCGTAAATTTATTTGAGTTTATGAGTGTTAGTGTTGTAGGAGTTAATTATTTGATGCTTAAGTTCATAAGAATGATTTAATTATTTTGTTTCTAGAGTATTTTTTTATTAATAGATCGTTCCGTTGACAACTTGAAATTGTAGATATCTATTGTTATAATAATGATAATAATAAATATTATAAAATACCTACAAGTGCCGAATAAAAAAAAAGTTCGAGGCAAATTCTTACTTGGTGGCAAACAAGAAATAAAAACTAGTTCAAATCACATGTAAGATAAATAACGAGAGAACATGGACAATTTGTTGTAGAAACCTACTAATTTCAATGCACTAATTTGGTAGAACATAAATTGGATTTGACCAGCAATCGTCTTTCGTTTTAAGACATCCCTTTGGAAATTAAAAAAAGAAAAAAAACATTTAAAAACTAGTTGGTCAATTTCTAACAAGATCATTAATTTAACATCCTCCACTTGCCCCAAAAGTCAAAGCCTCACCTTTGTAAAATATATTTGAAATAATCTTTTTTTTTTTACTTACACTCAATTAATTAAATAGACCGTCAATAGCACATGGAAAAAACAAGCTATATACTATCATAGGTCACAAAAAAAAATATATTAGATATCTCTTCCTTGCACTTTGCATATGAAGAAGCTCGCTTTCTTTCATATACCGACAGCATTTTGACCATTCAAACAATTAATTAACTAGCGGATTTATACAAGACCAAGTAGCTTTAAATATGTAATTAACAATCAAATTTTCGCTCATAGCAATCAACTGGCCCAATACATTCGTACAAAAAAACAGGCTTAACAAATTTCGCAAGCTCTCCGCAAAGAAATCCATAAATTCTCAACCCAATAGCCTATAATAAAGGCCCCTTAATACCAAAAAAACCCATTTTATTTTGGGATAATACCTCCACATATCTCATAAAACTTTTCACTTATGATAAGTTGCTGTCCGAATTTTCAATTTTGACAACCCTTGAACTCTTAAATTTGTGACAAATTATTTATGACAGTTAATTAATTATATAATAATTCATTTTTAGTTATAAAATGATAAAAATAACTTTATATTTGTAACATTATAAATTGAATATTATATTTCATATATTTTTTATTTACAAAAATATAAAGAGTCAATTAAATAACATTCACAATACATAATATATTTTTAATCTCATTTTCTATTTTTATTTTTATAAACTACTTTGTATATGCATTTCAATAAATAATTAAAATTCATAATGAAAAATTATTTTTTCTTTTTACATTTTAATTTTCAAAATTAATTTTTAAATAAATATAAACTAATTACTAACTACATGGTGTTTCAATCTTTTTATATTTACATACAATAAATAATTTATTAATTTAAATAATTTATATAATTCTTTTATGATAATAATAAAAATAAGTTATATAATTTATGACTAAAAATGACGCAACAAATATATATTATTAGTATTTAGTTAGATTCCTCTAATTATTTAAACTTTTTTTATAAATTAAAAGTATATGAAATATAAAAATTTAATCTATAATGGTATAGATATATAAGATTATTTTTATCATTTTATAACTAAAAATGAATTATTATAAATTAATTAACTGTTAGGCGATAATTTATCATGGATTTGATAATTTAGGAGAGTGTTTATCAAAATTAAAGTTCGAAGGTCAACTAAACACAAGTGAAAAATTTAGGAACCTATAACGACTCTCTCTTTTTTTTTTGAAACAAACCAGATAAACCAGCCATTTATAAACCCACTTCAAAAAAAAAAAAACCCAGATAAACCAGCGTCCCAGCCACCCACTCCAATCCATAACCCCATTTATAAACCCAAGCCCCTGTTCCTTTTTCTCCTCTCTTCTCTCTCTTATCTTATCTCTTCGCTTTGGTGGCAATGGCGACCACACTCCCCTCCACTCTCTCCTTTGTTGCCACCCCTTCCCTCTCCTCCTCCGCCTCCATATCCCGCTCTCCTTCGTCAGTTTCTTTCCCTAGCCACCTCCGCCGTCGACGCATCTCCCTCTCTGCCAACGCCACTGTCTCCCCCAAAGTAGAGGAACTCGGCACCACTATCTCCAATCTCACCTTGGAAGAGGCGCGCAACCTCGTCGATTATCTTTCTGAGAAGCTCGGCGTCTCTGCTGCTGCCATGGCCGCTCCGGTTGCAGTTGCTGCTGCTCCAGCAGCTGGTGGTGATGCTGGTGCCGCTGCAGCTCCAGCTGAGCAGACTGAGTTTGACGTTACGATAGAGGAAGTACCTAGCAGTTCCAGAATTAACACCATTAAGGTACTTCACCTGTCTTTACCTGCTGTATTGTACTAAGACTGGTAATAAGCTGATACTCTACCGGTACTTTACTGTATTGTTCTGTTATTAACCCGTATTTGTGCATTACTGGTGAAATTAATGGCTTGAGAATGAAGTTCTGTTGGTTGATGTGAATTGTTATTGGTTGATTAAACAGTGAATGCTCTTGTAGTATTGGTATTGTTCAGTATCAGTATCAAATCTATTTGCAGTTCATATAACCTGCTTTACCAGAAACAATGGATTGTTAGGGTTTGGATGACTCCCAAAGATTCAGAACTAGCAAATGGTCTATACTTTCGTAGTGTAATCTCAATTAGATCTGACAAGTGGGGATGAAATTAAAACTGATAGGTGGTAAGAGCACTGACAAACCTGGCCTTGAAAGAGGCAAAAGATTTGATTGAGGGATTGCCAAAGAAGTTCAAGGAGGGTGTGACCAAAGAAGAAGCTGAGACTGCCAAGAAGCAGCTTGAGGAGGCTGGTGCTAAAGTCTCCATTTCCTAGTTCTTTTTTCTTTTCTTTTCTTTTCGGTTCATGTGATTTTAGATAAATTGGTGTTGCTGTTAGATACTACAATGTTTGATTCTTCTTTGGTTGGTTTCAGATTTTGTCTATGTTGCAAATTATGGAAGTACTTATATTTTTCACCTTATTTGTAATTTTTTTTATGTTTAGCTAGGATTCATTCGCAGACGAGATGTTGACGCTAGGAATGTTTAGTGAACTGGAATGAACGAATACCAGTTGGGTACCAGTAGGGCTTATTTTACTTCCATTTTTTCTTTGACATGGTTTTGGTGTGATGGACTGATGGTATCTTGCACAGGCCAAGGAAAATAAATGAAAAAAAGTCAAAATGGAAATCGTACTTATTGTTTATTACTGTGCTAGATGCTAATGTATGCTTGTTTAATATTGTATATATAAACACTTGATGAATTATCACAAGTTAGTTACCTCTCTGTGCAAGATTTAGAGGGGAGGAGGTCAGCATTTTTGAACAAACAAAAAGGCCTTTGGACATTCATTGATTGAGCTCCAACTCTAATGGGATGTGAATATGTGATATGTTAATATATTTAGACAAATGCAATAACCTCCGAAATAATTACTAAAATCAAGGCAGTTATCAAAGCTTCGACATGTCACATATCAATTTTGATATTTTTTTAGCAGTGATGAAGTGCCGATGTATTTTTCAAATTGTTCAATGCACTGTTATTAAAACCCGACCGGACTGCCCGGTTGGTTCGGAAAAAACCTAATCCGGATGCCTTTTCGTTTTGGTTCGCAAAAAGAACCGTATGTGACGTGGAATGGGTAAAAAACCAGATAATTGAACGGTTTTTACTTGAAAAACCGCCTTTCTGTTGTTTAAAACTCCGATTTTTTTACGGATCCAGTTTTTTAGCCAACTTTCCTTAATTTGGAGAAAGCTATCAATATCAAATCAGGTACATCTAATCCCTAGGCACACAGCCCCCATGCGTTAAAACTTAAAAGATTTTATAAATTTTAATTTGTAAGACCTCAAATGTTTTATTATTATCAAAGAGACCAAACAAATAAAGAAAGAAGAATCTCTCTTGATAATTATCAAATAATCATTTGTTCGTACAGATAAATAACGAACCCAATTACTTTATATTGATGCGAATTTTTTGAGATATATTATGAGTTTCAAACTTTAATATACTATTCAATATAGATTAGATAAGTTTTGTCCAAAATGATAACAAAATATAACTAATTATATATATCCAGTGAAATAAAATGCGGTATGTGTGGCTGCATAGGTGTATGCGCAACTGATCCGCATGAATATATAATGTGCGGCTGCATATAAGAGACCACAAATAATCCAGTCAAAATTAGTTAAAATTATAAAAACTAAGAACTTTTTGGCACAAACGTGGGTTGAACTTGGGAATTTTTGCTCCCAGCCCATTGCCTTTCAACTGAGTCAAACAACTCTTTGAGCTAATTGGGATCTAAACACATTATATCTCTATTTTAATATATATATAAATTATCAAATAAAGCCACATATATATCACCACATTAAAATCCGTATATGCGGCTGCATATCACATATACTTTATGCAAAGTCTTTCCACACGCATTTTCAATTCCGCATTTTAAAACCTTATATATATCAATGTACATATAAAATATATACAACTTATTTTAAAAAAAAATCTGCTGATGAACTGGTTGACCCAACGGTTCGACCAGTGAACTATTAACCTGAAAATTTACCAGGTCGATGTCCAGTCCGGTTATGATAACATTGGTTTAATGTGATCAGTCAATTTTAAAATGAAATGTGATAATTGTACCTTAAATTACCCATATAGTACTCCAACTGAAATTTAGTTATCACATGCTGAAATTCAATCCACAATCAATGACATTTTGGAATATGATCTAACCATCCTAAACTATGAACTCTCTATAACTAATAGCTCTACTCTTCATAGTTATTAAAATATATCTTAATGTCTATTAAATCATGTCTCTTTTTTATCTGTATACTAATCTTTATTTGTATCAATAGTTAATTTTCTCTTAATATCTAAGTCTTAGTACTCAATTCTCTTAAAAAAATACAAGTCTCAATATATTATAGAATAATAATTCATAACTAAAAACTCTCTATAGACAACAACTCTACTCTTAATAGTTATTACAATGTGCCTTAATATCTACTGAACAAAGTCTTTTTTTTTGTCAATATATTTATCTTCATTTATCTCAATAAGACAATTATCTCTTAATACCTAAGTCATAATACTCAACTATCTTAAAAAAAAGGACTAATACATTATAAGACAATCATTCATAATTAATAACTAAAATTTTAATATCAATTATCTGAAATATTAATGTTTACTTTAAAACTTTTACTCTTAATACCAACACTAATATTTACTTAAATTTCATTTGATATCATCACTTACAGATCTTTATATCTATCATAAGAAAAATCTTAATACTAAATATAAAATATCTTAATATATCAATCATTCAAACTCAAAACACAAGAATAAAAAAAATATTATAACTCTTTATAAACTATGAACTCTCTATAACTAATAGTTTTACTCTTAATAATTATTAAAATATATATTATTATCTATTGAACTATGTTTCAGTAGCAACTAAGAACTCTCTACAGATAACAACTATACTCTTAATAGTTGCTACGATGGCTTCATATCTATTCATCCATTGAACAAAGTCTCTTTTTTGTCTTTATATTTATTTTCCTTTGTCTCAATAGTCAAATTTCTCTCAATATAAATGTCTTAATATTCAATTCTCTCAAAGAAAAATAAATATTAACACATTATATAATAATTATTCATAAATAATAACTAAAATCTTAATATCAATGATCTGAAGTGTTAATATTTACACAAAGCTTTGAATTTTAATATTATTATTTTATATCTAGTATAAAAAAATCTTAATGTCAAATATCAAATATTTTAATATATCAATCGTTCAAATGAATATTAGTAGATCTTATAACAATCATTCAAACTCAAAAATAATAAAATATTATAACTCTCTATAAATTGTGAACTCCTTATATATGTATATCTAATAGTCTAATAGCTCTACTCCTAATAATTTTTAAGTATGTCTTAATATCTATTGAACTAGGTTTTTTATTACTATAAATTTACCATAGTATTTTTCATTTCTTACTATTTTCTAAAAAAATTATCATCAAAAAGAAATTTCTTATTAAATGATTGATAAAACTAATATTTTATGTTCATATCACTTCCTCAACAAATTTATATGTCTTATCTTTTATTAATAGTTCATGATTAATTATACTTATTATTATGAATAAGTAATATTTTTTAAAGATTTATTTTAATAATTTAAAATAATTAATTTATTTCTAGGTAATTTGTATTAAATTTTCATATATTATATGATGAGAAATTTAATTTAATAAAAATAATTTTTTTTTATTTTTTTCTCTTGTTCATGATTATTAGGGATTCATCAATAAAACAAATCAAACGTGAACATTAAATAAATGTCTACTTGAATAATGACTACATGAATATCAAACAAATAAAGAACTAAATAAACACAAAGATATCGTAACAAAAAAACTTCACGACTTCAATTGTAACAAATACAATTTTAATTTCTCAAGTTAAATTGAAAGAATTTTTTATTCTATAATGGATCCTAAGAAAGTAAACTCCAAATGAGTTAAATCATGAAGCAAATCAGAAATTAGGACAAATTTGTGAAGTACGGGGAAAAAAGAAATACAAATTTTCTAAGTTATCTTCATCTCTAGGAATTTGATAACAGCATCTCAAATTAGTACTCATTAAATACTCCGAACTGAAATGCATTGACCACATATTAAAATAGCTCTGGACAACTAATCATCTTCTAGAAGATGATCCTCACCACCCCAAATCAGGAAGTCCTTATACCTAATAGTTCCATTCTTTATACCTATTCTAATATGTCTTAATAGCTATTAATATAAACCATTTTTTGCTTGATACATTGCTTCATTTATCTTTGTACTAGTACATCTAGTCATAAGACTTTATAATAGACATCTTAAGATCACTCATCTAATATCTTAATATCTATTAACATAAATCATACTTTTTATCTTCGAAAGATATATAATTTTGAAATATTTACTTAACATAATGCTTCAAATCTGGACTCCTAACCATCAAAATTTTAATATCTTTTAATATAAGTTATATATTTATTAAAGTCTTTATAGGTAATGTATCTCTACTCCTTATTAAGCACGTATGTGTCTTTATTCTACAACGGTCTAAATTTTTTGTTGAATTTTTAGAGCTAATATCACTCATCGGATTGAGTTATTCATCAAATAATGTTACTATCTCTATGACCATTTGTGTTTAAGTTTGAATTTTCTCTCAATTTTGTTTGTTACATGAAATGCTACGTAATTTAGGAGTACAATTGCTTTATTTTATTTCTTTTTTTTAGATTGCTATCAATTATGAATTTTAACTTTCCTTAAACGCTGAATTTTAACTTTCCTCTATTTACATTTATTTTACATTAATTATGTATTCATGATTGAAATTTACATTAATTACTAAATTATTTTTATTTCCTTATTTTTCACATGAAGATATAAATTTTTATATTTCTGAAAGATATCACCGTAGCAACGCACGTGCAAGATACTAGTATATTCTTAATAGCTTACATTAATTAGTCCTAATATCTTAATTCATGAGGATTCAAATCTTAATATCTGACATATAAAGTCCGAATACATTAATCTTTACATATGTTTGCAATCTTTAATGTCTTTGATCTTATATTATGTTTGCAATATTTTACAAACTTAATCTTTACATATGTGACTTAAAGTCTTAATAATATACTAAAATAAATATCTTTTAATTTTCAGCATCATGCAAAAATAATATTACAAGTTTGCATATCAAACATTCAAACATTTAGCATCAAATATATACAAATATTAATATATACATCGAAAAGACTTAGTGACCAATAGATACAAGTCTTAATTCCTAAGAGAATTTCGATATCAAAATAATAATAAGAAAGTCTTTATATCTAGCAAGGACATTCATAACTTCTATACCAGATCTAATATACACTTATTGACAGTAGCAAGCAAGACTTTATACATGTACTTTTAAGTTTTAATAATGGCTAAAATTTTAAGTCTTCATTTGAACTCTTTCAAATGTCCTCTTTAGCATTATCCATTAAATGATCCGGAATTGAGGTGTGCTAATGTGCTTTATAAAGTACAAAATACTTCGTACTTCATACTTATATCTCATGCTTTAAAATTTAAATGGACAATCCAAACCATTAAATATGATCTTCATATTAAAATCTCCTTGGTGATCAAATTTTATAATTTTTATAATTTTTTTGCTATTTATTTAAAGGGATAGAAAATCATTGATATTGAATGGTTCAGAAGACATCAGATCAATGAATTTTGTAGCCCTTGAAAAAAATAGTAAACAAATTCCAAAAAATATAAAACTTGATCATCAACGAGATTTTGATATGAATATCATATTTAATGGTTTGGATCATCCATTTGAATTTTCAAATATGAGATATAAGCGTGAAGTATGAAATATTTATGTACTTTATAAAACACATTAGCTGTCACACCCCATAATAATTAAAACGGATTAGGGGTGATTAATCCCGCCACGTACGCACGATGAGACGTGCATAGATGGCTAAATGAATAAAATAAGATAAATCTCAGAATAAACAAAATAATAATAATAATAATACAAAACAATATACAGTCCAGAATATACAGTAAGGTACAACGCCCGACACCGACGGGGCTAACTCCATCGGAATGGATAGCAAAAATATCTCAAATAAAAACCCAAAAAGGAAATAAAAACCCGATAATCGATAAGTCCTAATCAACTACCCACCTCACTGTGCTGATGCAACGAAGCACCTCTGATATCACGCATGACTGCACCTAGCACTCTCAACAAAAATCAATCCCACACCTGTAAACCTGGATCCCACAACCACCGTGGAAACGTGAGTAATTTAAAAATTACTCAGTACATATTTAGATCTAGCCTTAAGATTTGATCTTCTTTCCTAGACTGGACCCAAATACCAATACTGATGTTTTAATGCAATATAATGACTATATATGAATATAATAATAATTTTATGCACATTTTAAGAAAAACACCTACATGTTATGAAATGAAATGGTAAAAAAACCCGAAATAGAAATTTTGTGGAAATAATAATATAATATAAAATATAAAGTACGAAAATCAAACACCCAAAATAAATATCCGGATTGTAAATCACCAGATCTATCCCAAGCGGGCGGCACCAGCGTCCCAACTTACGAACTTGGGCCTTGCCTAAGCGGGTGCCACCAGCGATCCAACTTATAAATTTTGGACTTTATGTTTATGCGGCGCAAATACCGCATAAACGGCAATTCGGGCTCTTGAGGTGATAATGCCTTAGGAGAGTGAGCGTGCATAGGCATGTACTATGGTATGCTAAATCTGGTAATTCACCTTATAAAATAAAATCAAATAGATAAGTATGTCTTTAGTTGCCATATCGTCAAAAGGAGATAACTACCTGTGAAATGATAAAACAGAACATAATACAAATGAGAGCATACACTGTACCAACTAGGGTCCAAAGGACCGCATCCCGAATGGGAGCATACACTGTACCAACTAGGGGTCAGAGGACCGCATCCTGAGGAATGACAAAAGGAAATATAATACAGATGGGAGGCTACACTGTACCAACCAGGGGCCCGAGAACCGTATCCCGAATGAGAGCCTACACTGTACCAACCAAGGGCCAAATGACCGCATCCCGAGAAATAACAAAATAAAATATAATACAAATGAGAGCCTACACTGTACCAACTAAAGGCCAGAGGATCGCATCCCGAGAAATAACAAAATAGAGTGGAATTCAGACTCAGATATAACCACCCACACTAAACATTGAGAGACATGGTATCATAATCGCTCAAATTTAGATTAAAAATATTTATCATATTAAGAACAGTAAAATATAATATTGATCGAAAGAAAAACACTCTGGCACGGCCGAACCCGCCAAATGACGGGGTCGGTGGATAATCGACAAGCAAAGGTGCGCAGTGTATATACAGACCAAAGGGAATGTAACCCGTTGGTCTAGTTATATAAGGCAACCTCAGACTGAGATCACCCGGCCCGCCTCTCAACACTTTCCTATGCATTTAATGTATGATTAACTATCCAACTTAAATGATAATTGGTGGTAATATGAGTATTACCCTATTAATTATAATCTACAACTTTAATTATTTAATTCTAATCTAATCCTATCTCAGGACTATTTCTCGAGTCCTATTCCTATCCTATCTATATGCGATGTGACATGATATGACATGTGAATGCGGGTAGGTCCAGAAATGCTGGTCAAGTACTAAATGCATATGATAGTTGAAATTTGGTCTTTAATCAAGTTCGGTCAGAAAATACCGTAGGTCAGATTTATTTTAAAAATATTTTTATTTTCAGTTTGGGTTCCTAATTCTGAAGAGAAAAAACAAATCGTAGGAAACCATACCAGAGAATAGTTTGGCAAGATCAGTACCGTTAGATTTCTTAGTCTCCGGTGGGGCTCACGATCTCGTCAGCCATTTCATCCTGAGTGTACTCATTTGTCGGCTCGTCAAGATAAATTTTAAGAACCTAGGAAGTCAAAATAAATTAATTTACTAGTATCCTATTAACGTTAGGTCTGGTTAGGTCAGGGTATACAGGACACTCAATTGGAAATTATTATTATTTAGTTCATATTTTAAGATTATATTTATTTTGATTAATTAAGTTAACTACTTATTATCACTTAATTAAATTAAATTTATAATTAGGATAATTAATTATTTAGAAATAGAGAAATTAATTAATATATAATATTTTATATTTAATATATTTAGTAGTATTCTTATTAATTAAAAATAGAGAAATTGATAAATATATACTTTATAATCTAAATTATTATTATATTTTAAATTATTATTTTATAAATCTCAATTATTTATAATATATTCTTTAATTATGTTTTATTTTATATATATTAGTATTATTTTTATAATTTAGGAATTATGTTGATAGAAGTAAAATAAATTAAGAAAATTTAATTTAATTTAATTTAATGTTTTTATTTAATTAAACTGTGTTGGTGTTTTAATGTAAGGGATCAGAGTCTGCCTCGAGACCATTGTATCTGTTCGGTATTTTAAATTTGAGGCAGATCATGTAATCATTTCCCGTTTCTTTAAGTTTACGTATTAGTCCATGGATACCACCAAACCTTTCGGGACAGCTTCCAATTAATTAGGCACATTTTTAAATTAATCTCTTTTAATTATCTTGAGACTTTTAACTATTTGGCCTTATTTAAGTTTCATTAATCTAATTCAAACTTTAGTTATTTAAAAATTCAATTGTCAACCCAGTAGATGTATTTAAATCCTGATCATTAAGAATAGGCCCATTTTCCTAATACTTCACATTTCCTATTCCTAATACAACCTAAAATTCCTTCGATTGTGTTCAACCCCAAAATCCAATCGAATCCAATACCAACAGATCAGACACCTCAGTACAATCCAGAAATGAAACACAAATCTAGTATATTTTTGCAAAACAACTAGCCAGTCCTGTAGCCCTAACCTTATTGGTACCAATGTACCTAGGGACATCTAACAAGGCTGGTTCAAGCCTTAATATTAGTTTCAATTGCAATACCAGCATCAATACATCAATTCATTCGGTTCAACCCATTTCGGACAAACATTCACAGAGAAGCAAAATAGCAAGCATCAGTACAAATCCCAACTCTGAACAACAACAACTGGATGGCGAGTCACATAAGTTGAGAGGTACTTCCCAAAGAAAAGAAAAGTAGCAACCAATACGCATCCCATCAACCAAGCAACCAATAGTTAAATCACAAATACGAGAAAACAAGACAGGCTCAACCTCACTACAAGGCCCACACAGCCAGAGAGGACAAAAAAAAGGGATGTTATCCGATTATGACAGATGTAGCAAGAAAAAGAGCGGTTGGGCAGTGGTCACAACGACAAGGCCGCTCGACCTCACCTTTGTTGTGGTGGTAGCCGAGCTTGGAGAGGCGATGGGGGTTTGTGCGGCTCGATCTGGAGAGGGAAGTGACCGATGGGGAGGGGGGGGGGGGGCTAGTGACCACGATCAATCAAGAGACGAGCTGCGACGTCTAGGCTTGTTCGCGATGGCAGAGGCGAGGACGAAACAAAAGAGTAAAAGAGGAGGTGGGGCTTTGAGCACAACGGTGAAGAAGGGCTAGAGAGCGAGAGATGTGAGGAGGGTGTGGGTCTCGGCGTCTCGTCGAAAGGAAAGGCCAGCGGAGAGAGTGAAGGCTTCGGTGAAAAGGTGGAAAGAGAGAGGGGGAACTGGTGTCGCTAGGGAACAGAGAGAGAGGGTGGTGATTGAGAGAAAGGCAAAAGGGAAATAGGGGCTCAATCTCTGAGCGAAAGAGAAAAGAAAAAAAGGGGAGGGGTTCTGTGTCGCCAGAGAAAGAAAGGAAAAGGAAAAAGGGAAGGGAAAAAGACGGGAGAGAGAGATGAGGAATTAATGGGATGAGATGGGGTCAGTGAGAGAGAGAGGAGAGAGAGAGGAGAGAGAGAGGGAGAGTGAGTGGGTTTTAAATGAGAGAGAGAAAATTAAGACTGTGTAGGATTATTTGTGGCAGAGGTTTTGTGGTCTTTGGTGTGGCAAGTCAGATTTCTACTCATTTCTGGTTATTAAATTTAGAAATTTGAATATTTTGTTATTGTAAATCATTCATTTTTTTGTTCAATCAAAATATGGTTAAATCCAGAAATCGTTAAGTAATATTCCGATTATATTTAATTTAATAAATTAAAATCTGTGATTTAAATTATTTTAAGTGATTATTTATTTTATATCGGTTGTTCTCAGTCATTAATATGTTCGCATTGTATTATTGATGTATTTTTATTTGATTATTCATTTGATCATTAGATAAAGTCGTAAATAAGCTTTATCTTTATTTATTTATAAATCATAAAATAATTAAATTAGATTATTACATTTATGGTTTGTTAATTATTGCGTTATGTTATTTCTTAATTGTAATTAAGATTAGTGATTACTACTTTAATCGTTATTAATATTTAAGTTTTAATCTCAAATATTAACATTTTAGATTTACATCTGGCATTTCGTTAATTTCATTAATTGATCTCTCCTTAATTAATTTTTATTTCTCTTTTAAATATTAAAACTCAAATAATTTTTTAAGAATTTAAATTCTTACTTTATTCGTGTACCCAATTTCATTTGACCATATATTTTTTGTTTAATTTCATCAATTAAGTTTTAAGTTATTATATTTTAATAGCGGTTTAATTTGATCTTTGGGTTTTGTTATTCGATTCTAAATCTCACTCAACTACTTATATTCTAAACTTGCTTAATTTATTATTTATTTAATTTTATATATATATATTCCATTAAACATTGATTTAAATTATTTATTAATTTACCTTAAATTATTGTAATTATTATCTTAATTATCATTATTTCTTAATTAAATTTCACGGTTTAACATTAGCGCATATATATATATATTTTCATTCTATTATGATAGTTCATGGTGGTATCAGCTAGGATGACACCATTCAATTAATACTTGAAACAGCGAGGATCACACCCTTCAATTAACACTGAGAAGCTCTAAGCCTTTGGGTCTGATCATGCTGTTGTTTTCAAAACAAGAAGTGCCAGCCACATTTATTAGTAACAGAATCCAATTTTTTTTTTTTTTTTATGAATTCGAGTATACTGTAATTTATATATGCTGCAACCATTCTTAAAAATGGTTCCGACTAAAACTGACAAGAATGGTGTTATACTGGTTCGTATTATCAGAAGACTGTTTGGACCAATTCAATGTGAAATCCCTACTTAAGCTCTAGTTAATTCGAGTAGACTGTTTGGACCAATTCAATGTGAAATCCCTACACAAGATTGGTGTTATACTGGTTCGTATTCTCGCTGGGGCAGTACTTGTGTTATACCATTGTGCTATCCCGCTTGTTCTGATTTGTGGTGCCTTCTTTACTTTCTTTTTATTATTGCGAAATACAATTGCAAAATTTTAAAATTAAATAGAAAAAGTTTCTTCCGGAACAATCATCTCCCACTAATATATATTTTATTGTGAATGTCTTAGTGAAAAACATAAAATTTAATCTCTTTGTCTGTTAGTAGTCATCAACTAACCTTAAAAGAAGATATAAATAAACTGATGAGCTTTTTTGTACAGCTTGATCACGTTTATGTGATCATCTTAATGAAATGAAATAGAGGTATAGATGAACTTACTACAGATCAGTTCATGAATGCAGGAAAAAAGATACAGGTGAACTTACTACAGATCAGTTCACAGATACATATACAGTGTAAATTGAATCTACTAACAGATCGATTCAACCTACGTAGAATGTGAGCAGACGAACTTACTACAGATCAGTTCGCTGATTGATGATAGATATAGATGAACGTACTAACATATCAGTTCATTCTGTGACAGAGAAAGATGAACCTACTACAGATCGGTTCAATTTTTATAGCTCCGAGAGATGACCTTGCAAACAGATCAGATCAATCTCTACAGAGGGATAGAAGATGAGTCTACTAACAGATCGACTCAATCTTAATTGATTTAGAAGATGAACTTACTAACAGATCAGTTCAATCTTAACTAGTCAATGACCAATCACACAAAATACAACTCGAAGCACCGAGCCGGTTGATCTTGATGTTGGTAAATCAGAAGATGGGTGGATATAACCCATTTGTTCATCTTGCTGATCTTCTAGATCATGAATTCCAGGCATTGAGCGGATTCATAGACCTAGAAACACCTATGCACACAATGTCAAACATGAAGCGCTAAGCCAGTTCAACATTGAGGCATGTGTGTTAGTGAATGAACCTACAAACAGATCGGTTCGATTTCACTATTTAGAAGATGAACCTACTATAGATCAGTTCAATCTTATGGCTTGAGAGATGAACATACAAACAGGTCAGTTCGATCTCATAGACTAGAAGACAAACTTACAAACATATTAGTTTAGTCTTACTAGCATATCAAGTCATGAACAGTTGTTCAAGACAAAGGGTCAATAGACAGTGGACAAAGTCTCTACTGTTGTCTTGCTTGACCTCCTAAATCATGAATTCTGAACACCTAGCTGATTCATGGATTCAGGATTACCTTGTACAAAAAATTAGACTCGGAGCTCCTCGCTGGTCTAATATTGAGATAGGTTTTTCAGAGAGTGAGCTTCTAGACAAACTAGTTCAGAAGCTGCCATATTATGATGACTCATTAATAGTCAACAAAGTGTATCACCACTTTATTAATCATTCATCACTTTAGGAATCGTATAACGATTCAACGAATCGTTACAACGCTTCAATGATTCGTTATAACGCTTCTGGAGGATAGCATACCTGTTAGAGATTTGGTCAAACGGTCAAAATGTTGTTGACGTTCTATAAAGTGTTCAACTTTTTAATGAATTGTTATAACGATTCAAGGAACCGTTATAATGATTCCATAGAACACATAAACTTGTTAGGGAGCAGTCAAAACGTTGCTAACGTCTTTTAAAGCGTTCAACGCTTTGATGAATCGTATAACGATTCAAAGAATCGTTATAACGATTCCTTATGCAAGGACACTAAAGTCCTTTTGTGAGGGATACTTATCATCTCTCATCAATATACTACCAACCTTGGGAGGCAGCTTATGCATTGATAGATTCAGGATTATCTTGTACACAAAATTAGACTCGGAGCTCTTGGCTGGTCTAATATTGAGACAAGTTTATTAGAGAGTGAGTTTCTAGACAGTTCAGCTTAACTCTTCTCATCGAGTCAGATTATGGACTTACGAACAGATCAATCTCATATCTGTACACCACTAGCCTTGGGAGGTAGCCAGTGCATTGATGATCGATGGATCATCAATCTCAGCATCATGATATTACTTTTTCAAACATCATAATGTTCTTCTCTGAAGTCATCGCACTCACTATGTTGATGTTGTAGTCTCAGTTGTCTTCTTGGCAGGCGTCAGGATGTTCTTGTCCTAACTGTCGTTAACTGACTGTTCCGAGTGTTGCATTACTTGTGAAAAATTACTCTGATACTCTACACCCCTTGTGTGAGCTTATTTAATCACCTCTAAAATGCAAAAGAATTATTGCATTATTATTGAAATTTATTAATAAGATAATACCCTTTATTATTATCTCAATTACAAAGGTAAATTTATTTTTATTTTTAAACTCTCTTTAGTTTTATAGAAAATCACTTACAAAAATAATAAAAAATAAGTTGGCTATTATTCAGAATTTTATTTGGATTTTTAGGATTTTTACAATAGCCAAAAAAGCAAGTCAAAGCTTGGTCAAACAAAAAAGCAAACAATGTCATTTTTCTTTTAAATTATTTTTGTATAGTAAAATTTTTAAAACTGAAATGTTTTTACATAGAAAAATACTATGAAAAATAAAAATTTTTAGAAATAATTTTGAGTCAATTTGGAGTTTGGAAATGCCTCCAAATAATTTATTTACTCTTTATTTTTAATTTTCTGTTATTTATTGACTATTGAGGCTTAATTGAATTGGGCTGGGTTCATTTTTATTTTCCTTTTCTCTTTTTCTTTCTCAAACTGGGCCCAACAAGCAGTTGGGCCGGCCTCCTCTGTTTTAATTGCTACTATTAATGTGGGCCGTTGGATCTTCTTCAAGATCTGTGCTAGTTACGATTAAAGGCTGAGATCTTTATTTTATTCTCTTCACTTGCGTGCACCATCCGATCTCTTTAGAATTCACGCGGGCGCGCCGAGATTTGCGTCGGCTGCTCCAATACACATGTTATCATATCTGCCGCCTCTCGTGCTTCCGGTGGATGCCGCCGACGATCTCCATATCCGATCGGAGATCAAGTTTCATGCTTAGCATCGTCTCGATGTCCGAAATTCAATGATAGTCTCCGATCGACGATCAGCGTGGTGGACTTTACCAAACACCTATACCGATTAGTCTCAATTGGTACACCTCGATACCGAGGTGATTTTGTTGCTAAATTTGACTTAATTGATGATAAATTCTTGCAATTCTTGTGTCGTGCAACATCATTCTTGGATCTCCAACGAATTTGTGCAACTAATTCTTATTTGAACTCACTCGAGGACACAATAGAACCCAAGATTACTCGGTACCGTTTAGTACCAACTCAAATTCGATCATGATTGGTTTATACACGATGCATGGGTGACTCTAATGCACTTGTATGTTTCTAAAGGCTTGTATGAAATGCATTCTCTAACTCTCTAAGTATTAACAACAACTAAATGATGCTAATTAAATAAAAATCCAAATCGGGACTGGTTTTATCCGATATGCATACTAGTACATCAATTCCTTCAACCAAATTAACTGAATTCAAGGAATTAAACTTGCAAAAAGATCATTGAGAGAATTACAAGAACCCTTCAATCAATGTTTAGTACAAGAATTGCCTAATTGCTATGTTAATATTGATAAAAATGAACGAAATGGAATCGATACTGATCTGCACTCAATCGTATACCAGAAACTCGATTGAACTAAATGAATTCACTAATTCATGTAACTAAACTTGTGACAGAGCTTGAGAGGGTTATGAAAACCCTTCGATCAATCTCAATCACCAACTCAAATGAATTATAAACTCAATTCAAATGAAAAATCGAGAGGATTACTCAAACTCTTCAACCGATTGTCAATCACCCTAATCTCAATACACTAACACCTATATATATGCTCATAGTATGTTAGAAATAATAAAATGAGAAAGAAAAGAAAGAAACAGGTGAAAGAAATGATCAAATTCAAAGAAAACTGAATTGCACTAAAAAAATTCACAATTCACATCGATTACACCTTCAAATCTAAATCTTACCTATTCTTGATTCTTGATAGAGATAGAAGTAAGGATAGGGACACTCAAATTTAATTTAATTGGATAAACTGAGTTGATCAAATTGACAATCCGATTCTAATCAATTTCTCTCTTCTCTCAATTCTCACAATTTTCCTATCTCTCTTCTCTCTTTAATCTTTAATCTTTATTCTCTCTCTATCCTCCTACTATTGTCTCTCTTTCTTTAACTGTTAATAAGAGGTTTATATAGGGATTTTGCTTAATTGTGATTGGTTAGGTGATTAATAGCCGGATTATGGTCTCTAAGCCAATCTTAGCCCTTAACTCAATTTTAATCAATGGCCAAGATCTATTTGTGCTTCTTATCACTCAATAAACTATCTCCGAGCTAGTCACATGCAATTGGAGTTAGTTAGGTTCCTTTTCTTTTTACTCTTTTGCCACTCCTTCATATAACTCGGCCTCCCATTATTCTAGACCTTTCTAGAAACTTCCAAGGGTTTACACATCAATCTCACACCTTTATAAATCGATTAAATCAGTGCAAGGGTTCTGTTTGGCACTTAGCATCCATTTCTCATTTCTAAGTCTTTCAATTGGGTCTCCAGTGCCATCTCACCCTTCCTTTATTAATTCTTCTGTTTGCAAGCTCTAATGTGAAACCCCTTCAAAAAAAAAAAAAAAAACCAGCTGCTACCCCCTGTTTCCCCTTCCTCCCTCGGGAATAGAACAAACCCTCTCCTCCTTTTTCCTTCTTCCCACGCCAGACCATCTCCTCACTTGTCTTTTCTTTTCTTTTTCCCTAGCGACACCACAACACAGAACTCCTCTCTCTTTTCCTCGATCTGTAGAAATAAAGGGAACCCTCTCCCTTCGCCGGCCTCACCTGCACGCCGCCTGGCTGGAGCCAGCAGGAAGGCTGCCCGAGTTGTGCATCTCTTGCACCCGACTGGAGCTCGCCCCCTTCTCTCGTTCTTGCTCGAACCAGATGAGATAGCCCCACTGGCAGAGCTTACCCCGTGCTGAGCTTGGCTAACCAAGCCATTCCCCTCTGCTACCTCCTCGTTGTTGCCGTTGCCGCCTCTGTCCCCAAAATCGGGTAATATCCTTTCTCTTTCTCTCGGCCGTGTGGGCCGTGTGCCAAGCAGAGCTAGCACATTTCATTGCTTGTGTGTTTTCTCTGTTGCTGCCTTTTTGCTTGAGAAAGTGGTATTGGTGGTTTTTTTTTCTCGTTGTCTAAGTTGTATTGGCTGGTACTTGCTGATTTGAACTGTTATACCAGTATACTCCTTTTTCCCTTCTGTTGCTGGTGCGATTTTGTGTTGCGATACCAGACCAGTATCAAAATGTTCTTGCCTTCTGTGCTTTGGTACACTGGTACCATTCGGTACCAATGAAGCGAGGCCTCTGCCCGTGCCTTGACAACCCCCTCTGAAATTCCAGAATCTTTGGGCTGGTTTCTGGGTTATTTTGTTGCTGGCACCTATGTTGCCTTTGTGCCCTTTGGTCTGTTATCTGGCCTTATTTTGTTGTGCTCTGGTATATGTTATCCGGTTGAACTTTGGTGCATGTTTTGTGGTTCTGCTATTGTTGTTTCAGTTGTGTTGTTGGCTGTACTTTACTGTGCTTGGGATTCCCCCTCTGTCGCTTTGCTGTTCTCTGTCATGTTGCCTTTCCCCTTGTGTGTGCTGTTTGATATGTTATGCTTTGGGTGTTGATGTATCAATTGACAGAATTATGTCATTTTTTATGATTATGTCTTGGTAGTTGCTGTCAAGGCTGATTGGGACGATAAAAACAAATTAAGGAACCAAATTGGATTTTTGTGGTAATAACCCCTTTTTCTAGGTTTATATGCGCAAAATAAACCTGAACGGATAATTATAAATGCAAGAAAAAAAATTGATCAAGTTAAATGGGCCAAAAGGTTAAGCGGGATAAAAGTGAAATTAATTAATTAGCTAGTGCCGTAAAATTTAAAAATGTGCACAACTAAAATTAATTAATACTTAAAGCTGAATATGGGAAATTAATTAATACTTAAGCGGGATATCGGTGCATTGGCACCAACGATTTGGTAGTCAGCGTATGATCCCGAACATTAAAATACCAACACATTTAAATAAATAAAAATGTTTAATTTAAAATTAAGTTTAATTGAATTTAATTACTTTCATTTAATTTTTATTTTTATTTTAATTCTAGTTTTATATAGTATATTTTCTAATTAATGAAAATAACATAAACATATAAAATAAAATATAATTAAAGAGTATAATACAAATAAGTAGGAATTTTAAAGTAACAATTGAGGTATGATAATAATTTATAATATAAAATATATATTAATCAATTTCTCTATTTTTTTTATAATTGCATAACATTAATTAATATATATAAATATATATTAATTAATTTCTCTAATTAATAATGGAATAATATTAATAAATATATATATATATATATATATATATACATATATATATATATATATTAATCAATTTCTCTATTTTTAATAATAATAATATTAATTATATAATATTATATATTAATAAATTTCTCTAATTCTAGATAATTAATTATCCTAATTATAATTAAATTAATTAAGTGATAACAGTAAGCCAACTTAATTAATCTAAATAAATTAAGTTAGTTATAAAAATAAATATAATCTCTAAATTATAAAAATAATACTAGTATAAATAAAATAAAACATAATTAAAGAATATATTATGAATAATTAAGAGTTATAAAATATAATAATTTAAAATATAATAATAATTTAGATTTTAAAGTATATATTAATCAATTTCTCTATTTTTAAATTGATAAGAATAAATATTATAATATATATATATATATATATTAATTAATTTCTCTATTTTAAATTAATAAGAGTAATACTAAATATACTAAATATACAAACATTATATATTAATCAATTTCTCTATTCCTAAATAATTAATTATTCTAATTATAAATTTAATTTAAATAAGTGATAATAATTAGTTAGCTTAATTAATCAAAATAAAATTTAAATCAATTATATTAAATCAAAATAAATATAATCTTAAAATACGAACTTAAATATGATAATTTCAATTGAGGGTTCGGTATACCTTGACCAAACCAGACCCAATGTGAATAGGATACTCGCCAATTTAATCTATTTTGACTTCATAGGTTTTCGAAAAATATCTTAACGAGCCGACAAACGAATACACTCAGGATGAGACGGCTGACGAGATCGTGAGCGTCACCGGAGACTAAGCAATTTGACGTGACCGACCTGATCGAATTATTCTCAGGTACGGTTTCCTGGGATTTAATTTTCTTTCTTCAGAATTAGGAACCCAAACCGAAAATAAAATGTTTTTAAAATAAATCGAATTGCGGTGTTTTTGTCCAAATTAACTAGAGACTGAATCTGACCTGTCATTTGCATCCTCGGTAAATTGACCAAAGATATTTGAGACATACCCGCATTTACATGTCATATCATGTCATACTACACGTAGACAGGATAGGAGTAGGATCCGGGAAATAGTCCCGAGATAGGATCAGATAGAATTAAATAATTCAAGTTGTAGATTATAATTATTAGGAAAATATTATTACTATCACTAATTATTAATTAAGTCAGGTAGTTAATCATGCATTAAATGCATGGGAGTGCTGAGAGGCGGACCGGGTAATTCTCAGTCGGAGTTGCCTTGCATAACCAGACCGTTGTGGTTACGTACGGTGACCCATAGGCCCGTGGGACCCACCGGTCTGTATATGCACTGTGCATCCTCGCCTGTCGGGTTATCCACCGATTCCGTCATTTGGCGGGTTCGGCTGTGTCAGAGTGTTTAATTTTTTGATCAGTATTATATTATTATTATTCTTAATATAAATAAGAATGTTAAGCCAAATTTGAGCGATCAGGATACCTTGTCTTTCAGTATTTAGTGTGGGCGGCCATATTCAAGATTGAAATCTACTCCGAGATATTATATTATTTTATTTATCCGGCTTATTTAGGATCCTAGTATTGTCCGAAGGGCTTTCTCCTTTGGCCCTTAGTTGGTACAGAGAAAGTCGGGATGCGGTCCTCTGGCCCTAGTGGGTACAGTGTAGGCTCCCATTTGTATATACTCCGTTTTGTTACTTTACGGGATGCGGTCCTCTGACCCTTGGTTGGTACAGTGTAGGCTCCCATTTGTTTCCGATTTGTCAATTCACGGGTAGTTATATCCTTTGGCGATATGGCAACTGAAAGCATAATTATTTAAACCCCCTTTGCTCATATTATTATTATTATTATTATTATGTGAGGTGGATCATCAGATTCAGAATACCGAGTACGTGCTTTTAGCCGTCACTCTCCTAAGGCGTTATCGTTCCGGGAGGCCGAATTTTCCCAGGGTATTCAGGGCATTGACGCCCGCTTACTCAAAAATCCTAAGTTTGTAAGTTGGGCCGAATACGTGCCCGCTTAGGTAAGTCACAAGTCCGGGGCCCGATCACGTGCCCGCTTGTGGATGGACTGATGATCTGCAATTGGGTTATATTTTTACGGGTGTTTTAAATCTCGTACCTTATACATATTTATTATATATTATATCAGTATTTCCACAAATTTTTCATTTTGGGATTATTTGTCATTTCATGTCATCCATATAGGAGTTGTTCTCAAACGTGCATAGAATATTATTATTATTTATACATATTAAATATAATGCATTTAAAATACAGTATCGGTATTTGGGTCCAGTCTAGGAAAGAAGATCAAATCTTAAGGCTGGATCTAAATCCATACTGAGTAATTTTTAAATTACTCACGTTTCCACGGTGGTTGTGGGATCCAGGTATTACAGGTGCGGGATTGAGTGTGGATGAGAGTGCTAGGTGCAATCCTGCGTGATATCAGAGGTGCTTCGCCGCATCAGCACAGTGAGGCGGGTAGATGATTAGGACTTATCGGGCATCGTTTTTTTTTTCTTTCTTTATTTGGGCTTTATTTGAGAGATTTTGCTAACCATTCCGATGGAGTTAGCCCCGCCGGTGTTTGGCGTTGTATTTATCTGTATATTCTGGACTATTTTGTTTTGTATTATTATTATTGTTTTGTTTATTCTGGGATTTACTTTATTTTTATTCACTTAGCCTTTCGTACGCACGTCTCGTCGTGCGTACGTGGCGGGATTAAGCACCCCTAATCCGTTTTAATTATTCTGGGGTGTGACATCTAACCTCATCACCTTAGCTCTAGAATTTAATCCTTCATGTCTCTGTGATCAATAACACACTCTATCACCATCTCTTCATCACCAGCTTCGGCCTCCAATGGCGACTTGGTGAAACATCAACTCAAAGATTCTAAAGGTGCTGCCTTTGTACTCAAACAAGGTCGCCTAGGTAGTAAGAAGGTGTACAAGTGATCAATTTGCCTCCTGCTTGCTTATAAAGGTCAGTCCCAATTTTAATTTCGTTATTGCCTCAATCGATTATTCACAAGATTTAATCCATATTATGCATTTTTCTGTGAAGGAATCTCAAAGAAAGGGGCTGCATTTAACCTCACACAACCATGGCGCTTTCTTCTCCATCGCGCGAAAGGAAGAAAAGAGAGGAAGAAGGGAAATATGGGAGCCGTCTTCGGATGCACACGGTGTATGTGGACCAGTGTCTTCAAGAGGTAGCTGTCAGAGAGGGATAGCACAAGAGCTAGGTTTGTTCTTTCCTTCTCCCTTTTGATTTAAATTCTGGCTCTTATTTGCATGAGATTGGTGTACGATTGTTGATATGCGCCTATGTCTCACCTTCTTACAAGTGGGCCCCACAAGTCAGCACTTTATGGATAATCAAGCTGACATGGCATGCTGTGATAGGGCTAGATGTATGATTAAGCTATGATTAGTTATTAATTATTGTCGACCGTGGCTTGATCTATGTGTGCCACATGACACTAAGTGGGGTCCACAGTGCTGACTTGGCCCAATAGACAGCTGCCACATGGCCTGTATTTATAAATCTCTTAATGATGTGGATTAGTACTAAGCTACCACGTGGCAATAATTAGTTAATGTGGCCCAATGATATCCTGCCATGTGGCTTGGTTAGTCAATAACCATATTCAATCATTTGGTCAGTTGCTTACGTGGACCAGTGGGTGGCTGCCATGTGTCACATGTGGGGTCCACTTCCAACCAGATTCTGCCATGTGGGGCCCACTTGAGTTGACATGGACTATTGACAAGGTGACATGTGGCACCCCTATGCTGACTTGACTTGTTCACATGCTTCACGTGTCATGCATCTTCTCTCCTTTGATTCTGGCTATCCCTGTTTCTTATCTCCATATTGCACCCAACAGTGTCTCTGTCCTCAAGTTGTACCCAGAGAAGTTTGTGATCGAATCTTAGCACTTGATCAATTCATTTAATCTATTTTATCTTCTCTAAATTTATTTTAATAGCTCCACTTATCCAAAAATTATAAAATTTTCACCAAAAATCTATAAATTCTTGATAATCACTTCTATAATTTTTAATTCCAATTTTTCCCCTGCCTCCTTGTGTTAAAAATTCTTTTGTCAAGAAAACTCTATTTTCTCTTCCGAATTAATCCCAATTTTCACAGTTGTAGCTCAGTGTTTCTGCCAAATAAAATTCACTTATAGAAACCTCCTAATTAAACACCAATTAGACTTGTATTGATATCTCCTTAGAGTTTGACTTGATCAACAGTTGATTACATGTCAACAATTGATACAAATCTAGACATGATCAGATGTTTGCAACATTGGTATCTGATCAGTCTTGTGAAATTGACTTTCAATCCATGTTCATGAAATTAATTTGGCCAACAGTTGATTACTTATCAATAGTTGACACAAACCTTGGCTTGATCAGGTGTTTGCAACATTGGCACCTGATCAGCCTTGAAAGCAAAATCACATTGAAATTTCTTGTGATTGGCTGTATCAAAATATTGGCTTGGCATTGACACAGTTTTTGTTGTACAGGGATTGTGCTGCTTCAGTTCTTAGGGTTTGCTCTGAAGGTTTGAGATAGCCCTCGGGAGAAGAACAATCAAATGGATGACCCCTCAGGAGATCTCTCTCTCTTGAATCTCCTAAGGGTCATCCACTTCAAATGAACATGAGGTGGCAGAGCTTTTATACCTCTGCCTCCTGTCTAAAATTTTCTTGTGGGATTAATACTTAATTCTTGTTCCGGCTTGATCAGATTTAGTGGATAGGCTAGGTTCGACTGTCGAAGCTGCTTGTGTGGGACTGTCAGGTGTGTCCCGCTTGTTAGAGAAAAATAATCACATGGGTGACACCCAAGAGATCTCCCTTCTCTCTTTAGTGTCTTGGCTGTCACCCACATCAAGTGGACAGTGGATAGTGGGGGTATTTATACCCTTACCTTTTATCCTAAAATTTTCTTGTGGGACAAATAGACTTTTTTCGGAGTTCAGCAACGACTTCTTCTGGCTGGTAGACTCTCTCTCTTGCCTTTCTTTCCCTTTCTTATGATTTATCACTGATAATTGATATGTATCCTTAATTGTTAAGCTGCTTTATGCTTGAGATTTTTCAAGGGTAAACATATAGCTATTGTATGATATTTGGTCGGAAAATAACACTAGGACTTTAGACCACTTGAGAAAGGCCCCTCGGTGCCTCCTAACTTCTGGCTTGTCCTCCTTCGCAGGGTACAAAACATTGTACTCGGCACATCCATCGAGGACTAGCTCGAGACATACCCTGCAGTAGTCAGCGGGTACAAGGTCATTATGAATTTGATCTCCTCGCTAGTCGGGTAAGCCCTCCCCTCCGCTACAGGGATCCATACTCCGTCCTTCTCAATCAAAAGCATGCATATATTGGGAGCCTTAAATAATAACTTATACAATCAGACTCATATTTTATTTCCATTTAAAGATTGGCAATACCAATTGTGTGACATATAATTACCTACAGGTCAAGCATCAGCCTAGGTAAGTGATTGGAGCTAACCTTGGCTATAGGGGTGATCACGACATCATCAGAATTTTCCCTTTGCTCCAATATGATCTTCATGAGCTGATTTATCTGTGTCTATAGCTGCAAATGACATGAAGACATAAAAATGTTAGAGAGAAACTATAGATATCTTTGTGAATGTTTTCGATCACTTAATTTTATAAATTTACTCACGCTGTTGATTCTCTCATCACAGGCAGCGTGAGACGTAGCTTTTCTTTTGCCCTTCGCAAAAATAGCGTTCATACCAACATATCCCTGGGAGTGGCCTCTCGAGTCCGAGGATGAGTACACCCTCATGTCCTTGCTCCACTTCATCTCGGCGGACTTGTAGCCGCCGGGCCTGAGCTTGTGTGGATGCTTGTTCTTACTAGCCGCCGTTGTCCCTCGCGCGCTCACCGCCTACGAAGCTAATCATCAATATACTTTGTGAATTTCAGATTTTTGGAAAGTATAAAAAAAATTAGAAGTTTTTGTGTTCTTACTTGAAACTTGGGAGTTTCTTTCTCCTTCTTGAAAGCCTCCCAGTCATCACTTGATATATTGAAATCATCATAGGGACTCTTGCCCTTCCTGAGATAGTCCCGCACCAACGAACCTCTCCAATTTCGATAAAGCCTGACCATGCTCACCAAGCACCGGTGCATGTGCGTGTCATCCTATATGTTAAAAATATCCTAAAAATAACATTTTATAACTCATTTTTAAATGCATCACACAGTTAATACGACGAAAGATAACATTTTATAACTCATTTTGTACCTTAACATCTTTCCACATGATCTCCTTTACAATTTGAGGTACATTCTTCCATGAATGGACGGTACACCCCAAAGTCCCTCTCGCCACATACGAGAGTACGACCTGAAAAACATTTATGTTTGACCTCGTCGGCACGCCCAAGGGATCAAACTCTATCGTCCTTTCTTCTTTAGACTTTTTTATGAAGTTACTTACAGCGGTTCTTGTCTTTTTATTATGGACGGACTCATGGGCTGCCATGCCTGCATGTTAAAACCCAATATTAATTACTTGTTTGTAATTTGTTTAATGTCTTTCTTTTTTATACTTGGAAGTTTTGCAAGATTATACAACATATCAGGCAATAATCAAGCATCTCTTTTAGAGTTAAACTTGCGTTTCGAAATTACCCAACTCCTTTGAAAAGATTCATATTAAACTGCTGGCCATAAGAAATCTACCATCAAACTTTATGAAAATGTATGTTGAAACCAAGCCTATTTTATCTTCTGAATTATATTTCAGGAAAATGCACTATTTAAAGTGATAACAACATACATCCAAAATGAGGATTTCCTTTGGAGCCATGTTAGATTATTGCTGTACTCGACATTAATTGCTAGGTTAGAGACATGAACTATGACCTCAGTGTTGCTTTGATTATCTGACCTGTAAGGATAACGACGAGGGGGGCGACAGGAGAGGATAATGGCGAGGGGGGAGGCGAGGCGTGCTTGGGCAACGGGAGGCTCAGGCGATGTGCTCGGGCGACGGCGAGGCTCAGGCGACGTGCTCGGGTGACAGGAGGCTGAGGCAGGGTCGTTGCGCGTCTCTGGATTTAGGTCAAGGGAGGAATGAAATTTTTAAAAAAATTACTAAGTGCTGGGAGTTACAGTGGTAATATAATGGTTCAACAGTGATTATTAATAAAAAAACCGCTGCTAAACTCTACAACAGCGGTTATTAGCTCAATAACCACTGCTAACTTATATTTTACAGCGGTTATCTATTAAAAATCATGACTAAATAGTTCAACAACGGTTATTTGCCTAATAACCGCTGCTAAATTTTATTTTAGAGCGGTTGTCTATTAAAAACCGCTACTAAATGGTTTTAAAGCGGTTATCTAGTAATAACCGCTGCTAATTTTATTTACATTTGTTTTTTTGCTTAATAACCAACAATTTATTTATGTGCAGCTATATCTTATTAAAAACAATATGCTTAATTTTTCAATTAAAAAACTTGAACATATAAAAAAAATCTTTAATTACTACATAAATACTTCATAAAATTATAAATTACAAACTTAAGTTCAATTTGTTGACTTAAAAATTACATTCAATTTTTTTTTCTTTTTGACTTTTTTCTTGACCCACAAACCATCTCCATGATATGTTCATGGATAGACTCTTTCAACACCATCATCCACAGACACATGGTCAATTCTGATGAAAAGTGGTGGAATCTCATCAAAATGATCATATTCTAACTCGTCAGCAATATTCTCCATCCCAATAATGTTTCTCTTTCCAAAAAGTATGACATACAATTTTTTATTAGCTAGATCATTGACGTAAAATACTTATTTTGCTTGTTTCGCTAGTATGAACGTGTCATCTTGTAACCCAAACGGTTGAAGTCAATTATAATGAATCCCTCGCTGTCGGTCTTTACCCCATATCGGTTTTCGATCCATTTACACGAGAATAAAGGTATCTTAAACCTCATGTAATCAAGTTCCCATATCTCTTCGATCCACCCGTAATACGAATCTGACGTGTTGTCTGTACCTGATAAAGCAACTAAGGTTACTCCACTATTTTGTACAGTGCTTTTATCGTCTTGTTGCTTTGTGTACCAAGTAAAGCCATTCATCTCGAATCCTTGCCATTTTTGAACTGTAGCGTTGGGGTCACGGGCTAACCATCTAATTGTTTCTGTGAAGGTGCCTGATCCCACAAGGGTTCAGATCTTTTGAGCAAACCAATCTACAAAGGTTTTGTTGTGCTCGTTGTGGACCCATCCTTCATCTTTCAAAGGATTATGTTCACGTAACTCAACCATGTGGTCATTCACATATGGAGTGACCTCAGCGAGGTGTTCTAATACCTTGAGATGTGCTTTTTCTCGCCGTTGAAGACCAGGATTAATGAATTTAGATTCTTTTGTTCCAACACCTCTAAGTCTACCCTCATACTGAGATTTGAGGAGACCAATTGGTTCTACCCTTCAAGATAATCAGTGTAGTACTCGATCACCTCTTCATCTAGTTTTCCCATAACTATACTCCCTTCGGGCTTGGAACGACTTCGGACCAGACCTTTTAATTGACCCATTGCTCTCTCAAAGGGATACATATAGTGTAAAAATATGGAGCCATACATTCTGATCTCCCTAACCAAATGGATGGTCAAATGGACGATAATATCAAAAAAAGATGGCGGGAGGAACATCTCAAGCTCACATAAGGTCACCGAAACATCTTTTGGTAATGTTGCGAATGATTCTGGATTTATAACTTATTCACATATCGAGTTGAAGAAAAATCACAACTTAATGATGGAGTGCCTAACTTGTGAAGGGAGAATACCTCGAATTGCCACTGGAATCAAGTGGGTTAAAAGGACATGAAAGTCATGTGACTTCATGCCAATCAATTTCATTTCTTACAGCGATACCTTTGAAGAAATATTGGAGGAGTATGCCATTGGAACTTTAATTGACTTCAGACACTCTAACAAACTGAGCTTCTCTTCTTTCGATAGCGTATAGCACACTGGTGGCAGAAATATACGTGATCCGTCCTTCTCTACAGGAGCGAGCTCTAACCGAATCCCCATTTAGACCATATCTTTCCTTACTTTGATGCCATCTTTAGTTTTTCCTTTTGTATTCAATAACAGACCAAGCAAACTCTCGCATATGTTCTTAATGATATGCATCCCATCCAAACAGTGTATAATGTCCAATTCACGCCAATAAGAGAGATCCCATAATATCAATTTTTTCTTCCAAATTTCTTCTTTTTCTTTTTTTTTCCTCATTTACCCTTTTCTTTTTTCCATTTACTAAACTCCACCTATATGTTCTTAACTTTGTCATAAATTTCTAATCCCGTTAATTCCATTGGTGCATTGCCATTTTCGACCTTTCCATTGAATTCTATCCTCTTTTTTCGATACGGATGTTGACGGCGAAGAAATCTACGGTACCCTAAATACACAGTCTTCTTTGTTTCTTTCATCCAATGGGAGCACGCGTCTTCTAAATATATGGGGCATGCTTTGGTACCCTTCACTTTATAACCCGATAGATTACCATAAGCAAGAAAGTCATTAATTGTGGAGAAAATCATGACTAAAAGGGTGAAGTACTCTCACTTATATGCATCCCATACTCTACGACATTCCTCCCATAGTTGTTTAAGATCGTGAAGCAAAGGAGCCAAGAACACATCTATATTATTACCTGGTTGTCTGGGACTCGAAATAAGTAACGGCATAAGCATTTATCTTCTCTTCATGCACAACCAAGGAGGAAGATTGTAAATGCACAGCAAAACTGGTCACGTACTGTGATGGCTACTTATGTTACCGTAAGGATTCATCCCGTCGGTTCATAAACCCAATCTCAAAATTTTCAGATAACTTACAAACTTACTGTGGATTCTGTCAATGTTCCTCCACTGGGGAGAATCGGCAGGGTGTCTAAGCATGCCATCATCTTTTCTGCACTTGACATGCCACTGCATCAACTCAGCGTCTTTTGGATTTGAGAAGAGACGTCAAAATCTGGGAAGTATCGGTAGGTACCAAATAACTTTCACTGGGACATCTTTCGTACACTAAATCTCATCGGCCTTAGGTTTGTATCATGAAGCATATATTTTGGACACTTATTCAAGATCACGTGCTCTCCTCGGAATAAGATGCAATCATTTCGACACACGGGAATTTTCTCTGCTTCCATACTCAAAGGACACAACATTCTTCTCGCCCTATACGTCGACTCGGGCAACTCATTTTTTTCTAGGAGCATTTCTCATAAATGATCGAGCAAGAGTCAAAAATCTTGTCACTCCATCCATTTTTTGCATTCAAATTATACAATTTAAAAGTAGCAGTCATTTTTGAAAAATTTATACAACCGAGAAATAATGGTATGTCTTTTTCCGTAATCAAAGTTTCAAACAATCCAGGAGTATCAGCAAAATTAGGCTCAACATCAGTCATCATTTCATCTAGTTTATCATTAATACACTGATCATAAAAATTTTGTACATTAATTTCAATATTTTCAACCACCACTTCTTCCCGCACATCAGAACTTTAATCTACATTTGCTGCATTATCATCACTATTAGTATTTGGTACTATCCTGATAGGCCTTACAATATTGCACGTGTCTTCCTTGGAATCTCCGTGCTTCACCCATTGAGTGTAACCCAACACAAACCCACGAGAAATCAAGTAATCTTGTAAGACTTCAACTGAGGGCTATCTCAAAATATTCTGGCAATCAATGCAAGGACACGGGATAGAACAAGCAGCACAGACCCTCATATCTTCTCTGACACATTCCACAAATTTCTCAACTCCTTCCACATATTCAAATGTGTCATGCCTCCCATACATCCAGCTTTGTGAATCCATCTGTTCGAGTTAAAAATATTCTCACGTCATGATAGTCATATAACAATGATTGGTTTTGGGCCGGCCAACCATCCTAACCCACTCTTTGAATACATTGTCTCAATAGTGAATGTACGCTCGTCAATCAGTTGTCTAAGAAAAATTCAAAAGAATTTCCCCTTAGCTCCCCGAGTACGCCAACACATGCTTATATGTACGTGCGTACTCGTGGGAACATAAGGGAAAATACTAGACCGAATCTTTCTCGGACACCAGATTGCTAAGCGTACACCCACTAATCCTAATTGAGACAAAGTATTCAAAGAATTCCCAAAAGGGGACTATTCGAGATTGATCCCTATCGGATTAATCTCGAACGGGTACCGACCTAAAATAGTTCAAGTAACGGCATAATGTTCGGTTTCTACATGACAATACTCTAATCATGCAAATGCACTAATTAACACATAATATAATACAAATTAAAAATACTAAATTAATTCTTCCTTTTTATTAGTTAAAGTTCAAGTGTCGACCTTAAATCAGATTGCTGCTCCAAACCGCTGTCGCTACCGCTCCGAACCGCTGTCATTGCTGTTCCGTACCGCTGTCCTTGCCGCTCTAACCCGCTACCTCAGCTCTCTACTTTTTGTTTTTGATCCCGCTCTTGGAGATGGATATAAATAGATGGAACAAGTTAAATAAGAAAGAGAGACTAATTTTTTTGAGTTTGGGATGTTGTTGGACGAGATGAATAAATTGAGCTCGTTAACGGTGCTGGTGCTGGCGGCTGTAGAGTTCTGGAACGAGTGGGAGAGAGGCTTATATATATATAGGTTTAAAAGCGGTTATTACAAATAAACCGCTGTAAAATAATATTTTACAGCGGTTGTACAGGAAAACTGTTGTAGAATGTAAAAATTTAACAACGGCTATTACTAAATAACCGTTGCTAAGTTTTTAATAGCGGTTATTTAGTAATAACCGCTATTAAATCTTTGCATTCTACAACGGTTTTGATTTTAAAATCGATGTAAAGTTAATTTAGCAACAGTTCACTAAAAAAATCGCCGTAAACGTGCGTTGTTAAATCCCCTTATTCTTGTATTGTTAGGTATATAATCTTATAAATAAGGCCTAGAGAAGGATTGCCTTTTTTTTTTTAATTTTTTCTTAGGTTTTGATAATTGTATGGCATGAAGGAAATACACATAAGTGTTGTGCCATGAATACAGGAGGCACACCTACCATCATATAAAAAATAAAATGCAAGGGGTTAGGAACAATGAATCCACTTAATATGGCCTCAAAGAAAGGCAAGCCACATTAGAGAACAATAAAATTGTTTCTCTTATCAAGCTTTACTGGTTGGCGAAAAAGAAAAAGAGTATTTAGCATTGAAAATTAAAAGGGAAAAAGGATGAAGAAGATAGAAACTGTGAAGAAGCGGTAATTGACTCACGGTCGAACCCACATGGATTAAACATATCTCAAGCAAGCAAGTTAGGATTGATCGATATCTATAATTCAAACTCGAGAGAAAGTGTTGAAATAATAAAAGTTGGTAATAAAATAGGTGAACGTATTGTAGCAGATTGTACCGTTATAATAGACAACCATTAGAAATCAAGATATAGACTCGGCTATCGTTAGAAATATTTTTATATATACCAAATTTCACTTCATCTTCCTTCTTCTTTACTTATATAATTTTTCCGCCTAAATTCATACATTCAACATATAATCTCAACAAAATTCATTTGTTGACCCTTTTTGCATACATCACTTAACTTTAAGTTTTAGTTGACAAAATTTTATACTATGAGATGATAACCATTTCATCCCTAATCTTAATCAGTAATTTTCTAGTTCCCACAATATTAAATAAGCAACATTAACGGTTAAGGTCAGACATGTAATTGTGGGTTCACAAAGAAATATAACTCATTTAAGATGAAAGAGCTAGGATCATTTAGTCAACCTTTTCACTATATGAGACGTTTCAATCAGTCGTGATTAAAAAGAAAGTAAATATTACATATTTATTCAAACCTTCATACATAAAACCTTAATGGTATTGTAGTGTGCTGAATTAATTATTTATGTGTTGTTGGTTCTGTCTGAATGTCCAATAATTTTTTAATTGAGCTTATATTTTAAGTTAGTTATCCACTGAAGCAAAGAGAAGGATTCTATCTGACTGGAGAAGAGATAGAAATACTCGTTAATCAATCTCGTCTGTGGTTATATTTTAAAGTTAGATATCCACAATATGGATGAAGGGTATTTCAAAATTTTCATTTATATCATACAAATACTCCATGAAAAAAACTAGTCCTTACGTACTTTATAATAAAAAATAGAAAAATCATAGATATAGTTTTGCACAATCTAACAACGTTCACCATTAATTTTCTTGAGTCTTAAAATATCATTGGAATATGATGTTATTCATTAAAATATCATGCGATACTAATTAATTAGTCGATTAAGCAAAATGATTGAATCAATCGCTTATTCAAACATAGGCAACATATATCTCCTATGCTCAGACAAATAATAGCATAGAAATAATTAGCAAATAATCTTACGACTTAGCTCAATCATGAACAAATATTTATTACAATACAAGAATATTATTGATTTTGTTCCAGAGCTAAAATATTATTTTTCACTCCTACAAAGTATCTAATAGCCACAACTGATGCCAACACATCAAAGGGGAGGAGGTGTCGGGGTGGGTTCTGGGGCGGGTTCCTGTGTTGGTGTCAGGGTGGGTTCCGGCGTGGGTTCCAGGGTAGGTGCTAGGGTGGGTTCCGGCGTTGGTGTCGGGGTGGGTTCAGGTGTGGGTGTCAGGGTATGTTCTGCAGTGGGTTCCGGAGTGGGTTCTGCAATAGGTTCCGGGCTGGGTTCCGAGGTGGGTTCTGGAGTGGGTTCTGGTGTAGGTTCCAAAGTGGGTGTCAGGGTAGGTGTCTGTGTGGGTTCAAAGGTGGGTGTTGGGGTGGATTCTGGGGTGGGTTCTTGGGTGGGTGTCAAGGTGGGTTCCTGGGTGGGTTCTTGGATTAGTTCTGGGGTGGGTGCCGAGGTGGGTTCTTGGGTGGGTGTGGGGGTGGGTTCAGTAGTGGGTGTGGGGGTGAGCTCCGAGGTGGGTGCTGACGTGGGTGTAAGAGTAGGTGCCGAAGTGGGAGCTTGAGTCGGTTCTGAAGTGGGTGTCAGGGTTGGCACTGATGTGGGTTCTGGAGTGGATGTCGGGGTGGGTGTCAAGGTGGGTGTCAAAGTTGGAGCTGACGTGGGTGCTGGGGTGGGTTCCGAAATGGGTGTCAACGTGGGTGCCAGTGTCAGTTCCGGAGTGGGTGTTGGGGTAGGCACCGAGGTGGGTGGCAGTATGAGTTCTGGAGTGGGTGTCGGGGTGGATGCCGAGGTGGGTGCCAGCGTTGGTTCCAGGATGGGTGTTGGGGTGGGTGCCGGAGTTAGAGTTGGCGTGGGTTCCGGGGTGAGTGTTGGGGTAGGTGTTGTAGTAGGTGTCGAGGTGGGTGTCAGAGTTGGAGCTAGCGTGGGTGCTGAGGTTGGTTCCAAAGTGGGTGTTGGGGTGGGTGTCATAGATGGTGTGAGTTGCGGGTTGAGTGTTGGAGTGGGTGATGTAGCGGGTGTTAGGATTGGTGTCGAAGTGGGTGTTAGAGTTGGTGTTGGAGTGGATGCCGGTATGGGTTCCGGAGCGAGTGTCGGGGTGTGTGCCGAGTTGGGTGCCGGAGTTGGAGCTAGTGTGGGTGCCATCGTTGGTTCCGTAGTGGGTGTTGAGGTAGGCGTGAGAATTGGAGTAGGTGTCATGGTGGGTTCTGAAGTTGGTGCCGAAGTGGGTGTCGTGGTGGGTGTCGGGATGGGTGTCGGGGTGGGTGCCATGGTGGGTTCTAGGGTGGGTGTCAGTGTGGGTGTAGAGGTGGGTGCCAAAGTTGGTGTTGGAGTGGGTGTCAGGGTGGGTGCGAGAGTTGGTGTCGGAGATGGTACTAGAGTAGGTGTAAGGGTAGGTGTCGCGGTAGGTTCCGAGGTGGGTGTCGTGGTGGGTTCTGAGGTGGGTGCAAGAGTTGGTGCTGGAATGGGTGTTGGTATGGGTGTCGAAGTTGGTGCTGGAGAAGTTATCGGTGTTGGAGCCATGGTGGGTGCTGTGGTGGGTTCCGAGGTGGGTGTTTGGGTAGGTGCCGAAGTTGGTGCCGGAGTAGGTGTCAAGGTGGGTGTCGGGGTGATTGCTGGAGTTGGTGCCGAAGTAGGTGTCGTGGTGGGTGACGGGGTGGGTGTCGAGGTTGGTGTGAGAATTGGAGTAGGTGTCGGGGAGGGTGTCATGGTGGGTTCCGAAGTTGGTGCCGAAGTGGGTGTCGGGATAGGTGTCGGGGTGGGTGCCATGGTGGGTTCTAGGGTGGGTGTTAGCGTGGGTGCCAAAGTTGGTGTTGGAGTGGGTGTTAAGGTGGGTGCTAGAGTTGGTGTTGGAGATGGTGCAAGAGTAGGTGTAAGGGTAGGTGTCGCGGTAGGTTCCGAGGTAGGTGTCGTGGTGGGTTCCGAGGTAGGTGCTGGAGTTGGTGCTGAAATGGGTGTCGGGATGGGTGTCGAAGTTGGTGCTGTGGTGGGTGTTGTGGTGGGTTCCGAGGTGGGTGTTGGGGTGGGTGTAGAGGTGGGTGCCGAAGTTGGTGCTGGAGTGGGTGTCAACGCGGGTGTCGGGGTGATTGCCGGAGTTGGTGCCGAAGTAGGTGTCGTGGTGGGTGCCGGGGTGGGTGTTAGGGTGAGCGCCGGAGTGGGAGTCAGGGTGGGTGACATGATGGGTTCTTGAGTTGGTGGCAGCTGGGTGGGTGTTGGGGTGGGTGCCATAGTTGGAGCTGGCGTGGGTGCCTGGGTGGATGTTGAGGTGGGTGCTAGTGTGGGTGTCGGAGTTGACGGTGGTGGTGGTGATGGTGGAGGTGGTGATGGTGGAGGTGGTGATGGTGGTGGTGGTGATGGTGGAGGTGGTGATGGTGGTGGTGGTGATGGTGGAGGTGGTGGTGGTGATGGTGGAGGTGGTGATGGTGGTGGTGGAGATGGCGATGGCGGTACTAGACCTAGCAAATTGCAAATTCTAAACCGTCTATTTATAGGAATCTGACAAAATCTTGTCAAATTAAGACCTAAAGGAAAATACATTTGATTTTCACCCTTCACGTTAACACCTGCAATGAGAAAGCTAAACTCATGATGTATTACACAAACAACATTAATACATATATATATATAGAGAGAGACAAAATTAGACTATGGTGCTTTACAAAGTACAAGAGCGTTGTGTACTTTACATTTTATTGTTAATTTTAAGTCAGAAATGATTGATTCAAACCACTCAATCTAATTTCAATAACAAAATCTATTAGTAAACCAAATTATATATTTTTTAGAATTTATTTGCTATTTTTTTGGATAGTGGGAAAACCATCACTTTTGGATGAACCATAATTCTCAGATCAAGTTATTTTCTCCTCATCAGAAAAAATAACAAAAAAATTCTAAAAAAAATATAAAATTTAGTTTACTAATAGATTTTGATATGAAGATTAGATTGAACAGTTCGGATCGATTATTTCTGACTTAAAATTAAAAATAGAGCGCAAAACATATAATACCTCTGTATTTTGCAAAGCACCATAGTCGGACTATATATATATATATAGCACGATACAAGAAGGAAGATGTGCGTGCTTAATTTTTGTGTAATGTTGTCTAATCATAATTTATTACAATATTGAATAATTAAGCAATTTCAGATGTGTAAAAAACTAGCAATATGAAAATCAATTAATAGCGCGTATTACTGTAGGAAGTGACCAGACAAAATGGCGCGAAACGTAAATTAAATGTTTGCGCGTATACTTTAGCATTTTTTTTCTTTAGTTTTCATTTAACATATTGTGTATGTGCGTATATATAGTACACTACTAATTTTGAAATTACTGTACCATTTTGAGATGTTTCCACTTCAGCAGCTGGGATCTGTCGTGCCGTTGAAGTTTGAATAATCGCGATAGCAACTATCAGGCTAATTAAGTACCTTGTTGCCATATTACCAAACCTTCTTCTCTATATTCGTATTAATTCGTTACTCTCTTTCGTAGTGAAATTTGAGAACAAAAAGGTTCGTTTATATAGAAAAGCTAGGTCCTATGTGGAGACACGAACATCTTTAGTCGTGTTGATTGAGAGATTCTTAGTTAGGTTTGATTTAAATGTACAGACATAAATGCGTCAGAGTAATTTCTTGAGGTCCCTTTGCTGACGTACGGATTGAGGTAATGATTTTAGTTTTCTTCAGTTAGATATATATGCAAGTAAAAATTAAAACGTCTGACTCCATATCGGTCAATTAAATAGCGAATGTGTGATTTAGTTTTGAGTTGGTAGTACTAGGATGCGATCATAGTACTAATTTAATGTATATCAGCATTAAAGGACAAAATTCGGTTTGAACTCCCAGTTAAGCATGTTTGGGTTGGGGTCTCTTTTCCTTTTTTTTTTTTATCGTGGGTACTCGACCTTTTTTTTCAGGAAACAAACAAAAGGAGCTACCGTTAAGCCATTTGTCTTTGTGTCTGACTTGATCTAGTAGTTTGAAAATGAATCTAAACGTTCCTGATTTCATTTCCTAAGCAAGCAACACTGGACACCATGCATGACTTTCATTGTGTTTATGGCATGTTGTTCGATATAGTTTATGAAATTCTGATAATATGTTAAAGCCTTAAACATGGATCGGCTGAACAAATTAAACATTACTAACATTTTGCAAAAAAATATTTGAAACTTATAGCAAGTAGATATGTTAAAAGTGCTAATTGTACTTGTCTCTATATTAACTCATGAATTGGGTCAGTTAATCGCTAGTTTCAATTGAATATGAGTAAGTGGATATAAATGATGTCAGATATCATAATATTTTAGTATTTTATAGAAGATCACAATTTAATTGTTAATATCAAATTTAATTTTTGAGAATCCCAAAAGATTTACAAAGTTGTTTAGAATGTAAATAATTATAATTATGTTATTCTCATAGTGTTGCTGATTAATACAAGCTATATAATGAATTTATTAATTATGTCATGGGTTACACTATTTATGAGTTATTGATAGCAATAGAAGTGGTTGATCTCAAATTTCAGTTAAATAGAATATTGATAAAGATTATTCAAGCTCAATCATATTTTGATAAGTTTCAAAAGAACCATATGGGTTCACTTTGAACATAACTTAAATTGATTTGGAGTTGTTTAACAGATGTATTGAGTTGGTTATTTAGTAACAAGTGGATTTGATTATTTATTTGATTTCTAAATAGTGAACGCATGAGAATGTGATCTTCACTATTTAGTAAGTTCATTTTGATGAATATTACTAATTGATTTGATTTAGTGGCATTGTCAAGTATTTAATTAAATATTAAAGAGATCTATACACTACCACAAAAAAATATTTTAGAACCAGTTATATAAATGATTTAGCATCGGTTATATAACCGGTTTTAAAGTTATGTGGTGCTAAATATTTTAAAAATCGGCGCTACAAGGAGGTGCTAATTTGGGCATTTAAAGTCAGTTATTTGAATAACCGTTTATAAACTCTACCCTTTAGAGCCAATTTCTAGCTCATAACCGGCGCTAAAAGGATACCTTTATAGCCGATTATGAGCCAAAAATTGACTCTAAATGTTAGAGTTTAGAAGATTTTTATTAAAAATTAGATTTAATTAAATTCTCCAATTAGAAGCTTATTTTATATTTTTGCAAAAATCAGTTTTAATTGAATTTGAAGATTTAGAAACGGTTTTTGAAGAAAATCGGCTTTAATTCAAATAACAAACCTTTTAGAAACTATTTTCTTCAAAAATCGATACTAAATCAAATATTCATTTACAACAGAAACCAATATTTTTGATTTATTATTTTATTTTATTTTTGAATTGGTTTCTCTAAATTTTTGTTAAATAGTTTCAATCATCACCATTAACTAATAAAATATATTTCATTAATAAAATGATTATAAATAATTTATTTACTAAGAAAAATCAGAGAAATTTTCTATCTATATACATAATTTTCTATCTATATAATTTCTAAAGAAAAATAACAAAAAAAACTCATCTTGAAATCTATTTTTGATTTTGAAGATGATATTTTTTTGTCTAAAAAAAGACAGTAATGGTGATAGCTACTAACCTTATAGATCTCATCCTAAAATTTTTCACGGCCGCATAGAACACCTCAATTGGGTTTCTTATCAAAAGTTATAGCCATTTGAAGTTAAGATGGTCAGATTTCAATCAGTTTTGATGTTTCCATTCTTTTAAAATATTTAGATCTGGTTTTATAAAAATCGGTGCTAAAATAGTTTGGTCATAGCTAGTTTACTAAATCTATTGCTAAAATAGATCTTCAAAATCGGTTATCATGAAAACCGACTTTAACTCTCATCTACCAGTGATATTGTTACCATTAGGACCTGTTATTTTATAAAAACCGGGTCTACAACATTTCACTCAAATTACCACACTGCCATTCAATTCTTTTAGAATCGGTTTTTTATTTCACCGGTGCTAAATAGGCAGTTCTAAAGATTTTTTTCTTATAGTGATAGTAAATTCATGTTTGTCAAGTTATTATGAGCATGTGAATAGTACTAGAGAATTTAATTATCGTAAATGTATGTAAGTCTTGTTGTTTGAGAAGTAACAAAATATTTAGTAAGGGCTCAGATTGTTGGTACTTGTCAGTTTTCTATATAAAGGAAAAAATTTAAATTTGTTATTTGTAATGTTGATTGTGCTCAGAAGGAACTGCAAACCACATAAAAATTGGAGGATAAAAGCAATCTATGCAATCATATGGATTGCACATGCAACTTGTTATTCCAAGAAGAGGACACTCCATGATAATTTAGATGCTTCAAATTTTGATAAAATCTTGTACTTGTGGTTAATCTTTTGGTTTTAGATTTCAAAATAGAATTTATGCATGGTGTCACATCTAGCACAAAAAAATATTTTATTATTTGTGATATTTGAAGTATTTTTTTCCTTATATGGAGCTCGGACATGTTCAAATGAAGTTAAATCTTATATTATTGTTGAGACTTTAGGGGGTTTCAATATTAAAAATTATTCAAACAATATTAGATGATATTTTTAAGTAAATTAAAATTAGTTTTTGTACAAATATATTGTGTAAATTGACTTTAGTGAGGATTAAATCATATGAGTTGATTGCATGTCGCATCAATAATTGATATAGGTTGTGGAGTATATTAGTGCGCGGTGCACTTTATCTTATTGTAGCAATAAGCATGCTTATAGATTTAAAATTATTTTAAGTTATTTCATATTAATGGAATTTGAAATTATATAGATATGAAGCTAACTAGTTCATAAATATATTATCAAATCAATATTTTGCATTTGTGGTGCATAACTGAAGAGAATAAGTTAGAGATATTTTTACTTGATTTGAGTGGTATTGTTGTAAATTTTAGGTCAAGAAAGAAAGATAAATATCAGTTTGAGATTAAGGTTCACTGTATGTTATGAATTATGGTGGTTTTTTATTGCGTTGGCATTCTAAGGCCATTGACAATATGAGAGGGGGTGCGATGTAATATATGAGCCTTCTAACTTAAAAAATCTCAATACAAATGTGATTAAGTGTCACTCTAACTATATCGATATAGTATAGGCTAGATAATTCATGTAATCCAATTCTAGATATATTTTATATATATTTTGAGTTTATAATATCTGAATGGTATGATAAAATATAAGTTATTTTTTCAAAGCAAAATACTTTTACTTAATAATAATATTATTTCTTAATTGAAAAAGAAATATAATATTTTCTCTCTTACTTTTGGAGATGAAGTAAATGAAATATTCTCTTATGTTTGAGATGTAGTACAACTATCTCAATTTTGAGATGGAGCAGATAACATGTTAAGAGACTATATTAACTCTCTAATTTGGGAGGTTGAACATGTAACATAATATGTTGTTATGTTATAGAAAATTTGGCAAGATAGTCCTTATATGCAATAAGAGGTGGTTGTGACTTAAAAGGAGTTAGTAACAACTCATTATAATGGTATAATTTGAGAAACATACTGTGAGGATAATGGACTAAATCAAATATATTCAGATATTAGATTAAAAATATGATAGTATAGAAGGAGTAAATCTTAGGTCAAGTACACTCCTATTGAGGAATTAGATCTTGAGTGATTTAATGTGGTAAAGTCGCTCGATCTGTACTTATACTTGATAATGATAATCATAGATATATATACTTGAATTTGAATTTGATAATAAAATTTAATTTATTTTTGTTTAACTAAATGTTAGCACTTATGGTAGTATATCCATAGAATGAGATTGACTCATTTACACGAACAATAGTTGATCTTGATTCAAGTGACATGATGATGAAAGAAAAGGTTAAGTAAATTACATTCTGACTTTCTTGTATTCACAGACCTATCAATTATGTTATATGAATATAGATTGAGAATATATATGAGGTCGAGAGAGAAGGTATGTTTCTCGAGAGATCGAAAATGTCTTATGCGAAGAATACATATGAGGTCGATATACACATATTGTTATTGATTAATTTAAGAGGAACGCCCCTAGGCAGCTTCAAATATGTTTCATCTATGAGCTTTTGAATTGCATGTGTATCGTTGGTCACACAATTTATTTGTTGGTATGAAGATTTTTGATTCTCATCAATAGTTTCAAAGAGGGAGATTGTTAGATTTGAGAATAGGAAAATCTTTCGTCCTGTGGATTGAGAGATTATTAGTTAGGTTAGATTTAAATATACAGAAATAAATGGGGCAGACTAATTTCTTGAGGTCCCTTTGTGACATGTACGGATTGAGGTAATGATTTTAAAACGTCTGATCACTCCGTCAGCCAACATGTTAAATGGCTAATGTGTGATTTACTTTTGAGTTAGTAGTACTAGGATTCGATCATAGTACTAATTGTATTTATATCAGCACTAAAACACGAAATTCGGTTTGAACTCCCAGTTAAGCATGTTTGAGGGGGTGGGAGGGCTTTTTTTTTTTTTTTTTTTCTTAAAATAACTTTTGTGTGTACGTACGTGCCTTTTTTTTCAGTCAAAAATAATAAAAGGAGCTACAATTAGGCCTTTTATCTATGTTTGTGTCTAATATGGGTTGTTTTCGATCACCGAGAGAGGGGTTTGATAAATTTTTATTTTTTCTATTGACTGTCTTGTGTGTGTGCGAGTGTATGAATTAGTGTACAAAAGCTCATCCCCGACATATCGGGTGTAGGCCTTATGTATGCTTCATTTTGCACCATATGACCGTTGAACCGTTTTAGCCGCTATATTTTGAGACGATAGTCATGATACTTAATGCCATACAAGTGCATTCATGACACGTCGTGTATGGCATTATGACGCTTAATATCGCGAACTGATTATTCAAAACATCTTATTTTGAGGTTGGACCATCGTGACGGATAAGAAGAATTATGGGTTTGTAGAAGCCCCGAGTTCAGCCTATGTGCCTACTCAAGCACATTAGACGATGTCGAGTAGGAGACCTTATCGGTGTTTGACTTAATTAATCTAGTAGTTTGAGAACGAATCTAAACATTACTGATTTCATTTGCAAGCAAGCAACACTAGACGCATGCAGCACTTTCATTGTGCTTCTGGCGTGTGGTATGATATATTTTATGAAATTCTGAGAGTACCGCAGCAATATTAAAACCTTAAACATGGATCGGCTGAGCGAATTAATAAAACTGACATTTTGTTCAAAAATTTGAAACTTGTATTAAGTAGATGTGTTGAAAGTGCCAACTATGTTTGTTTTTATATGAACCGATGTATTGGGTTTAATTTAAATTAATCATTGATTTTATTTGGATATTAACTGATGGACATAAATGATGTCAGACATCATAATATTTCAGTATCCTATAAAAGATCACGTATATAAAAATAAATAAAATCAATGATTAATATATGTAATGATGGACATAACTGATAGACATAAGTGATGGCAGACTTAAAATGTATATAATTATAATTATATTATTGACATAGTATTACCGAGTAATATAAGTTATACAATGAGTTTATGATATTATGGGCTACATTATGTATGGGCTGTTGACTGCAATATAATATTGACAACAAGATTATACAAACTCAATTATATTTTAGTAAGTTTGAAAAATGTCATATAAGTTGAATTTTGAACATAAATTAAATTGATTTGGAGTTGCATAATAGAAGCCTAGAGATCATAGTTTAGTAAAAAGTGGATTTGATTACTTATTTGTTTTTTAAATAGTTAGAGCATGAGGATGTGATCTTCACTGTTTGGCAATTTTTTTTTTGATGAATGCTACTAATTGATTTGTCTTAGTGGTATTGTCAAGTATTTAATTAAATACTGAAGAGATATTCAGTAAACTCATGTATGTCAAGTTATTATGAGTATGTGAATAGTATTAGCAAATCTGATTGTCGCTAATGCATATAAGTTTTGTTGCTTGAGAAGTAAAAAATATATTTAGCAAGGGTTCAAATTATTGGTACTTATCAGATTTCTATACGGAATGATTAAGTTTGGTATTTTTTATGCTGATTGTGCTCAAAGGGAAATGCATACCACATAAAAATTGAAGGACAAATTAAATAAGTTCCTTAATGAGTTAAGTTTTGAAAATTTTATAGTAGTCTATTTTTGTTATCTAGTACTTCTAATAATTTTGAGTTTGGCTTAGGTGTTGTGGAAGAGAGAGTGATTAGTTATAAATTAGTTCATCTTTAAAATACTCTAAAATTTTAAATCTCATGTTATTATTGTGCCATTAGAGGGTCTAATATTGAGAAATTTATTTAAAGAATATTAGATGATATTTTAAGTAAATTAAGAATATTAGGTCTAATATTGCAAATTGACTCGAACTAGGATTGAATCATATGAGTTAGTTGCATGCTGCATCAATAGTTGATATATGTTGTGTGGTATCTGAGTCCATGATGCGCTTTATCTTATTCTAGTAATAATTATGCTTATCAATTTAAAAGTATTCTAAAAATTTTCATAGTTCTAGTGTCAAATTTTTACAAAAATTAGGCACTAAAATTTATTGACTTATTAGTGTCTATTTTTAATAAAACAAATCGACACTAAAAGTGTGAATTTAGTGTCATTATTATTAAAATTAGAACAAATGAGTATGTAAATCTTAGTGGAATTTTTTATAAAATTTGACACTAAAAATAGATTTCACTGTCATATTTTTTAGAAATTCAATACTAATATTTTTAAAGAGTCATCTATTTTAAAAATCTGACACTAATTTATCATTCTAGACTAGTGAAATTTGACACAATAATTTTTTCAACTGTTCTCACATGTACATACACACATGTAAATGTGTGTTGGCGTATTCAAGGAGCTTATGAGAAATACTCAGATTTTTCCTAAATACCAAAATTAAATAGTATATCTTCAGTAATGAGACAACATTTTAAGAGTAAGTTAGGATGGTTGAGCAGTCTACAACATCAAAAAATTTGTGACCCTAAACTCTAATTAAATACAAAACCCAAATCCTAAACCCAAAAACTTAAACCCTAAAAACTAAACTCATTATCCAAAACTCTAAACACTAAATACTGAATACTAAATCAACACTAAATCAAGGGAAAAGTATTTTTAATATTTTTACTTTTGATTATAATTTGTATATCATTTAAAAAATAAAAATAGATAATTATTAATTTATAAAAATATGAGTAGTTAGTGTCGAATAACAAGTACAAATTAAGAAGTACAAAATAGTAAATAATACACAAATAAACTAACACTCGATCAATTTTCTCGTAAAAAAAATAAACAACTAACAAACAAATAAGATTTCTACTTAAAAATTTAAACTAACTACCCGGTCAATTTCCCCCAGCTCTATCACTCCTCCTTGATGCCTGATGTCCTAACTTCATCATTTTTTTCCTTCATTCAAAGCATTATGCAAACTCTTTATTATTTCATAAAGAATCAATATAGTTTGCCTTGGCCTAAACTACCCTGAGCACAGACCCAACCGGCCTCCTCCTCATTTTTTTCTTCAAAATTTCTGCTTCTCTATATTGCTCCTCAAATGCAGGAATAAATAAATCAAGACAATTATCCTTAGCCTTAAGAACCTTGATCCTCTCCTAAATTTTAGTTATTAGTTTATCATTTTTGATATTTTCAGGAACAAAACACAAATTTTTTAAGATGATTTATTTTCGACATGGTTTGAGAGGAGGTATCTGAAAAGTAACACATTTTTTTCAAGATAAAAAATGTGAGCAGCGCAGGACAATGGCTTTATAATTTTCAAGATAAAGAATGCGAGTTTTGTTGGTGGAGGGCAATAAATATGTGAGTAAATTAATAAAACAATGCGAAGCATAAAAATTATAAACTAATAAGAAATTATTAGTGTCGCACATAGAAAAAGTGGCACTAACGTAAGTGTGTTCGATTTCAATACATAACAATGCCGCACATCGAGAATAAGCGATATTGAATATTATATCATTTTTGTCGGCTGCCAAGAACAACTGAGATGGACTTAATCATCTAAACAGTTTTATTAATAATAATATTATTAAATTAATATTATTAAAAATAAGAGTGAGAACCGTAAAATTTCAAATATACGAATAGCAGCGCGCATACTGGGCGCGTTTCGTTCAAACCCCGCGCAAGTGAGTTGGAGAAGCGCTGCGCGTTTTGTATATAGAAGAAGCAAACGCGCCACTGTCAATGGCGCGTTTCGTAAAAATAATGAAACGCACCACTAATAATGAAACGCGCCACTCGCGATGCTATGCAGCTGCCATTCATATATTTGAAATTTTACGTTTCTCAGTCTTATTTTTAATAATATTAATTTAATAAAACTTATTATTACTAAAAACTGTCATCTAAAGTAACATATGTTCAAGAAAAGCCGACACGGATCTATAGAGATCAGTATTGATTTTTCTAAACAACGGACACAAACATATTCAGTGTTGCATGTTTTTTTCGTCCGACACTAAGCAGACGGCTTTGGATCATCATTCTGGAGTAATGACTTAAACACAAAAATTTAATTATTAGGAAAAGAAAAGCTTAGTTTTGTTAAACAAATATTATCAATGTATTCTTAAAAAATTATAAATAGTACCTGCTATTACGGAATTTTTAGGCCATGCGTGTGTTGGGATTAATCCTGGTAATTTGAAAATGCATAGTTTATCATTGGAATGAACCTGAGCATTTTAGCTTAAGTTGCAAGCAAAATACATGCGCACCGTCATTTTCTTTCCGGTTTATCGCATATGGAAGGATTACCTGAAAATGACCGTTTTGATAATTTTATTAAGCAAATAATAATTTAAAAGTGAGATTTTAAATAAAAATAAAATATTTTTTAAAATAGAAAACAGTCATAGACACATTACCGAACACATAGATTTATTATATTTCAGATTTTATATAATTTAATTAAGTGTTATTTGGTGTGTGTGTATATGATCTATTATCAATTATAATTATTTCAAATTGCATATAATTGATGGTGTAATGGATTAGCAAATAACATGTAGATATCATGAAATTTAAAAAACTTGCAATCTATAAATGAATATATTTACAAAGATGAGGGTTTCAATGCCATAAGCTTTGTGTGCCACAAGATTCCACCAACTCATTTTTTAATTTATATTTCAAAATTTAAAATTTGAACCGTCGATCTTGTTAATTTTTATCGTAGATTCTTGCTCCTAAAATTTCCCGGTTTTTAGAGATAATTTGATACTAGATCAAATGTTATGATTGATTATTTTTTTGCATTCATTTTGTTCTCATTTAATCTAGTATCAAATGAGCTCCAAAAATTATAAAATTTTAGAAGTATACATCTACCATAAAAATTAATAATATGAATGGTTTGGATTTGAAATTGTAATTTTTAAATTTTTGAAGTACAAAATAAAAATGAATTGGTGTTATTTTGTGCCACAAAAATATTATGGCATTGAAACTCTCCTTATTTTATAAATTTATTTTTACTAGCTATATACCCGCGCGTTGCAGCAGACTCTTTTATTTAAACATTAAAACATTATAAAATAAAAAAAATCATATTTATCTAATATTAAATTATAAATTCACCAAATTATAGAAAAAACCTATAATAAAGACTATATTTAATCTTGGATGATATTTTTGCACAATATGAGTTAATGATTCATGATTTTTATGGCAAAAAAAGTAAATTATTCTAACATATATTATCACCATTAATTTTTTTACCAAATATGCGCAAGGTTTCTAAATAAAAAAAATAATATTATGGAAATAATAGTATTTAAGGGAAAGAAATGGAGAGAAAGAGGGGATCAATGGACGCGATCACATACGTTCGATCAACCAAAAATAAATATTAGCCGTCTAATTGAGGGATAAAATGGGTATAATAAAAAATTACTATGATAAAAAAATGGACTCTCCAATTCTTAAATTCTTAATATAATAGTATAGATAATTTAAAAAAACTGTCAATCTATTATCAATATTTTTTTCAAAATAACAGTTATCAAGTGAATCCTCTCCCATTTGGCATAAGGTCTGATAATTTTCTCACAAATTCTGAAATTTGAGCAAATACAAAGTTGATGTTAATGCCTAATGGATCGGCAGAGCGAATCACAGAAGACCAGCAATTTGCAAAGATATATCTGAAGATTACAGTAGTAAAAAAGTTTCCAGCATGAAAAGAGTTGAAAAAAGTAAATTTCCAAGTATGATTTCGTAAGAAGGTACGGTCAATTTCTTTGTGAAAACACATCATCAGTTTATTGATACAGATTAAAAGAATTAGGTAATTTTACGAAATCACCTTCTTAATTGCGTACCGAGCCAGCGGACCATTTGAGGATCTGCGATGAATGGAAACAGTTAATGGGCTACGCAGCGTATGGACCGAATCAGTTACTATCGGAGGGCCTGTGCACAATATTGGAGTTATGAAATTGTCAGTGCGGACCAAATTAAGATGAATCCAAACACATGCACGTAGGGATCATTGTCTGGTATTTTTTTCAAGGAGCGCAGCACTCTTTTGTTTTACAAAATGTAACACGTGATTTTTTTATATAACAAAAAATTACAACAAAATGCTTATAAAATAAAATCAATTAATTAAATCGTGCTGTGAATAACTCAGTTTGACTTGAATAATTAAACTGTGGTACCTTTCAATCATTTCTTTTATAACGCCATTTGCAATTTCCATACTGATTTAGCATATAGTGTTCGGAACTTCAGATTCGAACTAATTAGTTAAACGATAATTAATATTAGAAAGAATTATAAAATGGTGTAAAATAATAAAAAAATGTTCAGTTGTATATCTTCTTTTTATTGAAAAAAACTCACTTTTAGTTTTATTTAATTGAACTTTTTTTTTTTCACTTTGATTAAGACTATTCTATATGATTAGTATAATTTTTATGTATTGGATGAATAACTTTCAAATTTGATGAAATTTTGGTTACTAAAAGATTCCAGCAATTTTATGTAGCACATTTAAATTTGTTCTGCTGCCAATGCGCCAATGTCTACTTCAGCTGGAATTTTTTTATATGATTATGCTCTGTTTTATTTCATCAACTGTTTGATTGTTTTATTTAAATTAATTAGGAACTGCTTTATTTGATGTTAGGCATTTTTCTAATCTAAGATATATTTTATTTTATGTTTTTTTCTGTTACGAATGTATTAGTTGATTTTACTGCTTGCATAAATCGTATTGGCAGCTAACTAAAAACGAATTATATAGCAGGTATAAAAGTGTCGTCCAGAGTAGGGTATAGGACATGCCACTACGCACAAGAAAGCAAAACTAACAGTCACTACTACAAAAAAAGAAACAACAATGGTTAAATATATCATTTGCTAACGATTTTACAACCGTTGTTGACGCTAGGGTCACTGATTTCCGTACCGTTGGCAAAATTAAGCGAATCAACAACAGTTTTCTTCTAAGAACCGTTGGCAAATGTGAGCATCAATAACGGTTATTCTATAAAAACCGTTCGCAACTATGGGAATCAATAACGGTTTTTGTAGAATAACCGTTGTTAATTCTTTTTTTTTAAATGGTACCATTGCCAACAGTTTTATGATAATAACCGTTGGTGTTGTTATATATATATATATAAATATTATTGATTTTTTGTGACTAGCTCAATAATTGCTAGTCTAAATTAGATATTATATGTCATCCATATTATCAAAACAACACAATTAAATTATATAATTATAACACTAAATATCTAATAATATATAATACATAATAACAAATATTATAAATAATATATAATAAATTATTACAAAATTAAATTTCATAACACAAATAATATACAATAAAGCTCAGGATCTGAACTATTGGTCACCCTCCTACCAGATTATTTTCTACTGTTGTTATTAGCTGATACCTGCCATTGCAATTAAAGGTCAGAAAAAAAAATATTTTTATGCACAAGCAGCTCAGAGAAGCAAAAAGAAAATCAAAATTTTATAGAAGTGAGACATTAATAAATTATTCTCAGTTAAAATTCTAAAAGAAGGTTATTTGTACTCGGGGCCAACTCAGCCACCAGCACATAGCACACACGGTCGGAAAAGAAAAATAAAGGTACGTATTACCGGGTTTCTAACTCAAAGCAACAACAAGGGTCGATGGTCAGCAACGGCAAGGCGAAGTCTAGGAGGTGAGGCTCTGATGGGGCTAGAGAAGACAATGTCAATGAGAAAATTTGGCGTGGTACAAAGGGAGTTAGCAGAAGACACGACACAAAGATTTTCGAGAGAGAGACGGAGGCACGCAAAGGTTTTCGAATGAGCAGAAGGGTTTAAATTTCAAATCCTTGAGAATCAACAACGGTTTTTTTACCAAAAAACCGTTGTTGTTTATGGAGAATTGATAACGGTTTTTTGGTAAAAACCGTTGTTGAATAGAGAAACAACAATACTTTTTATAAAATAACCGTTGTTGATTCTCCACAAAAAAAATAAAAGAATAACACTTCAGCAACGGTTGCTTGCAAATAACCGTTGTTAATTCTTATCTATTCAGCAACGGTTATTTGCAAGCAACCGTTGTTGAAGATTTTATTTTTTTTTCTCATTTTTTAAACAGTTTCACCAATGGCTTTTTTGTAGCAACCGTTGCTGAATCTTTCTATTAAATTATGAAATTACCACCACGTATTTTTCTTAACGGTTTTCTATAAAAACCGTTGCTAAGGAAGAGTATGCAATAACTCATATTCTGGTAGTGAGTTTTTTTAATCTAGCAAGGACGGGGGTCGGAAAAATATAATAGATCGTTAGGAAAATAAAAACGCTGACAGAAGTTTCGCTAATCTTTGCTACTGTTTTAGAAAAATAACCGTTAGGAAGGGGTAGAATTTAATAATGGTTTTCTTTGTACAACCATTAGCAAAGGGTTTTTTACTCAGTTCTATCTCCACAAACGTTAGTAAATGCAGGAGTGCTTTTGGGTCGCTGGGATTATTTCTTTATTTTATTATTATTTAGTAATGGCACTACAACAGATTTTAGATTTAATTACGATTTTTAAAACCCTTTAATAAGAGTTATCTAATCGTTATTGAAGGAGTGTTAGGAAAAGTATAAACAACCATCGTTAAAAAATACGTTGTTAAAACTATTTTTGGAAGACATTTAATAACGGTTCTTAACTAATAACCGTTATTAAAGGGTCCATTAACAATAATTTTAAAATAAAAACCATTGTTAAAGCGTACTTTAACAATAATTTTTAAATAAAAAACGTTGTTAAACCTTAGCAACGGTTATTTTTTAAAAAATAAAATAACGGTTTTTAGTAATAATAAGTTTTATTAAATTAATATTATTAAAAATAAGAGTGAGAAACGTAAAATTTCAAATATATGAATGGCGGCGCGCACGGGCACAGCGGCGCGTTTCATTACTTTTTACGAAACGCGCCACTGACAGTGGCGCGCGTTTCATTATTTTTACGAAACGCGCCACTAGCAGTGGCGCGTTTGCTTCTTATATATACAAAATGCGCAGCGCCTCTCCATCTCACTTCGCGGGGTTTGGACGAAACGCGCCACTGGCAGTGGCGCGCTGCCATTCATATATTTGAAATTTTACATTTCTCACTCTTATTTTTAATAATATTAATTTAATAAAACTTATTATTACTAAAATCTGCCTTTTCTGTTTTAGAATGCTTAACAATTTTCGATCCTATTTCTCTTATTTTCTAGATATGTTGTTCAATCGCCATTAACCCAAACCATACAAAAGAGGAAATACAATCAAAATGAAAGAAATTACAATTCAACTAATGATCTCATGGAAGACGATCTCTACAGAGAGATACCTGGAGCGCTTGGATGGAGGCAGAGGTGATGGTCGGGTAGACCTGTGTGCCTTTGAGGTCCTGCTCAGCCATCTCTCTGGATTGCTTGGCGAACTGAATATCTAAGTTGGCTGAATCGAACTCGGAGGTGGGATTTTATAGAATAGTACAAACTAATTTCTAAAAATTCTTTAACAAAAATTTCCGCAAAATTCTTTACATTTTGACTCGTTTATTCTAACGGTTTCTTTATTCAAATCATGATAGATTAGTCCAAATTAATTTCTAAAATGCCATTATCCAATATTATAAACAGTTTCAATAAAAATCATTAGTAAATTGGTGTTAATAAATTTCAAATCTGTTGTAGTGTGCAGTGCAAGCTTGATCCAAATTATGAGATCTAGTAAAAAATTATACGTACCTTAAGCATCCGTCTCAAAGTTTGGGGGCTGAAATGAAAAAAAAATATTATAATTATATTATACAATATCATAAGTCTTAAACCGATATACTAATGTTTAAAATGTTTTAGAGTTTGAGCCCTTGATCCTCATTAAGCTCCGCCATTAAGGACATGGAACGATGCGCATAAGATTTTTGTGTATGATTTGGACTAGGCATGCTGGCATGACAACAGCTAGAGATGAGCTATTATTCCAACTTTTGCATGCATATACTACCTTAAATGAATGTAAAATTTTAAAATTTTTATGCAACTCAATTGAAAGCCAAGGATTATGTGTATAAATTTTGAATCTAACAAATTAATTTTGGAATAGTATACCTTATTTGGTATCGTAACTAATCGTTATGATTTTTTCTGGATAGTAATTGCATGTGTCTTCAGGAGCAGATGCAGGATGTCGATCAGGGGGAAATTATCGGATTGTAATAGTTTATCGGGTTCAAATCCATTAACTAATCAAGTTTTAAATAAAATTTAATATATATTCTTATTCAATAAAAAACATCAAAATAATATCCTTTTATATATTAAAAATAACAACAAAATAATACTCAAATTGACAAAATAATCAAGTTGATCATCAAAGTTTTCCTCTATGGAACTTCATATTTTAAAATTTTTGTATAATTATTTTATCATACACAATATTAAATATTTTTTCTCAATAAACATAATCAAACAATTCGGGGGTGTGGGATTTTCAAGAAGGGGCAGATTACTGAAAATATTACCTATTATTTATTTTTTTAATCCAGGGGGAGACAGTTTGTCCCCCTCTCCTCTGGAATACATTGGATCCGCCCATGCGCGTCTTCATAAATCACCGTAAGGATGTTAGCGTTGTTCTCATCTCATAAAGATTTCTTAAGTGTGAAACCTCTACCGCGTCCACTTCTTAGTTGCTAGACCACTAGTAGAATAAGAATTTCAAAATCTCTTTTTTTTTTTTTTCTAAATACATGAATTGTATTGGAAGAGATTAAGAAAAAAAGAAAGACACTGCTCTGTTCTCTTTTCTGATGAGATGGGAGGACTTAATCAAAGGTGACCGGAAAAAAACAATATATCTGCACTACATTCGGATGGGTAGATGGCAACATACTTAACCACCTTTAATAATATCTCCATAATCAGGATACCACAATCTCCTTTGCGCAAAATCAATTAAAACAAACCAAAAGCCAGTTATATGCCATCTGCCGAATACAAAGGAGTTATATTGCGCAATTTTTTTTTTCTTGCCCAATATCTTGGGTTTGGATTTGAGCTTAAATACATCTCATCCATAATTTAAGTCTCGATAAATTTATTTAATTCAATAACAATAACAATAACAATAATAATAAAGTCTTAATTTCAAATAAATTGGGATAGGCTAGAAATAAAATTCAATTTTAAACCATAAGATTGGAGATTTTAAATATCAATTATATTAATAAAGATAATGATGATGATAAAAAAATTAAATAAATGAAAAAATAAAAATAAAAATAAAAATGAGAATTGTGATGATAATATAATAATAATAATAATAATGATGATGATGATGATGATGATACTGATAATATGCTAATAATAATAGTAATAATAGTAATAATCATAATAAAAAGAATACAATAAATCTATATTATAAAATATATTTCTAAAATCCTAAATTCTAAAATTCAAGAATCTACTCTAACTCCTAAATCATGATTTTGATACATGGATTGTCATTTTTCAAGTACTTTTATCCAAAACAAACTCTTTGAATATACTTCATCCCCTCAAATCCCTTTTTATTGTTTTCTCCCATGTCGGCCTTGGTGACTTCTTCCTCTTGTTGTGTTTTTAGGATGACTTAAAATACCACTATATACTGGTGCTTCAGGTTGTCTTCGTTGGATATGACCAAATCATCATAAACGGTATTGGATGAACTTTTGTTGAATTGGTGTTACCCCTAGTTTATCCAGTATATCATCATTTCTAATTCTATCTCTTCTTGTGTGGCCACATATCCAACGTAACATTTGCATTTTAGTTACAGTCATCTTCTGAATGTTTTATCCTTTTGTAGCCTAGAATTATGCACCATACATTATTGTGGGTCCAATTGTCATCCTGTAGAACTTATCTTTTAATTTATTTGAGAGCTTGTCATAAAAAATAACATATGCTTATTTTCATTTAATCTATCTAGCTCTTATTCTATGAATAACATCTTCATCGATTTGTTCATCACTTTGAAACATCAATCATAAATATTGAAATGTGTCATTCATGAGTATTACTTGTTCGTCCAAACTAAAATATTCATCATCTGAATTATCCATGCTGAACTGATATCTCATATATTCGGTTTTTGTCGTAATAAGTCTAAGTCTAAAACCTTTTGATTCTAAAGTTTATCTCCATAACTCTAGTTTTTAATTGACTCCAATCATGTTATCATCAATCAACACCACATCATCATGCACCGAAGAATGTCTTTTTATATATCCTTTGTGATCTCATCTAACACTAAGGTGAAAATATGAACTCAATGATGACTCTTGATATAAATCTATCTTAATAGAAAATACACTGGACTCATCGTCACATGCTTTGATAAAATTCACAACATTTACGTATATATTTCTTGATATTTTATCATATACTTTCTCCAAATTAATAAATATCATATGCAGGTCTTTCTGTTCTTAATATCTCTTCATAAGTTATCTTATTAATAAAATCACCTCCATGGTGGACCTCTTAGGCATAAAGCCGAACTAATTTTTAGAGACGGTTTAGAATTTTCTTAAATAATGCTCAAGCACTCTCTTCTAAACTTTGATGGTATGACTCATGAGCTTAATTTTCTCTATAATTAGTGCAACTTTGAATATATCCTTTATTCTTGAAGATTAGTACTAATATATTTGTGCGACCCTTTTTCGCGCGCTCCGCACCGCCTCTGGGCGATGGGATGCGGAAGAAGGACACGGAGATCCCTCTCAAGCGTGCATCTGTTTAATGTCGGTTGATTCTACCGTTTAGACCAATTTGTATGCACATTTAGGGGGTTTTTTAGTGATTGTGAGTTCTTGTAGATTCCGGTGGGCGCAAGCCCCCACCGTTAATTACCCTGGGCTGTTAACCTTGAGGCACCTCTGGATCTTTAAAAGGGAGAAGCAAATAGTATAATTAAATGATGGTCAAGTGGTCGTCTGTATTTACTAAAAGGTTAATCCAGTGAAAGACGAACCTACTATAGATCGGTTCAGTCTTTACCGCTTCGAGAGATAACCTTACTACAGATCAGATTAATCTCTTCAAAGGGGTTTGAGATAAGTCTACTACAGAACGACTCAACCTCAGTTGATCTAGAAGATAAACCTACTACAGAACGGTTCAATCTTTAACTAGTCAACAACCGATCACACAAAATACAACTCGAAGCACTAAGCCGGTTGATCTTGTATTTACTAAAAGGTTAATCCAGTGAAAGACGAACCTACTACAGATCGATTCAGTCTTTACCGCCTCGAGAGATAACCTTACTACAGATCAGATTAATCTCTTCAAAGGGGTTCGAGGTAAGTCTACTACAGAACGACTCAACCTCAGTTGATCTAGAAGATAAACCTACTCCAGAACGGTTCAATCTTAACTAGTCAACAACCAATCACATAAAATACAACTCGAAGCACTAAGCCGGTTGATCTTGAGGCTGGTGAATCAGGAGAAGGGTGGATTTGGCCCACGTATTTCTTCTCACCGATCTTCTAGATCATGAATTCCAAGCACTAACCTGATTCATAAACCTAGGAACACAACTGCGCACAAAGTCAAACCTGAAGCACTAAGCCAACTTAACATTGAGGCATGTGTTAGTGAAGGAACCTACTACAGAACGGTTCACATTCACTATTTTGTGGATGAATCTACTACAGAACGATTCAATCTCACAATCTCAGGAGATGAACCAGAAGACAAACTTATCGACGGATAAGTTCAGTCTTACTAGCTCAACTAGTCATGAATTACTTGTTCATGACACCGAGTCATTAAGATGTCACTTCCTTCGGACATCGTAATGGTCTTCTCTCTTGAAATCGACATATCTCTTCATGTTGATGTCGTAGCCTTGGTTATTCTTCAACGAGCGTCAAGATGTTCTTGTCCCGACTAATTATTCTAATATGTTGCATTACTTGTGCAAGATCACTGTGTTGCTCTACACCCCTTTTGTGAGCGTATCTATTCACCTCTAAAATGTAAAAAAAATTATTACATTTTTATTGATTTTTATTATTAAGATAACATCTTTCATTATTATCTCTATTACAAAGGTGAATTCATTATTTTTTATTTTTAAACTCTATTTATTTCTGTAGAAGATTATTTACAGAAAATAATAGAAAATGGATTAGCTATTAACTAGAATTTTATTTAGATTTTTGGGATTTTATAATAGCTAAAGTAATAGAATTTTATTTTTATCACTTTGAACTCTATTTATTTTTGTAGAAAATTATTTACAAAAATAATAGGAAATAAGTTGGCTATTTATTTATGGTTTTATTTTGGATTTATAGGACTTTTATAATAGACAAAGTAATAGGATTTTTATTATTATACTTTTATTATTTTGAAATTCTATTTATTTTGTAGAAATTATTTACAAAATAAAAGATGAATTAGCTATATTATTTTTATTTTGATTTTTAGGATTTATAATAGCTAAAGGAATCATTATTATTATTTTATTCTATTTATGATAGTTTTTATTATATTTTTTATTATTTCTATTTATTATTTGTAGAAAAATATAAGATTTTGTTTTATTACCATTATTATTATTACTTGGATTTTAAAATTCTTATAATAGCTACAAAGAATGAAATTCATTATATTCTTTATTACAATTATTATTTTCCTTATTGTATTTTATTTATCAAAAATATCAGAAATAATTCAACTTTCATCATATTTTATTAGTATTTTTTAAGCTGAAAATAATAATATTTATTTTATTATTATCATATCTTTACTCAAATTTTTAGAAATAACCAAAGGAATATAATTTATTTTATTATATGATTTTATTTTAATTCTGAAATAAGGTGTATTTATTATTTATTATTATGATTATTTATTATTATATTATTATTTTTTTTATTTTTATACTTATTTAATATCATTATTTATTCTATTTTATCTTATTATTTCTTATTGATTATTATTATTGTTATTATAATTTTATCAAAAATCACTTGAAAAATCAGTGAAATATATTTAATTATAATTTAAGATTTTATTTAAATTTTTGGAATATTTAAAATGACAAGTCAAAGCTAAGTCAAATAGGAAAATATAACATAATGTCTTTTGCTTTTAAATTATTTTTATACAATAATATTTTTATAATTAAAATATTTTTATACAGAAAAATACTATGAAAAACAAAGAATTTTTAGAAACAAATTTGAGTTAATTTGGAGTTTAGGAACATTTTCAAATGATTTATTTACTCTATGTTTTTTTAATTTTCTGTTATTAATTGAAATTTGGGTTTAATTGAGATGGGCCAAGTTTATTTTTTATTTTTCTGCGAATGGGCCCATTTTATTATTATTATTTGCTGCTGGGCCGAGATTTCATTTTACAAACTATGCCGTTGGCCTTTCTACTGTTTGGGCCCAAGTCTATTCCCTTATTATCTTTATTCCCCTTTTTTTACTGTTGGGCCGGTTTATTTCTAAGCCGTCAGATTCTTTCATGATTGATGCCGAAAGAAGGGAAGGCCCGGATGCGTTTTGAATCTTTTCTTTGAATTTGATTTCTCAGATGCCATCGGAGAGACATCAAGATCTACACTGCGGAGATGAACCGTTCTATTTCAATATCCGGCTCTTACTTCATCGGATTACTTCAAGATTCGTGTGTACTCTTTAAACTTCGTGTTCAAACATTTCACTGCCATTTCTTCCGATAGTTTCTGAGATTCGTGCATAAGCGGCCTTCCGGTGATCGGAGCTGCCGATCGAAGATCCGACAGTGGCGTTAGCTTCGCCTGAGTTCAGCGAGTACGATAGTGCCTTCATTGAGTGCATTGGTGAAATGGATTGCTGGCTGGGCCAGTACCGATTTCTTCCTCTCTTGTTCTATACCGAATTCGGTACCAATTGTACCAGTTGTGCATTTATTCATTGTAATTCCACTTGCACCATCTAAATTCATATGATTATCTAGATATTGTGTATTTCCACCTTCAATTGTCATTATCAAGCGCAATGAATTTGTGCCTACCCCTGACAACTTCCCTGAACTCAGTATTAGTACCTATACTCGGTACTTATTACTTGATTTCACAGATTTTGATTTAGCAACTCCCTCTCACATGTTCTCTTATTTTAATTGAACTTAAGTGTGCTTGAGTAATCACATATCTTGATACTAAAAATTGTGGCTTTGGTACTGTTTTACCATCTTTTGCTCTTATATTCATCAATTCATCGTTTCACACTTGCTTATTTGGGTTTTAGGCAACCAAATCGCAAGTAGAGACTGAGAGATCTTAATAGTCTTCGATCAGTCACGGGTAATGATTAAGAGGCAATATACTTGCTCTTCTACTAACCTTTTCCTTTTCCCCTCTTCTTTACTTTGTTGTTGTTTGTACAAACGTGATTTAAGCAAGAATAATAAAAGAAAGAATCAGGAGGCTGAATGTTCAAAAGAAATTCTTAAAAAGAAAGTCGAGAACAACAAAGAATATACAAAGTAAGAAAAATAGAAAAAGAAAAAAATCAGAATTTTATTTCTTTGCTTAGAACGATCCAACACTAACCTTCTTAGTGATTTGCGCCAGATATTACCTAACTAGAGGTGTTGTGCATTGAATAGGGCTTGTGATGCTGTGATTTAACCGAATCGAGAGACTCAAGTGAATCTACTATCAATTGGTTAATATCACCTTCTCCAGGATCTTGATTGCTCTTCTATCATTTCTTCCCTTTTTTGCTGGTACTGGATCACTTGGCAGGATTTTTGTTGATCTTATTAGATTTTCGGATCCAGGGAAGAAGTTGAAATAGGTTGTGGAAAGAAGATTAGGGACTTGGGGCTGGCTATTCCTTTTGCTCACTGGGTTTATATAGAATCCAATTACATCCCAATTGTGCTTTTTCCTTGCATAATTTGTGCTTCTTTACTCCCTCGGATCGATGACATGGCTACATCCCGTCCCTTCTTTCAATAATTCAACGGTATGGATTGATTTCAGTTGTGCTTGTTGTGAGCAAAGTTTTAATGGATTCTCCTCGGTTAGAGCTTTCCAACGGTATATTATTTGTAATTTTTCGTTACCGTTTGACCCATTTTCCATTTTCGGTTGTATTTTGTTGAAGAAAATCGTACCAGCAGAGGGGAGATGAACACAGCAGGGAAGAAGGCCAGACTTCTGCCATTGTGGGCCCCAGCGCCAGTGAGAAGAGTGAAGGGAAAACGTGGTGTATTTCGGGTGGACTCGGCACACGAGTTTCGGCCCCACAAGTCATGGTTAATGAGACACACGTACAATGAACCAAGTGCATACAATAACTTCCTTTTCAAAAAATTTCTCTCCAAATACTTGCCAACATGAATGTCCCCAGTGTTTTCTATCCCCGCTTGCACCCGGTGAAGTATTATCCCCAAGTTGCACCCATAAAATCTCATTGATTAATCTCACCTTTGGATTGTTCGATTTTCTCTCTCCAATTGATTTTAATAGATCCCTTCATCCAAAAATTATGAAATTTTCACCAAAAATCCCTAAATTCATGATGATCACCCCGGTAATTTTTAATTCCATTTTTACCCCTGCCTCTTTGAATTAAAATTCTTTTGTCAAGAAAACCCTGTTTCTTCCTCTCGAATTAATCCCGATTTCAATTGTAGCTCGGTGTCTCGCCAAATAAATTCTCCTTGCAAACTCCACCCCAATTAACACCAATACTGATGCTTATTAGGTTTGATTTGATCAAATGCGACTACTTATCGATAATTAATACAAATCTAGACTTGATCAATGGTTGCTCCCACTTTGGCACTGATCGCCTTGTGAAATTAACTTTCAATCCCTTAACATGAGGGTAATTTGGTCAAAGAGCTGACTACTTATCAGCAATTGACACAAATTAAAGCATGGTTAGGTGGTTGCTCACAGCTTTGGCACCAGGTTAGCCTTGAAAGCAAAATCACATTGAGACTTCTTATTATTGGTTGTATCAAAATACTGGCTTGGCATTGACATCATTCCTTGTTGCACAGGGATTGTATTGGTTCAGTTCATGGGGTTTGATCTTGGCTTTTCTTTTATATTTCTTCCTTCGACCTTTCAGGGGTAAACAATATTTTTTGTCCACTCATTAGGTATCTTACTGGACCAAAAAATAGTATTCAATAGCTTAGTGAGTCACACTATTGCTATATCTCTAAGACATCTTCATACATCAATCGAGATGTCATCAGATACTGACGTTTTACCTGTTTTCATCTTGTTTAAAGCTTTTTTCATCTCAAACTCTTGAATTCTCCAAGATATTTTGTTTATTGTTATCATCAAATGAGTCGATTAACTTGATCGTGATTTTCTCACTCTCATCGTTGAACAACTTGTCGAAGTATTTGCTCCATCTGTTCTTAATCATATCATCATTCACCAAAAGTCTTTCAGCCGCATCCTTAATATATTTGATCCAACTCAAATTTATTTTAATTAATTATATCCCTTATAATTAATTAATTATTCTATACTTCAAACTTGTCAAACAAATTGACCCAGTAGGATCCATATCATGATCAGTAATAAATTAATATATTAATTTATAAATCATAATTGGCATCAAGAAATGCATTATAATCTTCGATCAAACAAAGACAAATCATGATCCTTTAATTTTTTTTGTATTAATTCTCTTGTCGCATAATATTAATTAATATAAAGCATAAAAATATGTCAAACTTAACCATTAATTATTTTTTAATCCTCAGTGCACAATTATTAATATGTGATTATCTCATAATCATAAATTATATGCTTAATAATTATCACCATGTCAAGGGACCTAAAGATACCACTAATCTCATAAGAAATGAGATAGACAAAATATCTTATTAAGTATCCATAATTCATAGAATAATTTATGTATATCCGAAAATTATCTTTATAGCACTTAGTTAAGAGCAGTGTTTGATAATCACACAAAATAAACATTAATTATCTAGAATTATGGATATCTTAGATGATAGAATTGATACTGATTTATGACCTTATTGATGATACAAACTCAATACATACAACATTCAAAGTGGATTGGGTCCAACATCATGCAACATGTACTTGTATATCTATGAGATTAAATAGATATCCCGTATTATTGATATGTGAAACATGATCACACATTAATTTACACACTAGTAGATATTACCATTCAATATTTCATACTAATGATATGAAACTAGGGACAATTTAGAGTTTTAATAACAATCATAAAGTTTCATAATTCAAATTATCAACTCAAATAATTCAAAAATATTAAAAACTCAAAGAACAAAATAATACAAATCATCAAATATATAAAAATAAAATAAGAGCACCATCATAAATGATTGGTCCTCTAGATCATTAAATTAACATTAAGCTCATGAAGCTTCATCTGTCACTATCACAGATTGGGACAAGCTAAAGGGTCAGATCAGGTCTCTCAATGGCCGAGCCTAGTAGTCCTATGGAATGTTTGGATTTGTAAAGGACTAGAAAGGGGTCGGGTTTAAATGACTTGGTATTTTTGGAAAAGGGTCCGGGTAAGGGGCTGATTTGGTAGGGGCTTCATTATTTTATTTTCTATTTTTTCTCATTTGTTAGATATAACTAAAATATAACAAAAATACATTAAAAATAAAATAAAATTTATAACTACTAATGTCAAAAATTATAATTTTTGTGTTATGTTACTTCTAATATTTTCTTTTTTTAGGAAGAGTTGGGTTTGGGAATAGTCGAATTGGTAAGATTCAGGTTGGGTCGAAAAAGATTTATTTTTTTCAGGGTTAGGCCCGCCCTTATCGAACCCTGCCCTTCAATGGGGACGATTTATGCTGAATTTGAAAGGGTTAGGTTTTTTGACGGGTTGGCTAGGTCGGGTTCATGGGTCAAGTCCTAATTACAGAAAATAACACCAATAATGATTTAATAACAGATAATTAACAGTTTAGCAAATCTCTAAAGATGATACAGTTGCTCAAGATTTATAACAATCATTAATAAAGACTTACTATTATGGAGAATTAGAATCACGATTAATATTAGTTTCTACCAAAAAAATATTACTAAAGACGAAATTTAGTCAAAATTTTAACATTATTAAAAGCAAGCCAGAATATTGAAAATAGTATTATATTCAACCATCAATAAAGGTTTTTAACATGAAACTAGTATTGAAGTTCATGACAGTGAGACTCATATTTTTTTCTTTTTTTTGGTCATTGGGTCCCACATATTTGTAATAGTTTTATCTAGAAATCATTGATAAATGTCCTGACGGTGGGACTTATCTTTTTTTTTTTCTTTTTCGCATGACAGTTGGTCCCATACTTTAGTACTGCTTTTTTAGAAAGATCGATGCTAAAGGTCCTGACAGTCGGGGCACATATTTGTTTCGTCCTTTTTTAGTTGAGAGCAGATCTCACACTAACATTTACCTATAAATCTTTACTAAAGTTCTTGACAGTGGAATCCATATTTTATTTTATTTTTTTTGCATCTAATAGTGGACCCCTCAATAAAAAAAACTTTTTTATTCATAAACTGTTACTAAATGTCTTTTTGAAAAAAAAAGTAATGTTTTTTTATAATAAACATTGTCGAAAGTCAATTTCTTTTATGATACTGAATTTTTATGACTTGTCCATATTGCTAGCCGTATAATTACATCAAGATAAAAAATTTCATCGATTATATCACATAGAACAAATACTTAACCAAATAATAAGCATGCACATACAACAACAACATATATAATTAACATGTACATAAATAACATCTGTTGGAGCTTATCAATGGCCGATACATGATCCTAGGGATGGAAGATTTAACTGGATTCGATTTACTTCTACACTATAGATAAATATTTTGAGTGATGTTTGTTGGTTTTGTATAAAAATAATAATAACAAATAAATTATAAAAGGTTTAAACAGAATATAAAAAAACATCCCTAGGGCTTCGAACAACACTTCTATTGTGCAGTCCGTACACTTCTATTGTGCGACCGCACATAGTGCTGGTAAATTTGACAATGGCACCTAACAGATATCGTCTTCTAATAAGAAGGTATCTGATTGTTCGGTTTATTCTTTCTAAATCTCTGAAGGTATGTTAACTGCACATTTGTGTCTAGGTTTTTGGTGTTGATTTTTTAAGGCACGCTCAATCTCTTGATTCGAGCAAAGTTTTACCTTTAATTGTTGTTTGGTCAACCTATCTGTCCTAACCTATCTTGATAGTTCAATCAATTAGAATAATTGTATTTGTCTCAAACGAGAGCGACACTAGGTATGTCACTTACGAGTTATCCAAATCATTACACTCATCCAATCAAATATATAAATAATACAGAACACAAAAAAATCACAAATAATGATGGTACTCACTACTAGAATTGTTATTATTATCGTGGAAGGAAAAAAGCTTATTCCGTGGACTCAAGCACGGAAAAGACATTATTTCCGTGAATTACCCACGGAAAGACTTCCACGGTACTTTCATCGCCAGAACAAATATTATTTCCTTAGAATACCACAGAGATAATCCTTTTCCGAGGAATTAAGCACGGAAATGATTTCTACGAAAATAGTTTCATGTCTCATGGTTCTTACTTCCACGGAAATAACTTTAACAAGTCACAAAATAATTATATTCATCCACATTATTATTTTTCTATTATTAATCAATTTACGCAGATTTTAAGAAAAAATACAATAGGTGAATCCATTATTTCTGTCAGTAAAAGCACATTATTTCTAGTAGTAACACCACATTATTTGTTCAGTAACACCACATTATTTGTTCAGTAACACCATATTGTTCAGTAACTTTTGATTATTGCTGTCAGTAACGTGAATTATTTTGTTTTCTAATTGTCAACTGATGATAAATTAAAATAATCAAGCATTGAAAATAACTTCAGAAAAATAATGTAGCATATAAAAACATCAATTGAAAGTACATCAAATCAGAAAATACAGGTATTGAACTGCCAAAATATAAACCCTTATATCAACTACTATATTGCTATAATTGAAAAGCATATGATGTCCTTGAGTTGGCTGAGAAATGAGATTATGACCCTACAAGCACAACATACAGTGAACAACAAAAATTAGTATTGTGAAACATCAAAATCTTATTTGTCTGCACACAATTCTCACTATAGAAAGCTAAAAATTCACCTGAGTTAAAGCTACATGCATCCTCATAACTCTTTGAAATGACTGAGGAATGAGACCATGATGATCCTATGAGTGAAATTAGTAATATAAATTAGTATGTTATCAACAAAGCAGTACCTCCCAATAATTATCTTAAATTCAATCTTTGTTACCTGAAAAGTAGGATGTTGAACTCCTAACAAAGCAGTACCTCCTAATATCAAATTTAAGAAAACAGAATAGGTTTCTGCATGTTTGATTTGGACAAGGAAGAAAAATTAGAGCTGTAACAAGATAGAGATAGAATAGCCAATAAATATTAATTACCTGATTTATTTCTTCTATTAGAAGAATAAATATGACACCAACTGTAAAAATAAAATTAGTCATTATTTCTATGAGTAATGTCAATATTCCTGTGAGTAATGTCAATAATTCTGTAAGAAATATTGAAGTTCTGTAGTAATGCCAATATAGATACCTAATATAGATAGAATTAGGACTTTGATGACTTTAACAAGATAAAATTAATGAATAAATCATTATCATAAAAAACGGTTTGCAATTAAGAATTTGACATCTCTAATAGCAGTATCCAAAGCAACCAGGACAACATTTTTCTTCTTACCTTGAAAAGAAGTTAATCTTTGAATCATAATTGAGGTTCATCAAAATTTTACTGAGAGAAGAAAATATCATCACAAGTACATTCTTTCTTCCATTAGAGCACGCAATGCAAGACTAGACGGCAACTGACTCGGGATCCTTCCAATAAACCATGATTTCTCCAGAGCTCGTATCCCATACCTAAAAATTAAAGAATATTAAATAAATTTCAGAAAATTACAGTCAAATTAAGTACAAATTTGAAATGAATTGTGGAAAAAAAAAAAACAAAGCTCGCACCTTTAAGGTTGATTCGGGAGAGAGAACGGCGAAGTATCAACCGTTCGGCGAGAAAGAGTTGGATTATTTCGTGTTCTTGAGAAAGGGAGAGGAAGTGGACGGAGGTGGTGGAGGGTTTGGTTTTAGTTAGAGAACGGAGGAGGTAAGGAGAGGACGATGAAAGAGGCGACATCTTCAAATTTTGGGTTAACGAAAAAAAACAGGGATCCAATCGATCATTAAAAAGGATTGGAGTAAAACAGGCGGCATCTCCAAATTTTTTGGCGGAGATTGAAATTTTATTTAGGTTAAAGAAATGAATTGTTATGGCTGAAAATAAAAGAGGCGGGAAAATGAATCAGAAAAGAATGGGTGTGACAGAGTAGAGTATTTCCGTGAAAGACTGTACTTATTTCCGTGAAATAGAGAGTTCTGAAGTATTTCCGTGAAAAGGTAGACTATATTCCGTGAATTTTATTTCCGTACAATTTTTTTCCGTGGACTTGTCTACAGAAATGATAAGCGTCATGCGTCAGTCTCCTTATTTCCGTAGAACCCAGATTTATCACGGAAAAAATATCAACTAACCACGGTAATAACTCAAATTATAGTAGTGACTAAATACATTGCCCCCACTCGCTCAATCAACGCTTGCCTCACTCCTGACCTGCTCGTTCAATCGGCACTCAGAACAAATAATTTTTTTCTCAATTTGGAAAGCGCATATCAGGCATGCATGTCAGGTCCATTTCATCATAAATCATGGAAGAACGCAAATAGATAACTCATTATATCAATGAATGTTTTAGTATATATAAGGTCTGCTACTAGCTGCAAGACTATCCGTGATAAAACAGCCATATATGATATTACTCACTTGTCTCTTGTCTTTGATTGGGCATATAGTCACTCCATAGGTAATGTGAATTGAGTAGAGGTTGATGGTTATGAGTTTTATGGGCTATGAAGTTTGTTGATAGTGAACTGGATAGTAAAAGTTTTCTAATCGTGTTTGAGATTCTTGCTCTATGCATTCATCTAAAGAAGGAAGTACTACCACCAAACAATATATGACAACAAACAAACAAATAGAAAAATAATGATAAAACAGAGAATCTGTTGTTGTGCTAGTTTGCTGCTCGAGTCCTCGACTCATTTCTTCACCATCTGGCCTTGAATCTCCTTGAAAAATCACCAACATGCTTCGAGAAGGGCCTAGTTTATCTGTTAGTCTCCTCTGGACTTAGAGTTATTGAAGATGTAGAGAGAGGTGGTTAGGGTTTGCTCATATTACCAGGAGGCGCCAGAGAAGTCAGCTGTTGGTTCTCAACCAGTTGTAAGATTTGGCCATGTACAAACTACATAAGGAAGTGTGCGGACCACAAGCTCAGCTCTGGTCTCCAAAAGCTTCAGAAACCTAAAAAACCAGACTGAAAGGGAGCAATTTGGCAAACTAGAAGCAAAATATAATAAAATAACATAATATGAAAGTAAAAGAGTCAGTTTTAGTGATCAAATATAATCAAAATATTGATGCAATTGAGATACATCAAACTCTTTCGAGCTTAAATCTTATTTGTCCCTATGCAAGATTAAAAATTGGAAGGATTAGTCTATAAACTAATCAGGTCTCTTACAACTTCTAACCTAACTCTAAAATAACAACCTTCAAATTTGATCGATCAATGACAAACTATTGAATAAAGTCTTAAGAATGTTACTTATTTTTTATTTGATATATAATATTTTAATCTAGAAATTTTCCCTTCCCTATTTTTAAAGTCGTTGCCCTAAACTTTCCATTAGATGATAGACATCTTCAGTTTTTCTTTCCCCTTATCGACTTAACCAATTTTATGGAATCCAAAAGGAAATAAAAATAGCAATGATAACTTGAGTCTCGCATAGGTTCATTTACTTTGTATCGATATATCACCAACGTATAGCACCCAATTACACACATTAAACTGCCTCGTGTTGTATTGAAAAGTTAGGAAAATTCAGTTAAGTATTCGTAGAACAATTGATGCTTAATTGACTTGTTATTTTTTATTTTTTTATTTGTCTGTGAGCAAAGTAGCAAGTGTACTCTTAACCACGGTGCTTCCTAATTGAATTAAAAACTGAACCTTCTAATGATTCATATATACATTCATATATACCTTTTAGAATCACTGGTCTACATTCATCATAATCACTCTTATCAATTAAGTTTTTTCATCACAAAAAATGAGTCAGATTTTTAAAGTTTTGCTGAAGTTATGGGAAGGATGTCAAGTTTCAAAACAACTATCATATCGAGGCACAACTATTTTGAATTTTTGCTTGTAACTACCATTTCCATGCACCATAGATTTTAGAAAAGTTTTATATTTTCCTTATTAATTTTTCAAAACTTCCTAATGCTGATTCTTCCTTTGATTATCTTTTCTTTAGAGTTTTTGCAAAAAACAATTATAAAAACATCCACTAAAAATGAAAATGCGAAAAGAAAATTACAAATACATTCAATGCAAATACAAACAAACTTCATCATCATCATGCAAACACCACACACTACAGGAAAAAAGACTTTTCGCATCGGCCTATATTCATTGTCATCGGCTTTTAACATTCGCATCGGCTTTCTAAAACATTTGCATCGGCGAAGCATTTTTGCATCGGCCGCGCTGATGTCAAAAATAATTTGCATCGTATGACCCATGCCAAATATATTTATTAGGATCGGTTTTGCCAATGCAAATGTATTCATACGATATGTCTTCATGTGCATCGGCCTGGCCGAGGCAAAAAAATATTGGCATCGGACAGTAGATGCCAATATTAGATTTTGAACAAATTCATCAATAATTATGTATGTTGGAATAACACTTTATACTTCATATTTACATAATCAACTGAAAAAAAGACAAAGAAAAAATGATATTATATTTGCAAACCTTTTTTAAATACATTTACATATATATATATATATATATATATATATATATATATATATATATATTATACGTATAAATATCTATATGTTCTAAAAATTGTGTAACAAATATCAATTAAAACAGTATTAAGCATTTAGATATGATATGATATATTTTATTTGAAGCACTAATGATTATGAACTGAACCTGATGAATGAACTATATTTTATCATGTACTTATTAACCTTTATACATAACACTCATCAAATTAAAAAATATTTTAATTAATTAGTTAAATATTTATTATACAATTAAATGAATATTTATTATACCTTAAGATGCGATCAATTGCTAATATATAAGTAATTAAAAATATTACAAATCTCATCCTAATTTTTAATTATCAAAAGAGTACATACATATACTCCTATAACTTAGAAAAATATTTTAATCAAATTACAAAAAATATTTATTGTTTGATCAATTATAACGTAGAAGAATCTGTTAATCAAAGTAAAAAATTATTAGTTACGTAATAAGTCACTTAAATTTGAGTAATAAAGTAATAAAATTTTGATGTTAATACGAAGTTAAATAATCAACAAATTATGCACAATTTATATTCTCTTAAATTTAATTTATTACTGGATCAATATTTTAAAAATATATTAAAAAGCTAGAAGAACTAAGCAAATTCTAGAGTAATCTCTGTCGTTGAATTGATTCCAAAGCATATCGATCGTAGCAAATCAGAATAGACACATAATCAAATACACGATAATCAAATAGAATAGACGATAATCGTAGCAAATCAGAATCCAACCCATGCTTTCCCCAAGTTCTAATAGTTATTTTATGCACCGCATTATCATGAAATAATAGTTATTTTATGCGCCGCATAAGTATAAAGTTCTATGTTTGTAAGTTGGGTCGCTGGTGGCACCCGCTTAGGCAAGTCCCAAGTTCGTAAGTTGGGACGCTGGTGGCGCCCGCTTGGGATAGATCTGGTGATTTACAATCTGGTTATTTATTACGGGTGGTTGGTTCTCGTACTTTATAATTTATATTATATTATTATTCCACAAATTTTCTATTTTGAGTTTTCTTGTCATCTCATGTCATATCATGTAGGTGTTTTTCTTAATATGTGCATAAAATATTATTATAATCATACATAATTATTTATATTGCATTAAAACATGGCATCAGTATTTGGATCCAGTCTAGGAAAGAAGAACAAATCTTAAGACTGGATCTAAATACGTACTGAGTAATTTTTAAAATTTCTCACGTTTCCATAGTGGTTGTGGGATCCAGGTTTATAGGTGCAGGTCTGATTTTGATGAGAGTGCTAGAAGCAGTCCTGCGAGATATCAGAGGTGTTTCATCGCATCAGCACAATGAGCTGGGTAGTTAATTAGGACATATCGCTTATCGAGTTTTTATTTCTTTCTTTGAGTTTTATTTGAGAGATTTTGCTACCCATTACGATGGAGTTAGCCCCGCTGGTGTCGGGCGTTGTACCTTACTATTTATTCTGGACTGTATATTATAATATATTATTATTATTTTATTTATTCTATATTTGGATTATTTTATTTATTTAGCCTTCCGTACGCACGTCTCGTCGTACGTATGTGGCGGGATAAATCACCCTACGTATCGTCGTGCGTATCTGGGGTGTGACATTACCGGTCTCTTTTAGCAAGTTAAGGACATATTTTCTTTGAGATAAAAACAAACCTTTCTCCTTTGAATACGCAATTTCGATCCCTAGAAAATACTTGAGTTTTCCTAAGTCTTTAATGTCAAAATCATTTTTTAGATAGTCTTTCACATTTTTAATTTTCTTTTTATTATTCTCTGTAATGATAATATCATCTACATACACAAGAATAATGATTATTATATCACATGAATGTTGAACAAACATGGATGAATCTGCTGAGCTTTTTACAAAATTATGTGATAAAAGAGAATGACTAAGATTGCCATATCATACTCGAGAAAATTGTTTGAGGCCGTAAATGAACTTATTCAACTTGCACACGAGATCTTTATTTGAGTCATTCTCATATCTAGGAGACAGAGTCATGTATACCTCTTCTTCTAGTGTACCTTATAGGAATGTATTTTTAACATCCATTTGGGATAGATCCCATCCCAAATTGATAGCTACTGATAATAAAATATGCACACTACTCATTTTTGTAACTGAGGCAAATATCTTTTGGTAGTCTAGGCCATATATTTGAGTAAAACCTTTTGCTACCGGTCTGGACTTGTGTCTTTCTATAGTTCCATCACTAATGTATTTGTTTTTGTAGACCCATTTGTATCCTACAAGTTTCTTACCTTTTGATAATGTTACAAGTGATTATGTTTTATTTTTTTTCAAGAGCTTTGAGCTCTGGTTCAATTGCCCTATCCACTTCCCCTAAATATGACATATATTTAGGGGACACCTTACTGTAAGAAATATAATCTTGGAAGGATAACTTACCTTGTAGGTTACATAATCTCGTAACCTGGATGGTGGTCGCGTAGGGCGAGTTGATCTTCCTTGTGAAGTGTGCTCCAAATCTCCAATTCCATATCTCCCCCCCCGAAGTGTGCTCCAAATCTCCCCCTGAAGTCAACTCGCTCGGAGGGAATGTGTCGGTACCTTCAAACAAAGTTAGTTCGGGAAGGGTAGCGGGGAGGAAATCCTTTGGATTGACATCACCGCTATCCTTATAAAAAGGTTCATTTTTTAAAAAAAAACATTCCGAGAGATATGTAATTTTTATTTGCTAGGATCAAAATATTTGTAACCTTTTGTTTAGAAGAGTATTCGAGGAAAATGATTTTGAGTGCATTTCTATCAAACTTATCATGTCTTTTGATGTGAATAAAATATGTGCACCCAAATATTCGGAGATCTTCTTGGTTGACAGATTGGTTTGTTAGTACTGAAAGAGGACTTTTGTGATTCAAAACGGGAGTGGGGAGTCTATTTATGAGATGAACAAGTGTGAGGACTGTTTTCGACCAAAATCTTTTTGGAACATTCATTTGAAAAAGAAGAGACCGAGTTACTTCTAAAATTTGATAGTTTTTCTTTCTGAAATTCCATTTTGCTCTGGTGTATAAATGCTCAGTTTGATGTAAAATATCATTTTGTTGAAAATAATGAGAGAAATTTTTATTGATGTATTTGGTACCATTGTCAGAACGAAATATTTTTATAGTGGTATTATACTGATTTTCTATAAAAAATTGTAAATTCTAGAAAGCGTTGAAAAACATCATCCTTTGAGGTAAGTAGGTATGTACACCCAAGTGGTGCGAGAAAAATCATCGATAAATGTTATGTAATAGCGAAAATTATTATAAGAGGTAATAGGTGCTAGACCCAAAACATCAGAATGCACAAGTTCAAATTTTTTTGAGATTTTGCTAGTGGATAAAGTAAATGGCAAACGGGTTTGTTTTGAAAAAGAAAAAATATCACAAGCGCTATTGTCCAAATATTTTAAAGAAAATAATTTATTTAGATAATATCTGAAGCATGGCCTAATCTATAATGCCATAATTTTTTTCATTCATATTGGAAGCAGCTAGGGTTGTATTAAAGATATATAAATAATATAATCCATTGACTAATTTTCCTTCACCAATCATCCTCCTCGTTACTATGTCCTGAAAAATCACATTATTTGGTGAGAAAATGACATTACAGTTGAATTCTTTGGTAATTTTTCTCACAGACAATAAGTTAGATGTGAACGTAGGTAGGTAGAACACATCCGAGACAGTATTTGACAAGAATTTGGTAGTGCCAATTTATTCAATAGGGACCTTTGAACCATTTGCTACGGTGACTGGTTGACATTTGGTTGTAGTAAATGTATTGTCTAACAAATTGAAATTAGCAGTCATGTGGTCAGTTGCTCCTGAATCAATCACTCAACTATTATTAAAATGAAAATTGAACGAGTAGTTGAGTTTGTTACCTGACCCGTTACCTTTATTATTCATGCTGCCAAGCAATTGAGCTAGGAGGTTGCCAAGTTGGGCTTGAGTCAAATTGCTTAACTGGGACTGGTTGGCCTGCTTGTCTTCACGGCCCGAAGTAGAGCCCTAGTCTATTTGAGTCGGGTCCTCTAGGGTTCTTGACGGACCTCCATTACGCCTCCTTTCTCTGTGCGATCCTCTTTGATCATCGCCCTTATCTCTGCGCTTAGGTCGGAGCACCGGGTAGAGGAACCAGCAGCCAGATCGGACGTGCCCCTCCTTCTTGCAGTTGTCGTAGCGGGCTAAGCTAGCTCCTCGAGTTCCACCCAATGCAGCATGGTGATGGGTGGTGGTGGCAAAAGCTTGCGACTTCGATTCAGATGCTACCTGTGGGTTCATGAGTTTCCTTTGGGACTCCTCCCTTTGTACCATGGCCACTACCGCTTGTGATTTTGGGAGTTCTTTGGAGAGTAAAATTTGAGACCTAATCGACTCATAGCTCGGATCAAGTCCCAAGAGGAATTAAAAGATGTGTTCCTGATCTAGGGTTTTCAGGTCAGTAGTTTGTGTATAGAGGACAAGTTCGTCCCATTTGTTTTTTAAATCACCGTAGTATTCGGTGATTGTTTTGCTGCCATATTAGATTTTTGCGATTTCTTGTTTTAAGTGAAAGATGTAGGAAAAAATTTGGTCTTGACTCAACATCTCTTTTGTTTCATTTCAGAGTTCCTTGGCAGTATCACAAAACATGAATAAAACGGATGCCTGTGACTCCATTGAGTTGAGAAGACAGTTGATGACAATAATGTCATCCTGGTGCCAGTGCTGGTATGCGGTATCGGTATTGGTACAACGGTTTTTGTTGTTGGAGTTTCGCTTTTTGGTACTAGTTCGACAATACCAGATAGTTGTGCTAGTTTTGTTGTGATTTGGCCCGTTATATGATTGAGTTTACCTCTGCTTTGAAGTGACAGAGATGTTGATCTGGCCCATGATGTATAATTCGAGCCGTTGAGCGGTATGGTGGTTAGTCGCAGTGTGTGGTGCGCCTCTCTGATGGAGGGGTTGTGCCCGTTGCTGGCTTCCATTGCTGCTGGTGTCACGGCTGAGATTTGCAACCTTTGTGGTTGAGAAATATTTGCTGACGCCTATGAAGGATTCACTGCTCTAATATCATAATGAATTTATGAATGCGGAATACTTTTTGTTATTATTGTGTGTTTCTTTACATTTGAATTACAAGCTTATATGTAGGCAGATGAGTAAAGAGTCGTTTGTTGCTTTCCTAATACACATGATTATAATATGATAATAATGGTTGGATTATTTTCTAATTGATACTAATGGCTATTTGATTGGCCTAATCATAGCCTCTTTCCTTGTTTGCTTAATATGTGAGGATTCTATCACAATTTATCTTCAACATTGTGAGCATTTACAAAAGGTGTATATTCGAAAAGAAAGATAGTACGGTTTTGGTGGAATAATATATATTTTTATTTTTTTACTTATTATCTTGAGATGGGTGCTTGTTAATAGAGGATTTTAAGCCATTAATTTAAAGTTATGATATAATACTGATTTTTCTTTGTTACGACAGTCATACTTGCAACTTCTACATTTCTAAATCTCTACTTATTTTTGGTTTAGGACTTAAATCATATTTAATATATTCAAATCACATATTTAACATAAATAAATGATAGATGAGGGTTCCAATGCCACAAGTTTTGTATGCCATAAGATGTCATCAACTCACTTTTTAATTTATATTTTAAAATTTAAAACTCAAAATTTAAATCCAAACCGTTTATCTTTTTAATTTTTATGATAGATGTATGATCCTAAAATTTTATAATTTTTGGAGTTCATTTGATACTAGATTAAATGAAAATAAAATGAATGCATAAAAATTAATCAATCATAACTAACTATATTCATTCATTTTATTCTCATTTGTTCTAATATTAAATGAACTCCAAAAATTATGAAATTTTAGGAGTATATATCTATCATTAAACTTAATAAGATCAACTGTTTGAATTTAAAATCTGAGTTTTAAATTTTAAAATATAAATTAAAAAATGAATTTGTGACATTTTGTGGCACACAAAACATATGACATTGAGACCCTTTTGTGAAAGAAGTATACACTGGACCTAGAAAGCTCAATTTAAAAAATGATATTTATGTACATAATTTATGTTTTAATGAAAAATGGTAGAAGCCTACCCTTCAGAAAAATAAAAAATAAATGATATTTTTTTAGGATAGGGTTGAATTTCATCCATGGGAGACGTATGAAATCGGAGCAGGAATAAAAAAAGGGTTGGTTGTCTGAGTCGGTGGAGACGAGTAAGAGCTTGATGACAATATATAGCAGTAACAGTAAACACTAGCGACCATTGGCGTGCGATGCGCTGATTCAATTAATGTATCAGATTGAATCATTGCAAGAGATGCGGGGAGAAAAATATATTGAAAAAATAGAAGAAAGCGCAACACAGCAACACGCTGATGGCGTGTGTTCTCCCGCTGCTCACTTCTCCGCGGCACCTTCTTTGCAATATCCTTGATACTATGTTTTTTTCGTAACTCGTTTCCTTTGACCTTCATCGGAATTTCGGGTTTTTTGTGGCAGCAAAGCATGGAGATATATGTGGTGGATGGGAGCGATGCGGGAAATTGAGCTTGTATTCGGATGGATACTCTGAAGGAGCCGTAGATGGGCTTGGATTCTGATTGGAGTGGCTTTTCCTTTCACGAACCTCTCGTTGCCTCTTAAACTATTCAAAAACAGATCTTATTTATAGAAACAGTCTAATGATAAATTTATTTTCATAAACGTTATAACAAAGACCGTAAGTTCAACTCACATCCTTAAAAGACTATTTTCTTTGCCCGTCCGTAACCCAAACAAAAGAGAGAGCAAAATGACTCAAATGACGTGAGTTGAACTCACGTCCTTTAAGTTCACATATCTCATTTATATCATTTTTTTTCACTTTCAGTGTTTTTGAAAGGCAACAACCAAAGCGCATCAACGTCTAAATGGCGTAAGTTGAACTCATACCCTTAAAACTTTTTTATTCAAAAGTTTAACTCACGCTCTTAGATGTATTTAACTACGATGGTTGTAATCAGATAATTAAAATAATATATGGCGTGAGTTAAACTCACGTCTTTTGTGTTTTTAGACAGTGTTCGGGCAAACAAAATAGAGGTTTAAAGGTGTGAGTTGAACTCACGTTCTTATTTAGGCCATTTATAAAAATTAATTTGCTCTAACTGTAGATAACATCGATTTCTAAGATTGGTACTGTAGATAACATCGATTAGTAAAAAGTCCAAATAAGGGAGAGCTTTCCTTTCCCTCCATTTTTGTTCAACTGGACATCGTGCTCTTTTGTTAAACGTTGCATAGCATACGACTCGGATACTTTTGAAGCATTTTATGTAACTTTCATACAAACAAATTACACTATGATTTATAATATTATAAATTTTTCCTCTCAAGATTATATAATACATTAGAATGGATAATACATTTTTTAAATTTTTCTGTGCAAAAAAATACATGATAGATGTATAGTTTAATATAAGACACATCAAGATATTAAAATGAATATATAATTATATATTATGAAAATACATCTTTTGTTATTACTCAACTGACTATTGTACTTATTTTATTTTTCTCATTGAGTCTCATTATTATCTTAGAGATTTGTAATTTCTGTTATAATAGTATTTGACAGAAATTAAGATTATATTTGATATCATATATATCTTTGAAAGAACTTGGAAAAATGTTATTTTGGAAGTATCACTCTTTCGTTCTATTTCATAATTTTGATATCACATTTGATAATAATGTTCTGAAGGAAGAAAAAGAGTAATAATGAATTAATAAGAAGACAAAAAGTTAATGGCGTTGTAATTAATAAATTGGATATTCTTCCGAAAGTAACCATTTTCTAAAATATTTTTCAATTCTTCCATTCTATTCTGATGTTGTTTGGCTATTTTCTTCTAGAATATTATTTCTTCTAGCTTTTTTCAGAAGATATGCATGATATCAAACACAGCCTAAACTATAATTCAAAATAAATTTGAATAAATGGATAATCCATTTCAGAAAAAAATTGAGATGATCTAATTGATGTTCATGGATGGCATACAGCCCAGATGGCCAGATCTACTGCCTTCTAGGCTGTCAGTTCTTTAACTTCCCCCGTGTTCACCTCCATTTCCTAGAACCCCACTTGTTGCCGCTACCTATTTAAACCACCACACCTCCTCGCTCATTTCCCCATCACAATTCAATTTATTTCTTCTTTCTTTGTACCATTCAACTCTCAATTCCTCACAAAGCTGCAACAATCAATTGCACACAAAATATCTAAAATGGCAGCCCAAACTGACATGCCGCTCGACCAATTCGAGGATTTCTTCCCGATCATGGCCGACAAACTCGGCGATGAAGGTTTGATGCAAGAACTATGTAACGGGTTTCAGCTTTTGATGGACCCAGTCCGTGGCGTAATTACTTTCGAGAGCTTGAAAAGAAATGCAGCATTGATGGGGCTTGATGGATTAGGCGACGATGAATTGAGACTGATGCTTAGAGAAGGTGATTTGGACAGAGACGGCGCATTGAGTCAGATGGAGTTCTGTGTTTTGATGGTGCGGTTGAGCCCCGAGCTCATGGACGGGCCAAGACGGTGGCTCGACGATGTGTTTCAACAAGCGTTCGGGTTCGAACTCGGGTTTAATCATTGAGTGCATAGATTGGATTCTTTAATTTTCTTTTTCTTTTTAGTGTTGATAAGATAAGGTTCATTTAATTGAATGTGTTCAATTTGAAAACAAAAACAAAACAAAAATGGATGGAAGAGTTGCTAATTGTTCGTTCATTTTGGTCCGCTTGTTTGGTTGCTAATTGAGTTCAAAGTTGTAACCATATATACACGTGTTTTTTGTTTAGATATGATGAATTATTACTGTTTCATTTAAGGGAAGTGTCTTGGAAGCTTCTGTAAGAGATTTCCTAAATGTAACGACAGAGATTCCTGCTGGGTGCTGGTGTTAATTAGAAAGATATTTTGTCGTTATTATGAAATTTAAATTAATTTCAGTACAAATTTAGCCCAATTATGTACTTGTTAAAAGTAGAAATTTAAAGGGGGCAGAAGTCAATTACAATACTGTCGCGTTCCAAGAATTCATTGTATTATTATTTACATGATATTAATTGCTTCTGCTTTTTGTTACTATTATAAACTATTTATTAAAATAATTAAATATCTAATTCTCTTTTTCTGTACACAAATTGACGGTGACGGGGGGGGGGGGGGTCAATTATTTTTTGTTTGAAGCGAATATTTGTTATTTATTTAGTTTGATCTCATATTTCATGAGGATATTTTCTTATAGAATGGTAAATTTTATTGAATTTATAATTAATACAAGTTCGATTATATATTTTATTGTCGACCTCTATTTAAAGAAAATCTCTACGTCCCGGTCAACCCTGCTTTTTACTACTTGTCAGTTGTCAAAAAATACATTACGATATTATTTATTCCTTATATATGGTGGCACCACAAAACAACAAAGTCAGTGAACGAAGCGCACTAAAATAAATAATTCGTTCCAATCTTGTTAATATAACTCACGAACATAAAAATTGTGAACCACCGCTGCTCGCGAAAAAAATAATAATAAATAAACATTGAGATGCTACAATGCGCCCCCCATCGTTTTTCTATCAAAAGGGAATCTTAATTTAATAAATTATTGATTTTTTTAGGAATTAAAGATAGGATTTATGTCTCTTAATTTCAAATATAATGCCGCTTCATTACAAATATTGTAAAATTGTCATGTCTTCTAAACATGTTGGCAAGGTCATGCACTTGGACTATATTTGATAATTGGTGATTACTTTATAAGAATTTCAATTTTTTGTCTTTAGTAAATGAGGATGGATCCTTGACAATGAGTTATTTTGACAATTTTGACTATGGACTCTGAAATAAATATCATAAAATCTTAAAAATAGAAAAAAATTCATAAATATTTTATTTTATTTATATATGGATAGTGTTTTAAATTTCATATAATTTCATTATTGTTCTATAGTTCATCAAAAGCCGATAAATTGGAATCGTTATAAATTATATGAAATTCAAAACACTATCGGTTTATAAGTAAAAAAAAATAGTTCATTGTTAAAATTATCAAAAGAAGCCATTGTCAATGGAATAAAGGAGTCCACCCCTTACTAAATAAGTATCGGTGTAGCTATGTTTAATATTGCATTAGTATACTAGATTAATTGAAACAAAAAGCTTTTATTTGGCAACATGTAGTTAAGAAAGCTTTTATTTGGCAACATGTAGTTAAGAAGGGATTCAACTATCATCATTTTGGTGTCACATCGGTATCACTAAAATTAAATATCAAATAACTATTATTTATATTCTTAAATAACATAACTAATTGAAAGAATATTTTATAAATATCATCTTATATAGATATATAAAATATTATATCATTTTAAAATTATTTATATATACATCAAGCATTAATAAAATCAACGAACCAAATTTTACAATTAAGACTCCTTATTTGATGATTATTCAAATGAAATTAAGTTTAATAATTTATATATATATATAATCAAAATAATATAGAATATATCTAACAGTTCATATTTTTAAATTTATACATAAATAAATAAATATATACCATGAATATCAATTATGATGATAGTTTGAATCCTTCTCCAAGTAGTTATATCCTTTTCATCCAGCAGTGCACTATACTCGAAATGAAAGTTGTCGCATTAATTAACAAAATATAATTTGCGAGTTGTAAACAGGGTGTACTGTACAGTTTACACATCAGGAGTTGTTCGTACTTTTTCAAATTAAAAAATTAGTTCGAATGGTTCAAGAGCCGTTAATTTTACATCGAGATTCGTACTTTTAACAGATTTCGAGATTTGAAATTCATACTTTCAATGATTCTTGCGAATCTCGATACAAAATCAACGGCTCGCAAACCCTTCGAACTAATTTTTTAGTTTGAAGAGGTGCGAACGTAATCTGACCCTACACATCAAGCGGTTTATGGATTTATGTGCAGTTAATTTAAGCAAGCGGTCAGCTGAAGCGCACATGCTTGGTACCTCGTGGAATATGTGGATATCTTTAATTATCAATTAATAAAAATATTATTATAACCAATGTAATAATCAAATGTAGTATTAGAATGGCTGCTTGCAACCTCACATGCAAAAGAGGAGCACCCCACTCGACTAGAATATTTGCAGTGAATAAAAAACATTAAAAAAAATTACTTTCAACCCCAAAAATTAATACGAATGGTTTTATACTCCCTCTTTCAACTCAAATCAAAACCATAATTAAAATATTTCGAATCCTATGCATTTTGTCTTTTTGGTTGAAGAAGTAAACGTGTTAATAAGTTATAAATGACGAACTAACGGAAGTCTTTGTAGAAAAATGCTAATTTTATTTCTATAAAATGAAACTGTCAAGTTATTTTCATTTCTTCAAAAAAAAAAAGTTCAAGTTATTTCGGAACTTCAAGGCTACAAAAAAATACTATGACGTCATAAAACGCATTAAAAACGAAATTAGCAACCACATCTGAGATTGTATAGCTCGTTTGTCTCCTAAGCTATATGTCAATTTGTTAATGTTTAATCGTAAATCTTTATATTACTTAAAATTATTTAGAGAAGGAATCCAATTACCACAATTTGGTGCCACATCGGCGTCATTAAAATTAAATATCAAATAACTATTATTTAAATTCTTAAATAACAAAATTAATTGAAGGAATATTTTTTAAATATCATCTTATATATGTATACAAAAAATTATATTATTTCAATATTATTTATATATGCATCAAGCATTAATAAAATCAACGGACCAAATTTTACAATTTAGACATGTTACTTGATGACTATTCAAATGAAGTTAAAATTTTATGATTTTTCATATACATACAATTGAGATGATATAGAATACATCTAACGGTTCATATTTTTAAATTTATACATAAATAAATAAATAGACACTATAGGCACCAAAAAATAATAATTAGATCCTTCTCTAGTTAACTATTAATTAGAGTCAGTTGTTGTCTCTGAGATCTTGGAAGTCTATTCCCTTGCTTAAGAGCCAGCGGCATCAACAACTGTTAATTTGTATTAAATTTCAGACTTTTGTCTGATGTAGCATCAACAAAAAGATAACCATGCAAGTTCATGTTTTCAATTGGTTCAGATCTCCATTTCTTCGCTTGATTCTTGATGTCACAACGGATTAATCTGCTCTGTTATTATTTTTTAATGTCTGTCAAGCTCTTCAGTTTATTTATTATTATTTTTTCACAAGAAGATAGGCTCTTTTATCATGAACTGATCTATAGTAAGTTCATCTATATCTCTGTTATCTATTTCAATTAACTGATTTGTAGTAAATTCATCTATATCTGCATCTATTATCTGTTTTGAATTTGAACTGAACTGTTTGTAAATTTATTTTCATCTGTTTCTAAAAACCCCGAACTGATCTGTAGTAAATTCGTCTATCAATACTCTACGTAAGTTGAATCGATATGTTTGTAGATTTAATTTACACTATACCCCAAAGATAGAACTGATCTGTTAGTAAGTTCATCTTTTCTACCACCCCTGCCTCACTGGACTGATCTGTTAGTAAGTCCAGAGTGCTTTAGTGATCCCATCACTGAAGCACTCGACCACTCGACCACTTGATAATCATTTAGCTATAGTGTTTACTTCCCCTTTCGAGATCCATAGGTGCCTCGAGGTTAGTAGCCCAGGGTAATTAACGGTGGGGGTTTGCGCCCATCGGAATCTAAAATGATCCCTAATTAACAAAACCCCCCTGAATGTGCATCCCAATGGGTCTGAGCGGTGAATTCAACCGGCACTAAATAAATGAACACTCGGGAGGGATCTTCGTGTCCTTCTTCCGCATCTCATCGCTCGCGGCGGTGCGGAGCGCGCGAAAAAGGGTCGCACAAGATCGCACGCCCGGTGGGACCTAGATTCTCCTCTTATCTCCGAAAGAGGGAAGCAAATAGAATAGTTAAAAGATACAAGTGGTCTTTTATACGCTAAAAATGACTAATGAATTTCAAGTATTTTTATTTTGTAGGAAATGACATACTTTGAAAACTTTAACCTTGCACCTTACGTTGTCACTCCTACACAGAGCCCAGACGGCAAACTCTTTATGTTTTTCGGGTCCATCCCGCAAGAACTCACTTTCTATGGCCCAGCTCCAGTGACCACCTTCACTCCCGCAACCGTCCGGATCTCTGTCCCGGATGAAGAGGAGGACTCAATTATCCTAACCCCCAAGGGCATCTCCAACAACATCATGGCATCTCCTACTAACCCTCCAAAGAGGAGGAGGCGGCCGTCTAAGAAGGCAGCCCCAGCTGCAGCGGTCAAAACTGCCTGCAACTCTCAAGCGTCCAGGAAGAGGGCCCTAGATGAATACCAAAATCAACTGGTGGCTAGGCCAGCCATCTCAGTCTCCAATAAATTTACAGCTCTCCGCTTTGTGACAAAGAACTCAGCCACAGGTCAGCTCCGCCAGGCCTGAGAGGTGCTTAAACCCACACCTCGGCCAGCCCAGATAAAGGCATCTCCGCATCGCCAAAGCAAGTCTCAAGCACCTGTAGAAGTCATCTACAAGGCTCATATGACACTCAAACAAAGGAAAGGCGCTAGAAACACTAGGTTGAGACAATATGTCTCCCGCTCCGGCCAATCTCAAGGCATGGCTCAACCGCAAGCCATGGTCCCCCGCTGCCAACAATCTCAAGACGTGGTCAGGTCTCAAGCTGATGTCTCTGCTCCCCAGTCAAGAAGGATTACACCAAAGACAACACCTAGCGTCCAGCAGGTGTGGGTTCAAAAAGGTTCCCAGCCAATAAAACCCCAGTCTCAAACCCAGCCCAGCAAGGCCGGCAACTCAGCGCTCCGCCCGAGAGTGTATTCAGCCGCCTAGGCTAGAAGAGCGTATTCAGCCGATTAGGCTTGAGGATACCGCTCGACAGTTTAAAAATAACCGCTCCTGACCAAAAGGGGAAGAGGAGAAGAATCACTCGTTATTGTTTACCCTTGAAAAGTTTCAAGGATGAATGGATGAATAAATGAAATAAATTGATGATAAAATCATAAGAAAGGGGAAGAAGAGAGAGAGAGCAGTGGAAAGGTGGCCCACTGATCAGGAAAAGTCGCTGCATAACCCCGGAACAAATTCATTAGTCCCACAGTGGAATGCTGAGCGCAAAGTGAAGAGTATAAATACCCCGCTATTCTCTATCCACTCGGCATGTGTGACACCCAAGAAGATCGAGGGAGAGAGGAGACCTCTTGGGTGTCGCCATGTGATTATACCTTTTCGACAAGTGGGACCCACATGGGAGTCCCTTATGAGCGACTCGATGATATAGACCTAGCCTATTTTGCTAAGAAAGCTAACCAACCGGAACGAGAGGTTAAGCATTAATCCCACAACGGAATAATATGGTGAAAGACGAGGATATAAATACCCCACCACCCTCTATTCATTTGAGGTGGTGACCTCGAGAGATTTAGGAGAGAGAAAATCTCTTGATGGGTCGACCGATTGATTACATTTTATCGACAAGTGGGACCCACCTAGCGGTCCCTTGTAGATGAATCTAACAACATAGTCTATCGATGAGTCACCATATGACTATTTTCAACGACGCAATTGGACCCACGCCTCGGTGACTATTGAGGAGTCGAAATTGAACCACTAAAAATGCATTTGGAGCTAACCCTAGAAAGGAGGTGAAGCGATATAATCCCTATGCTACATGAAATGATGTCAATGCCAAGCTAGCATTTTGATGCAACTAATCATGAGAAATTCCAAATGTGATTTTGCTTTCAAAGTGACACAGGTGCCAAAGCTGCGAGCAACCACCTAACCATGCTTTGATTTGTGTCAATTCGATAAGTAGTCGGTTCTTTGGCCAAGTCACCCTCATGTTAAGGGATTGAAAGTCAATTTCACAAGGCGATCGGTGCAAAGTTTGGGAGCGACCACTTTGATCAAGTCTAGATTTGTATTAATTGCGATAAGTAGTCGGCATTTGATCAAATCAAGCCCTAATGAATATCAATATAAGTCTAATTGGTATTTAGTTAGGGTGGTTTCTGCAAGAGAGAGAGGTAATTGGCGAGACATTGAGCTACAATTGAGATCGGGGATTAATTCATGAAGAATAATAGGGTTTTATGAATAAAAGAATTTTTAATCCAGAGAAGGAGGGGTAAAAATGGAATTAAAAATTACAGGGATGATCATCATGAATTTAGGGATTTTTGGTGAAATTTTCATGATTTTTGGATAAGTGGAGCTATCGAAATAAATTCGAGAAAATAAAGGCGAGAATAAATGGATTAATCAAAGGCGAGATTTGATCGGAAGCGGATCGGGTACAATGCGGGGACGAGAGACTCATCGGGTGCAAGCGGGGATCCCGGACACATACACGCAAAATCGAGAGAAGAGAGGATATGACACGTGGCGGCTTCTCGTTGGGCCGCCTCGTGCCACGTGTCGGCGCCCCCGTTGGTCCACTCGGCCAGGTGGGCCCCACCACTTCTAACGATCGACATGTGGGTCCCACTAGCATGCCACGTGGCGAGGCCATGGCGAGTCCACCTCACCTCTGTGCCACATGGCACAATCACGAAGCCGCCTCGTTTAGCTTTGTGCCGCGTGGCATTACACCGCGGGGCCACTTCACCCCCCCATGCCACGTGGCATAACCGAGTAGGCCATCTCACCGACCTGTGCCACATGGCACCATATCACAAGGCCACCTCGGCATCAATTAGTGAGTAATCGAGAGATAAAGGGAAGAGGATTAAGATAACAAGCCAATCGGATTATGCCGGATCGGTTCGATTAACCACAATCATGCACTAATTAGTTGCTAACAACACACAGTAAACCTAAGAATAGAAAACTTACGGGTGGGACCTACTAGTCGGACTTATGAGTGCGGCGCAAAGAACCAGTCTACATAACAATACTAGCGAGATTTAAAAATAAGAGTAAAAGAGAATATGTACACAGGTTCGTGCACGGCGCTGTCATTGCGCGCCCTTCTTCTTCTTTGCCTTGGCTCATGTGCACCGGCGCGGGCGACAAGGGATTTATTCCCTCCTTCTCCCTCTTCTCTTCTTCTTCCTCTCGACGGCCCGAAGCCGTAGAAGGCGCCATCAATGGAGATTGAACAAAGGTTTGAGTTTCAAGTCGATTGCTCACGGCCTTAGCTACATTATACAAAGGAGAACATGTGCGTTGTATTAGATTTTAAAATAATGCAACACGAGAGAGATAGAACGAGAAGCAATTACCTCGAATTAAAATCTTGAACTTATCAATTGAAGATTAAAACTTGCAATTGATAGGCGAGGTAGCTTTCTAGACTTAAGGCGATGGTGTTGAAACAAGAATTGAGAAGAATTGAGTGTTAGAAATAGGAAATGTGCCAAGTCGCCCTTCGGCTTGAGAAATGACGGATCAAGCACTATGTTAGAGCTAACAAATCAACAAAGGAAGTGTGTGAAGAGTTGCACGACACTAAATCAATGATGTTGAGGCTTTGAGACGGAAGAAACAAGCAAGGAAGTGAGATGAAAGTTTAAAACTTGATTATAGCTTGTAATGGAGAAGAAGATGCGAATTGAGATCAATTACGCAAAATGGAGCTAAGGGAGCATGCTAGCGACTTATATAGGCATAGTGTAAGGCTTGGAAGGTTCTAGAAAGAGCCGAGAAAGCTTGCAAGAGTGTGGAGCCGAATAGTGGCAAAGGGGTAAATAAGAGAATGTATGCAACTAACTCAAAACGGCTTAGCTGCTAGAGATTGACTCGATTGAGTAATTAGAAAACACAAATGCATCTAGCCAGCCAGATTTAGATTGAACCAGGGTTGAGATTGAGTTTAAACCGTAATCCAAACACTAATTACTCAACCAATCACCATTTAGCAATACACATACCCCTGGCTTATATAAACCCTCGAAATTGATTCGAGAAAAGAGAGAGAATACCCATAGCCCTTCAGAAACTATCTAGAGAGCAAATTAGAAGCTTTACCAACCGATTGAACTCAACAAGTGTTGAGAGCTCGGTATACACACTCCCTTCCACCATTAGCGATCAATTCAAAGAGATAGAGCTACGAGAGAAAGAGGATAGGTGAGTATAATTGATAGAGACAAGAGCTTGGAATGTAATTACATCCAATTTTGATTAATTTCGATTAAATGCGAATGCTTTTACCCATTATCGTAATTTTTCATGTTTTGTCGAATTTCTTGATTTCTTTGATTAAATCACTTCCTTACATCATCGCCTTGCTATTTGAATGACTTCTTTGATGTTTCTTTGCTTTTTCTTTGATTGAATCGAGTGAAACGACAATAAAATCGCAATTGTCGATAAAGTAGTCGAAGGCAGAGTGATCTCTAGCTCAATTGTGATAATTGATTGATCGAAGGTCAACGACCTCTCAATCATTATATTTCCAAGCAAATATATCAAGATTACACTTTGAATCAAGCAATTGGGTTGAATTCTTGAAGTCACATTTGTGATTCAAGCGATCTGACAATGATGGCACATCCAAATGCTATAATCGATCCGGATAATCACTTGGATTAGTGTGTATTGCATAGGCGATGAGCTATACATCTTAATGATCAAAGAAATCTTAACAATTGCTTGGAAATATAATGATTGACCTTTGAATTCATAGCAGAGTCACCGCTTGATTCTTGTTGATCGCGATTAACCTCATGATATGGGTAATTGTCATAGTTGTGTCATTTAGACATAGTTAGAAATTTGGGAATCATGTAAATAAGCTAACAAGAACAAGGAATTGAGATGAAAACGGCTCGATTTGAGAATGAGATGCAATTGGTACCGATCGGTGCGAAACCGATAAAAAGAAGAGTCGATGTCGGCGATACGTTGTATTAATCCATGATCGGAATGTGTTAATCGACTCTTCGTATCAAGGCGACACTAAGCGTAGTGTCGATCGTCGATCGGATCAGCGGGCGCGGAATCAACCTCTAGCACGCATCTTGAAGCACGGTGGAGAAGAGACAGAGAAAGGTTCTTACGTACTAATCTTGAAAGGCGCACGAATATTGGGACGAATCCAAAGAAGGATCTGGGCTTTATTGAACATTTAGGAAATTAAAGCATGAATTGATCTGGGTAGTCGATCCACGCGATGCAAATCTTAATCTAATCCGTGACCCAAGTAAACATGAAAGTTAAATAAAGAGTTGTGCTGATCTTGATACTGAGATCAAAGGCCCAGATTAGGCCCGATGATTAAATAATAACGAGCATTAATTATATATGATAAATAAATCATTTGAAAATGTTCTGAACTCCAAATTGACTCAAATTTGTTTCTAAAATTTTCTTATTTTTCATACTATTTTTCTATACAATAATATTCCAGTTTTGAAAATATAATCATGCTAAAACAATTTAAAAGCAAAAGATATTACATATATTGATATGTTTGACTTAGCTTTGACTTGTCATTTTAAATACTATAAAAATTCCAAAAATACAAATAAAAATCATAAATAATAACTAGATATATTTTAGTGATTTTTCAAGTGATTTTCTATGAAATAATAATGATGATAGTAATATACTATAATAAATAGTGAGATTAGCTATATTCTTTGATAAATAAAAATATAAATAATAATAGATATTATATTGATATTTTCTGTAAAAATACAATAATAAATAAAATAGCACAAAAAATACAAAAAATATAATACCATGGTAATAAATAGTAAAATACATTTTCTTTTATAATAAAGAATGATAATATAGTTTTATAATATGAATTGTATTTCTTTTGTTATTTCTATACAAATATACAAAAATATACTTTTGATGAATAAAATGTGATAAAAATAATAGTTTTAATAAAAACATAATGAATTTCATCCCTTATGACTAATAATAAAATCTTATACTTTTCTATAGATAATAAATAGAGATAATAAAAATAGATATAATGAATAGTATAATAAATAGAATAGAATATTAGTAATGATTTCTTTTAGCTATTATAGATATAAAAAAAATATAATAATAAAATAATAATAATAATAATAATAATGATAATAGTAAAATAGTATAGCTAACCATCTTTTGATTTTGTAAATAATTCTTACATAATGAATAGTATTACAATATAATAGAATATAATAACACAATTCTATTACTTTAGCTATTATAAGCATTTTTAAAAATATAAATAAAACATAGCTATCTTACTTTCTATTATTTTTGTAAGTGATTTTCTACAAAATAAATAGAGTTTAGAAATAATAAAAATAAAATTCTACTATTTTAGCCATTATAAAAAATCCCAAAATATTAATAGCTACCCCTTTTCCTATTTTTGTAAATAATTTTCTACATAGACAAATAGGGTTTAAGAAATAAAAATAATAATAATAAAAATAATAATAGTAATATAATAATTGTAATAATAATAATAATAATAATAGTAATAATAATAATAATAATAAATGCATCCTTATAATAATGGAAGATATTATAATAGACTTTGTGCATTTTAAGAAATGAATAAATATGCTCACATAAGGAGTGTAGAGCCACATATGAATATTTGCACACATGACATGACATTTAAAGTGATTAGTCAAGACAAGAACATCTTGACGTGGGATGATTAAGGCTTGATAGCAATATGAGAAGATATGTCGAGACAAGAACATCTTGACACTTGATGAAGAACAACAAGATACGTCGAGACGGGGAACATCTTGACGTGAGATGAATAAGGCTTTGATAGCGATATGAAGAAGTATGTTGAGACAAGAACATCTTGACACTTGATGAAGAATAACCGAGAGCTACGACACTAACATGAAGATATACGTCGACTACGAAGAAGAAGAACATTACGATGTCTAGAGAGGTGACATCTTAATGACTCGTGCCATGAGCAAGTAACTCATGATTGAATACGCTCACACATAGGTGTAGGGCTACATAGTAATTTTGCACAAGTAATGCAACATGTAGGATGATTAGTCGAGACAAGACATCTTGACACTTGATGAAGAATAACCGAGCTACGACACTAACATGAAGATATACGTCGACTGCGAAGAAGAAGAACATTACGATGTCCTAGAGAGGTGACATCTTAATGACTGTTGCCATGAGCAAGTAACTCATGATTGAATACGCTCACACAAGGGTGTAGGGCTACATAGTAATTTTGCACAAGTAATGCAACACGTAGGATGATTAGTCGAGACAAGAACATCTCGACGCTCGTTGAAGATTGACCAAAGCTACGACATCGGCATGGAGAGATATGTCGACTTTGAAGATGAAGAACATTACGATGTCTAGCGAAGTGACATCTTAATGACTCGGTGTCGTGAACAAGTAATTCATGACCATTTGAGTGGCAAGGCGAACTCGTCCGTCGATGAGTTTGTCTCTGACTCATTTCAGAGAATGTGAGATTGAATCGGTGCATTGGTAGATTCATCCACAAAACGGTGAATGTGAACCGTTACGTAGGTAGGTTCCTTCACTAACACATGCCTCGATGTTGAGCGGCCCGGCGCTTCGGGTTTGACATTGTGTGCAGTGTGTTTCTAGGTTTATGAATCGGCTTAGTGCTACGAATTCATGATCTAGAAGATCGGTGAGAAGAAATACGTGGGCCATAGCCACCCTTTCTCTGATTCACCAACCTCGAGATCAACCAGGCTCGGTGCTTCGAGTTGTATTTTGTGTGATTGGTTGTTGACTAGTTAAGATTGAGCCGTCTGTTTGTAGGTTTATCTTCTAGATCAACGGAGGTCGAGTCGGTACGTATGTAGACTCACCTCAAGCCCACATGAAGAGATTAACACAGTGCATTGGTAAGGTTACATCTCGAGTGGCATGGGCCCGAGCCGTCTGTTTGTAGGTTCGTCCCCATAGGACAAAGCCGTCTGTTTGTAGGTTTGTCTTTCATAGATTGAGCCGTCTGTTTGTAGGTTCATCTTAGTAGACCCCTTTTATAAACCTAGACGACCACTTGACCATCTCTTAACTATACTATTTGCTTCTCTCTTTCAAAGATCCGGAGGTGCCTCGAGGTTCGTAGCCCGGGGTAATTAACGGTGGGGGCTTGCGCCCGCCGAATCTACAAGAACTCACAATCACTAAAAAACCCACGAATGTGCATCCAAATATCTCTAAACGGCGAGAATCGGCGACACCCCCGACGATGCACGCTCGGGAGGGATCTCCGTGTCCTTCTTCCGCAACCCATCGCCGGCGGCGGTGCGGAGCGCGCGAAAAAGGGTCGCACGGGATGCGCACGCCGGTGGGACCTAGATTCTCCTCTTATCTACGAAAGAGAGAGTCAAATAGAATAGTTAAGAGATACAAGTGGTCTTCTATGTGCTAAAATGACTAATGATTTTCAAGTGTTTTTGTTTTTTGCGGGAAATGGCATTCTTCGGAAACTTCAACCTTGCTCCCTACACGTCACTCCTGCTCGAGCCCCGGAGGGCAAGCTTTTCATGTTCTTCGGGACCATCCCGCAGAACTCACCATCTACGGCCCGGCTCCGGTGGCCGCCTCACTCCGCGGCCGTCCGGATCTCCATCCGGACGAGGAGGAGGACTCGATCACCACGACTCCCGAGGGGATCTCAAACAACGTCATGGCCTCTCCTACTACCTCCCCAAAGAGGAGAAGGCGGCCGTCTAAAAAACGACCCCAAAGCGCGGCCCAGCGCCGCGACTCTCGAGCGTCCGGGAAGAGGGCCACGGATGCATACCGCTCGGTGGTGGCTAGGCCGGCCATCCCGATCTCCAACAAATTCACGGCCTCGCATAGTGGCCAAGAACTCGGCCACGAGCCGGCTCCGCCGAGGCATGGGAGGTGCCTAAGCCCACACCTCGCCCGACTCAAAGGCCTCGGCGCGCGGGGACAAGTCTCGAGCCCTGCGGAAGCCATCTACAAGGCTCGCGGGGCCTCGAACGAGAGGAAGAGCGTGAGAAACGCTAGGTCGAGACAATACGTCTCCCGCTCGGTCGATCTCAAGACATGGCTCGGCGCAAGCCATTGTCTCCTCCGAACACGAGGAGGTCTATACATCAAAAGGCAACACCTAGCACCCGGCGGGTGTGGGTCCCGAAGGGTTCCCGACCAACAAAACCCCGATCTCGAAGCCCGGCCCGGGAAGGCGGCGGCAGTCTAACGCTCGTCGAGAGCGTGTTCGGCCGCTGAGGTCGGAAAGAGTGTATTCGGCCGATTAGGCTCGAGAATACCACTCGATAGTCTAAAAATAACGCTCTCGACCAAACAAAGAAGAAGAAGAAGAACGCTCGCTATGAAGAGCACTTCTCGGTCAACACCATCGGCGTATAAGCTACGATGCGATCCAGGACAACGATCTTTGAGGTGAATATGACTCGGGATGACCGGTCCCACCTAATCAAGCTCACGTCACCAATACCACAAAAATAATGGTAGAAAAGGAGACCTCCCAAGAGAGTCGACCAGAGGCAATAGCGAGGAAGGGGAAGACCATACGAAAACCACGATCTCTTCGACAATGAAGATGACGTTGAAACACGTCCGAAGTGCCTATCGATGAAATAGAAATATTAAAAGGCCACGTCGAGGCACGGGATGAAGAGGCGATTAGGCAACGGGAGCTAATCGCTACCATGCTTTGAAACAAAATGAAGAATTGATTAAGGCGGTCAAATCGTTACAAGAATCACAAGACGCCAATTTCAAAGTGGGTAGTTCCGTCGAAGGGGTCCACGGTACCAAAAGCAATCATAAGGGAAAACAACCGTCGATTCTAAACCCCATCCACATAGAACCATAGAAGTGGAGGGTGAACCAACGGGAATATCCGGAAAGAGATTCAAGCCATGATTGCCCGAAAATGCAAATAGGCGGAGGTGGATACGCTATCCCTCCCGTTAAAAGCGTGGACATCCATACCACCTGCCATATACGACTTAGAAGAATATCCTAAAGGGTATGTGATCCCCGTTTTAGGACCTTCTCGGGGGAAGGCAATAAAGACACAACCCCGAACAACACACAGCCCACTTTGTAGCCTCGTGCGGCAACACGGGCGGCAATGATGCTGTTGTTGTTAAGACAATTCCCTCGAGCTTGGTGGGAACCGCTTTCCAATGGTATTATTCATTAGAAAACAACGACATCGGGACTGGGACGAGATGGCGGACTCGTTCGGGGCACGATTTGTCATGGTGTCGACAAAATAAACATAGCCGTCGCGCAAGCACTAAACCCGAAAGGGAGTCGATGACGATTTTATCAATAGATGGCGGAACCTCGGCATCAAATGCGACCGCGCGTTAACTTAGAAGATGAGGCGTCAACCTAATCATGAAGAACATTGACGGGTGGATGGGCATGCTTCTTGGTGTGACAAAGGTCAACACATTCAAAGACTTGCTCGGATCGGTATCCAATATGGAAAGGATGTCACGCACCGTGCGAACTTTATGAATAATAGGCGCAACGAGGAGCCGAAATTTGAAACCAAAGTGGCATTCACCTCGCTAAAAGATAAGATGGTTGCCAACGCGGACACCCAGGCGGCGGCGGTGGCACAAATGGCAATAATTACAATAAGGGACCCGGGCCCGATCCGGGAGGGAGTTCACGGAGTTTTGAATCCCTCGAACAAAAGAAATCTAAACCGTACTCCTTCGGAAAGATAAAGTTGCCCAAATCTTCGAGAGGGCAGAAAGAATGGTCTAACCTGTAGACGATGCGCCGGAAGATGCGATAAATCGGACGAACCCAACTTTTGCCCATACCACGAGAATAATAGGGCACTCGATTGAAGATTCTTGGGTCTTCAAAGATTGGGTCGAGAAGGCGTATAAAAATGGTGAAATTACTTTACCAAAAGGGTTCTTGCAAAGCCCATCGACCCATGAAACGAGCCAACACGATCTCTCGTGAGGAAGAAAAGTCCGGGCCGGTAAGCGAAGATCAAGAAGAACGATGGACTACGCACCTATCGAAGAAATCGATTAAAATGCTTAAAGCCCTTAAGAAAGAACCTGGCATGAAATGGAAGGACGACATCACGCCGGTGGTCCCACCAAAACCCGGGGTATATTATAAGGTGGACCGAGCCAAGATCGAGGTTCTTAAGAAGAAAAAGAAGCATAGAAACAACAAGTCCAAAAAGAACAAGATTGAAGAATACGAGCGAGGGCGATCCGAGCGATCACCCTTGACACTTCATCTCCAAAGAAAGGCGGGAGAAGCTAACCCTAGGTCAAAAGGAAGAAAATATAAATGAAGAAATAAATAAAGAAGAAAGCGAAGAGATGCGGGGTGCTTCGTGCAATATGGTATATTCTTCTCACGACGAAGATATGCCAACATTTAGAGGAGATGTTCTTCCCAATGACGAAGGAGAAGCAAGCACCTGCGGGACCAAAAATGAAGAATGTAAAGCCGTGCTCGGTCAGGGACTTATATACCGAGAGACAAGCTCCCAAGGATTAGATAAAGGAAAGGATAAGGCCCTGAATAAAGGTAAAGAGGTCGAGAACCTAAGCAAGAACCCGAAAAAGACCGGTCGACGGGCGAAGAATATAATGTGTTGGCACATCTGCGTAAGATCCGGCGCTATTAAGCATATTTGACGCATTGATGATGTCACAAGACCTAAGGGAGGTACTAATCCAGGCCTTGCAAGATCCCGAGAAGTACAAGTCATACTTTCATCGAGCAAAATATGCGGGAAGCCACTATTCACGCCAAGCGGGCCTTTGTATAAATTTCACGAGACGATGACCTCTAATAGGCACCGTCGACCACAATCGCCGCTATACATCACGGAAGCTGTGGAGGGCAAAAGGTTGGTCGCATCTTGGTCGACGCGGGGTCTTCGATCAATATCATGCGCTTAAAACTACGAAGACCATCACCTTAGACGTAAGAACTGTCGATGAAAAGGTGATTATTCATGGCTTCAATCAAAACTCCCAAAAGGCCACAGGAGCTATAACTACGAACTGCAATGCGGAAGCCTAAGAGCGCCTACTAAATTCTATGTCATTGTGTGAAAACCTCTTATCGGGCGTTCTTTGGGTCGCCGTGGCTTCATAGTAATCGGGTCATACCCTACTCTGCACCAATGCACGAAATATATTGAGAATGGTAAGCAAAAGAGAATTGATGGAGATGTCAAGCCATTCGGGGTGCATGAGATTAAATTCAATGACGCCCGATATTTTACGCCTAAATCCGTAGTGGCGCAAGCGCGACCTATAACAAAAGCGGTCGAAACCCTTGATAAAGGCCACTAAATTTGATACCTCATGTACGGAGAAGAAGAAGAGGTCAAATTTAATATTAAACCCGAGGTGCTCGAGCCCAAAGACCGGAAGAAAGTCGGGTGAAGAAGCGACCTTCCGCTTCAAACGGTGGCTACGTATAAGGCCCAAATAAAGCCGAACGAAATCAAGTCAAGTGATTCGAGGAGGAGGTCATTTTCAATTTAAACACTGCACCAACACCCCTCAAATTCGGATCACGAGGCAACTTCGGGAGAAGACTCGAAGATTCGAACACTCGGGCGACATATTACCTCGGGAGAAGAATCGGCCATGATCGTCAACCACAGGAAGAAGAATCGACGAAGAGATCATCTATCACATCCTCGAAAAGCCATATAAAGGGCCGAAAACGGATAATGAAAGTGAGGAGTCATATATGATCAACACGGGACCGGTAGCGGAAGGGATAACCGGTTAGGCGAGAGGCCTATAAATGAAGAACGCTCGTGGCGGGAAAATTTTGAAGGTCGCGTACGGAATGCGATTGACGAAATAAGGCACCGGGTTGAAAATAATAGAAGAGAGGTGTACGAACAATGGGAAGTGATGCGGGATATCAAGGTGCAACACAATGAAATCATGATAATGATTGAAAACACATGCAAGCCGCGATCTATAACTCAGAGCTACTCAAGGAGGTGACGAGCGAACCCGTTCGGGACCCCGAAAGGCAAGCACCGATAGCGGCAAACGGGTAATTGTAATAGTAGATGAATCAAAGGGGAAGAAACAAAAGCTAAGCAACCGACCGTCATGCAAACCCTCGAGGTCGAAGAGTAAACCATACTCTTTCTGAAAAATAAAACGGCTCGGATATTTGAGCGAGGCCTTAAAAGTGGGTTAACACTTCCGTACGTAAAAGACCGCGACATAGAAAGAGCGGTGAAGGCGAATTCTGCCCTTATCATCGCATATTGGGCCATACAATTGAAGAGTGTTGGGTATTCAAGGACCTTATAGAAGAAGGGCATAGAAACGGGACGATCCAACTCCCGAAGAGTTTTCAACAAGACCCGGCTCACGCATAACTTGAATAACAAAGGCAAAGGGGTGGCTTATACGATCTCGCACACTCCGTACCTAGTAAACCTAAGGTTGCGAGACGCCGATCAAAGAAATCTACAGCTCCAACTCGGTCATGAACATTGAGATAGAAGAGGAGATGGCGGCGCTAGAGATTCTTGTGGTTCCCGAAAGGCATTTCAAAGACCTCATACCAAGGGAGGTGAACCACATCAAACCACTAAAGACCTTTGTTGTGCGGCAAAAGTAGAGCGCCTCAAAGGGAAAACTATCATCCATAAGGCTATAATTTTCTATCGGAGCGATTCAACCCGGTCTACGAAGAAACACGATCACAACACTTGGAAGAAGTGGGTGATAGAACAAGAATCGGAGAATGCAACGAGCGATGACGCGCATCTCATCCCTTTGGAAAGAGAGCTGTATAAAGCGGCAAAAAGGGCGAAATGTCGAGAGACATATCCAAGGCGAGACCAAGCGCTTCGATGAACTGCGGAATGGCGGCGAGAATAAGGTCCTGGGCCTGGATGGTAAAATAAAATACACTCGGGGGTTAGGGTATAAGCTGCGACGACGCGACATGTTTCGAGGGTCTCTCAGCGGGTGCAGTATGGAAGAAAATGTTGCATGACTTACGTTGAAATGCGGATAATGAAACGAAGAGGACAATACCCCGGTCTGAAAAATGCTTTAAAGCGGCTAGAAAAGGAACCTAACACGGTCGATGAGTTAGTGAAATCAATTTGGGGACGGAAGAAGACCCACGACCAACTTTCATAAGCGCGTCGTTGCCGAAGAGGTGGGCGACGGGTTGAAGACATTCCTTAAAAGCTACATGGGCTGCTTCGCTTGGAGTTATAAAGAGATGCACTGGATTAGATCCCGATGTGGCGGTCCATTATTTAAAATCGATCCAACCTTCAAGCCAGATTAAACAAGCGCGAGGCGAATGAGAATAGAACTCGAAGAAAAGGTCGTGGAAGAGACAAAGAAGCTCATCGACGCGGCTTCATACGGGAAGAAGAGACGCGAGAATGGGTGGCTAGCATTGTCCCGGTTAAGAAGAAAAATGGGCAAATCGCATTTGCGTGGACTTTCGGGACTTGAATAAGGCGTGCCACTAAAGATGATTTCCGCTCCCGATGGCAGAAATTATAATTGACCATACATCCTCCTATGAAGTCTTCTCCTTCATGGACGGTTATGCGGGTTATAATCAAATCAAAATGGCGCCGAGAAGATGAGAGGCATACGGCATTCGCACGCCGGATTGGCATATATTGCTACAAAGTCATGCGTTTGGGCTCAAAAATGCGGGAGCCACCTACCAACGGGCGATGACGAAAATATTCGATGATCGATCCACAAAATAGTTGAGTGCTATGTGGACGACCTAGTCATCAAGGCCATGTCATATGAAGAACACCTCCGATATCTTGAGGTCGTTTTCAACTTTGAGAGAACATGCGCTCAAACTAAACCGTTGAAATGCGCATTCATGGTATCATCGGTAAATTTACGGGGTTTGTGGTACGCCACGGGGGCATTGAGATAGACCGGGCAAGATCAAAGCAATAAGCCCGAACTATCCCAGCCAAAGAACTTAAAACAATTGCGATCATTGCAAGGGCAATTGGCGTACATCGGGCGGTTCATAGCCAATTTATCGGGTAAAATCCAACCCTTCACCGGGTGACTAAGAAGAATATCCGTTTAAGTGGGATGGCGAGTGCCCGGCGAGCCTTTGAAGAAATCAAGGCATACTACTCAACCCTCCGGTATTGGCGGCGCCCGTGCCGGAAGGAGCTCATATTATACACGGCCAGCTCTGGATGGATCCTTGGGAGCCACTATTGGCACAAGAAAACCGGGATGGTAATCAAAATGCGCTATATTATCTAAGTCGCATGATGGTAGGGGCGAACACGGGTATTCATTATCGAGAAACATTGCCTAGCCACTAATCTTCGCGGTGAAGAAATTGAGGCACTACATGCTAGCCCATAAAATCATTTTAATATCCAAGGTGGACCTCTCAAGTATCGATGACTCGGCCAATGCTTGTGGGTAGGGTGGCCAAGTGGGCTATCATCCTCACCGAGTTCGACATCACTTATACACGCAAAAGCGATCGAGGGCGAGCGCTAGCGATTTCTGGCTGCACACCCGATTCAAGATGACTCCCCATTAAAATGTGACTTTCCCGACGAGGAAACTCTACATGTTGAAGAAGGAGACCACTATATGGGAGTTGTACTTTGATGGTGCTTCTTGATCAAGCGATTGCGGGCCGGGAGTCCCAGCTTGTGCGGGCGCGCGGGACTAGTCTTCGTAACCCGGAGGGCGGGATAATACGACATTCTCGGCTTTAACAAGAACCATGTACAAATAATGAAGCGAGTATGAGGCACTCATCGCGGACTAGAGCTATCAGGGAGGCTGGAAATCAAATTTGTGCGTATCTTTGGAGATTCACGGTGATAATAAATCAAATAATCGGCGAATACAAGGTCTTGAAGCGGAACTAATACAATATCACCGAGAAGGCCATGGAACTAATGAAGAAAATCCCGTACGTGTCCATCGAGAAGGTCACGAGGGCGTGAATGGTGAAGCGGATGCGTTGGCCAAACTCGCCAAGGAGGTGGGTGAACCAACGAGGCGGAAATCCACATCATCGTCATGATAGGAGGCCATTATCATTGTGTCGGACGACGGATGATGCGAATAATGAAAATCTTGGGCTAGGAAAAATAGAATGCCAAGAGACAATGATAAGCGAAGAAGACGATGATTGGAGACAACGTTCATCGAATATTTCCGGCATGGCACCCTCCCCAAAGATAAAAGGATAGGCGATCAACTAAGAAAACGGGTACTACGGTATGCATATGTGGGCAATACGCTATACGCGTAGGTCTTATGATCGATTGTGGGTGAGATGTGTATCGGGGCACTGGCGAAGCGAGGTTATGAGAGAAGTTCATTCGGACTATGCGGAGCACATCGATCTGGGCCGAAAATGAAGTTGAAAATCAAGCGAATGGGGTATTATTGGCCCACGATGGTGGTGATTGTGAAGAGCACGCAAAGAAGTGCGCATGTGCCGGATACATGGCCCTTTTATACATCAGCGCCAAGCCGTTGCACCCCGGTAGCATCCGGCCATTTAATATGTGGGGCACGGATATAGTGGGACCCATAGACCCTCCGACGTCGAGAGGTCACTTAGGTTTATCTGGCGGCGACAGTTACTTTACAAAATGGGCGAAGCGAGTCCCACTTAAAGAAGTTAAAGCATCAGATGTGGTTAAGTTCTTCAAGACGCACATCCTCTGCCGATTCGGCACCCCACGGCGGATAATATCGATAATGGAACGGCCTTCAAGAACTCCAAAGTTTATGCCACAGGCGGAAACGGTTTAACATTGATTGGAGATTCTCGTCCATTTATAACCCGAGAGCCAACGGCTGGCACAGTGAAAACCTTTAACAAAACCACGATCAACATTATGAAAAAGACCGTGGACGGCAACCAACGAGGCCCAGGATAATCGTCTACGGGAGGCATTATGGGCTTATCGGACCTACGTGCAGAACGCCTACGCAAGCTACCCCGTATTCTTTGGCTTTTGGGGTTGAAGCGAGTCCTCCCTCTTGAGGTGGAATTACCGTCATTGCGGGTGGCTATGCAAAATGATATGACCATGGACGAATGCCAACAACTTAGGGCGGACGAGTTGGATGCCATGGACGAGAAGAGGCGATAGCCCGGCGGAACCTTGAAATATATCGAGGCAAAAATGGCAAGGGCATATGATAAGATGGCGCGAGTCGGGGCATTTCAACAAGGGGAGCTTGTTCTTGTCCTTAAGAGGCGATCATTGGTCGGCACATCGGCCCAAAATTCTCTCCGGGTTGGGAAGGGCCATACGTAATTGAGAAGGTATACGGGGGCGGCGCATACCAACTCATAGACCATGAAGGTGAAAGGCCCATGCCACGATTAATGGGCGATATACGAAGAAGTACTACACCTAGCCCGAGAGGGGCCAATAGAGTAGTATCTATTGTAAATAAAAAGGAGGGAATAAGTGTTCGCTTACACACACGTACACGAAACACAAACCCATGTCTAACCTCCACTTTGCATAAAAATCCCAAAAACCCTACTTGTGCATATGTAAATAGAATGCATCCAAAAATCCAAAAACCACACAAACACGTATAGCCCTATAAAAATAAAAATATATGGAATAAGAGAATTCAAAGCCAAAACCACGCGAGAATGTAAGGCGAGAGCCTTGGTGTTTGGGCTCATAATACAAATACCACTGGGTTTGTCCATTTGATACAGAATAAACACAAAAATGGGCAGGGTTTGCAGTTTGTCCCTCAAACTATCTGTTGCCCAATGACGAAAGTTGCTCATATTGGTCGCCCGCGGCGCAAGCCAAGGGATAGGTCGAGCAAATTGGTGGCTAGTAAATAGTCGCTTAGAGGGCATATAAATAAATAACTCTCGTATTATTAGTAACATGTATCACTAATAACCAAAAAATACGCCTTCTTCTAATAAAAATGAAAGGATATATATGTAAAACAATAAAAACCTACTTTCCTACTCATAAAAAAAAAAAATAATAAAAAAATAATAATAAAATCTTTTCAATAAGGGGTTGCCACCTTTGTCCCAGACACCACGAGTGTTATACAAAGCCGGGTTGGGTGCATTCATCAAGTAAAAGCACCACACGCCCGAAGAAATGATGTGTCATAATCCCACGACATATCATGGAGGGGTCGGATTAAGGGTTTACGCTTGTGCCGAGGCATTTCATGTTAAACAAAGCGGCTCGCTTAAAGAAATGACTCGGGTCATGGAGAGCGAACCTACCGATGAAAGCTTTGTCTCGCGAGGGATGCGTGATGGATGTTTGAGGGTAGCTAAAATATAAAAAACTAGGTTGGGTACATTCATCATAAAAAGTACCACACGCCCAGGAGGTGATCTGTTTCTAATCCCAAAATAGATCATGGAGGGGTCGGACTAAGGGTTTATGCTTTTGCCGAGCATTCGGTGTCAAATAAAGTAATTCGCTTAAAGAAGTGACTCGGGTCATGGAGAGCGGACCTACCGATGAAAGCTTGTCTCGCGGGGATGCGTGATGGATGTTTGAGGGTAGTACCCCCATAAAACAAATTGAGTGGAGATGAGTGAACGTGAGTTTCCACTTTAGCACGCAACGGTGCACAAATGAGGGAGAGTGGGTGAGCTTCCACAAATAAATGTCAATTAAATATATAAGGAGCGTCCACAAAATGGTGTTATCAATTGCATCCATAATCCAATTGATGCGGTAAGTTTATCCATCGGTAATAAAGGGATAAACGGGTTTATTATGCCGGCCTAGAGGTCAATACGGACGGGTTCGGTATCAAGTAAAATACCACGGTTACTTGAGTTTGTATTGCCATAAATAAAGAGAAATGATGTATAGAATCAATGTAATAGGATGTTGTAAGATTTTCCTTTTATTTTAGACGCTGCAAAGCAGGAAACGATTGTAATAGGGCGCTTTTGCAAATAAGATTGGAGGTGCACAGCATGAAATCAATAGAATATTTCCTCGCGGCTGAGAAGGAAGCGACGAAAGGATAATAATAGAAGCAAGCGTCATCCACAACAAGAGATCAAAATGATAAATGTCAAAACATCCTAGATCAAGTATAACAAAAGAAAAGAAGAAAAGAAGAAATGAAAAGTGCAGTCTATGGGCCCAAAAAGCGGGACTCCAACTCTAATAGCACAGTACTAATAGTCTCTAAATGAGTATGGAGGGAGTGCCTATCCTCCTCCGAAGCGCCTCGAAGTCCAAGAGCGAGCGAAGGCACTATCCGGACGCTCGTGTGAATGCGGCTACGGGAGACGTCCGCTAGATGTCGGGAGAAGCCCTCCACCGATGATGCGTGGTCCTCTAGCTCTGCACGAGCGATCGAGCGGGCCCGCCACTAACTCCCATGGAGCGGAGAGTGGCACAAGAAGAGCGCGGCGAAGGTAGTGGAGTCGAGCGGCCTCCAAATGCTGCGTAGCTCATGAATCTCCAACTCGTGCGATAAACGAGAGAGCTCGCATCTGGTAAGCCACGAGCGACTCCTCGCACCTCCTAGAAATGAAAGTGCTCTCGAGACGAGGTGCAATGAGTAGAGGCGGCGCGATGGTATCCGCGTCGGCCCATACCGGTCAAAAGAAAGCGTCGGGCGAGAGAGTCCGGGACCTCGAAATCTAGAGGGTAACCTCAGAAGAAGGTATCTCGGAGTGCATCCCCCGTAGCGCGCCAAGGCGGCGCACATCCCTCGATGAAACATCTGCAAGTAAAATAAATGGGTTAGACAAATTGTTATAACCTAAGAAGAAATAGAAGGAAGAAAAGATCTAACTATCGCCTCGTCGCACGAGACGGGCGGGAGTGAGTCGGGGATAGGGATGTCGGTCGCCTCGGGAGGACCCACGGGTGCACTAGACCGGGCTACAAAATAAAATGAAGAAGTATAAGTACATGAAAAGTAAAATACGGGTAAATGATAAAGGAAATATAAAGTACGGAAGAAGCATGAGGCTCGGCGAGACCCTCGCTAACGGAACCTCGTCTGCAGGGGCGTGGAATAGGCTGCTCCACCGACCAACTCTCATCCAACTACGAGTCATAGCAGGCGCAACTCGCTCGGTCGAGACTACGTCATCGTGGCCATGAGAGGCTGCCGTCGAGAGATGAAGAAGCATGAGATGGACCTCCCTCGATCGGTAGTGGCTCGTCGCTGCGGGCTCGACGACCCGATGGACTCCCCTGCTCTAAAGAAGCCTCCTACGATCGTACAAGAGTGAGCACGGCCCCGAGAACCACATCGAATGAGTCACCATCTCCGGTGGGTACCGGCAAAATCGACGGTGAAGCGGGGCCGAGTCATAAAAGAAAGGCTCGAGCGGTGAGGAGACGCCATGTCATCGGCCTCGGGGTGCACGCAAAATCTACATGTAAGAATGAAAATACTAGTGCATGCGGCAACTAGGTATTAGATGGAGCACACGAACTGCGACGACAAGGTCGGTGCAAAACCACGAAATGGCGGCACTCGCAGTCTTGATGGACTGCTACGATGTCATCTGACGAGCGCCTCTACGGGAGATGTCCGTGAGTGAAAATAAACTCTAATCGGAGAGATATGAATGAAGTGCGCTTGAATAAGGATAGGCGAGTCGATAAAGAAAATCACCGGAATAGGAGAAGGAAAAGAAGATGGAGAAGACGGTGAGAAGCGCGCCGTCTCGATCTCTCTCGCGGCGGTGCGAGCCGGTGGCTCGGTAGGTGGATGAGAACAAGTGTCAACGGCTCTCGGGCGAGGGAGCGAGAAGCGGGCTCTGCCTCATCATACTCGTATGCGAGAATCGATTAAAAAGAAATCTATCAAAAATCTAGCACGAAAATCTAAGCTTAAAATAAGGAGGGGATGAATCTAGAGTGTACCGGTGGTGAGTCCTAATAGATGAACAAAGGCGACGACTATCTAACCCACGAAAATCCTTGCGCTCTGAAGTGAGAAGTGGAAAAGAGATGAAGTCATCATAAGAGAGGCTAGATGATGGACCGCCTCTATCACAGGGCAAGTCTTGCGTACCACCCCGTTGAAGGGGTGTATGGCGAGTACGAGCGAATGGCATTATAATACCACCGGATGTAGCGTCTCGAGAATGTGGGTGTACGGGAAGCGAGGGACCGTCGAAAGTGAGAACTTGTCCCTAAGCGGAATAGATGTGAATAGCACCACCGAGGCCCTCGAGGTCCATCGCTAAAGACTCGGGACGAAGGAGAAAGAGAGGCACGTCTGGTCAAACCAAGCGATGTGCACATACGTGTGGAGAATAGGGCTCTATGAAGGCATAATCGCCGATACGGAGTGGTAAGAACCGTGGCGAAGGCGATGAAATAGTCTAAGACATACGGGCGATCTACGAGAGGAGAAGAACCTCTAGAATGAAATGCGCATCAACTAGAGATGCGCGGGTGGTCCCGGTCGGATGGTGAGTAGCCAATCTAGTACGAGCTAACCTCGGATGGTCATGGGCTGCGGTAGAATGCGAAACGAGCATCCTGCGGAGTCAAAGAGCGGGCTGCATGCCGGCTAAGTCACCCAAGATGGGTAGGTGGGCCCTCGAAGTCGATGATAAGGATGGGTGATACAAGCCGGACCAATACATATGCAACCATCCACTAATAAAATGCCAGGTACTAACTCCCCACGGTGAGAAGAATCGCGTGAAGATGTCATACCTCGCAAACTCCTGTAGATATTGGCCAAGACGGGTGCGGCCAATGAAACTCTCTCACGCGAGCAATCGACTCGCCATCACAAATGCGAGGACGGATGGTACGAGCCCCGAGCGGGAAGTAGAAAGAAACAAATCCACCGGGAAAGAAAGGGTTGTCAAATAAGTCTCACGATCGATCTCATGTGAGCATAGAGTATCTGTGAAAGAACGACCACATCAACTTTGAAAAGGCAGAGATGTCCGGTACCAAAAGGGTCACGAGTAGAAGCACAACACTCGGCATGAGAATGTGCCGTCGGTGAAATAAGATATCCGAGAATACGAAGGGGACGAGAAAGATGCGCCTCTCAGCCCGATCATAAATCTGTACACCTCCCGAAGAAGAAGGCTGGATGTAGGGAAGGGTCCCTCAAGTCATCCTCGATAGTAAGAACTCATCATAATAATGACCAGAATACGGGCGGAGGCCAGGTCGGTGACGAATCTCCCATAATGTGGGAGTCGACTCTCGATCGTCGATAAAGAGGGTGTTGGTGGAGTAGCTCCACCGCTCACGAAAGCACGAGCCAGGTGTGTCGATGTGATGCGAAACATCGACAAGAAAATACAAGCTGTACACACACACACGAACTACAAAGGACATCCTCTCTGTGTAAGGATGTAGCGAATCCAATCTAGCGATGCCCATGATATCGAGTGGAAGGCGAAGTCGATGCTAGCCCGACGAGAGGCCTCTCCATCGATCATCTCCTTGCCAGGAGATGAACGAGGAGGTGCTACGGTGAAAGATCTCGAGGCGATAGGGGTGTAATATCGTGAGGCTGCTCGTCGTCGCGAAAAATCGGACCACCGGCTCGAAGATGTATGGGGGTACGCGTGTAACCCTAATGGTGGGTATCCGGTCCTCGGATCCTCGTAGAGAGAGAGATAATGACTCAGGGACGTCTAGGAATCGTGCCATATGGAGAGATGGTCGAATCTAGAATAGAGGTGATAAAGTCAACAATAAAGGAGGGAAGAAGATAGGAAAAGAAAATGTGCGACGAATATATGCACCAAAGAACCCCCTTAATTTTCTAAAAACATCTCGGGGCCGCTTTGGTGGGTGGCTCTTTGTTTACCCTTGAAAAGTTTCAAGGATGAATGGATGAATAAATGAAATAAATTGATGATAAAATCATAAGAAAGGGGAAGAAGAGAGAGAGAAGCGGTGGAAAGGTGGCCCATTTGATCGGGAAAAAGTCATTGCGTAACCCGGAACAAATCCATTAGTCCCACGCGTGGAATGCGGCGCAAAGTGAAGAGTATAAATACCCAGCTATTCTCTATCCACTCGGCATGTGTGACACCCAAGAAGATCGAGGAGAGAGGAGACCTCTTGGGTGTCGCCATGTGATTATACCTTTTCGACAAGTGGGACCCACATGGCGGTCCCTTATGAGCGACTCGATGATATAGACCTAGCTTTATTTTGCTAAGAAAGCTAACCAACCGGAACGAGAGGTTAAGCATTAATCCCACGACGGAATAATATGGTGAAAGACGAGGATATAAATACCCCGCCACCTCACTATTCATTTGAGGTGGGCGACCTCGAGAGATTTAGGAGAGAAAAATCTCTTGATGGGTCGACCATTGATTACATTTTATCGACAAGTGGGACCCACCTAGCGAGTCCCTTGTAGATGAATCTAACAACATAGTCTATCGATGAGTCACCATATGACTATTTTCAACGACAATGGACCCGCGCCTCGGTGACTATTGAAGAGTCGAAATTGAACCACTAAAAATGCTGCCTTTGGAGCTAACCACTAGAAAGGAGGCGACGCGTATAATCCACTATGCTACATGAAATGATGTCAATGCCAAGCTAGCATTTTGATGCGACTAATCATGAGAAATTCCAAATGTGATTTTGCTTTCAAGGTGACACAGTGCCAAAGGCTGCGAGCAACCACTAACCATGCTTTGATTTGTGTCAATTCTTGATAAGTAGTCGGTTCTTTGGCCAAGTCACCCTCATGTTAAGGGATTGAAAGTCAATTTCACAAGGCGATCGGTGCAGAAAGTGGGAGCGACCACTTTGATCAAGTCTAGATTTGTATTAATTGGCGATAAGTAGTCGGCATTTGATCAAATCAAGCCCTAATGAATATCAATATAAGTCTAATTGGTATTTAGTTAGGGTGGTTTCTGCAAGAGAGAGGTAATTGGCGAGAGACATTGAGCTACAATTGAGATCGGGGATTAATTCATGAAGAATAATAGGGTTTTATGAATAAAAGAATTTTTAATCCAGAGAAGGAGGGGTAAAAATGGAATTAAAAATTACAGGGATGATCATCATGAATTTAGGGATTTTTGGTGAAATTTTCATGATTTTTGGATAAGTGGAGCTATCGAAATAAATTCGGAGAAAATAAAGGCGAGAATAAATGGATTAATCAAAGGTGAGATTTGATCGGAAGCGGATCGGGTACAATGCGGGACGAGAGACTCATCTGGGTGCAAGCGGGGATCCCAGGACACATACACGCAAAATCGAGAGAAGAGAGAGGATATGACACGTGGCGGCTTCTCATTGGGCCACCTCGTGCCACGTGTCGGCGCCCCGTTGGTCCACTCGGCCCGGGTGGGCCCCACCTTACAGCGATCGACATGTGGGTCCCACTAGCATGCCACGTGGCGAGGCCATGGCGGTCCACCTCACCCTCTCGTGCCACATGGCACAATCACGAGAAGCCGCCTCGTTTAGCTTTGTGCCACGTGCATTACACCACGGGGCCACTTCACCCGACCCCCCAGTGCCACGTGGCATAACCGAGTAGGCCATCTCACCGACCACATGCCACATGGCACCATATCACAAGGCCACCTCGGCATCAATTAGTGAGTAATCGAGAGATAAAGGGAAGAGGATTAAGATAACAAGCCATCGAGATTATGCCGGATCGGTTCAATTAACCCAATCATGCACTAATTAGTTGCTAACAACACTGTAAACCTAAGAATAGAAAACTTACGGGTGGGACCTACTAGTCGGACTTATGAGTACGAGCGCAAAGAACCAAGTCTACATAACAATACTAGCGAGATTTAAAAATAAGAGTAAAAGAGAATATGTACACTGGTTCGTGCGGCGCTGTCATTGCTTCCCTTCTTCTTCTTTGCCTTGGCTCATGCACCGGCGCGGGCGACAAGGGATTTATTCCCTCCCTTCTCCCTCTTCTCTTCTTCTTCCTCTCGACAGTAAAGCGTTAAAGGCGCCATCAATGGAGATTGAACAAAGGGTGAGTTTCAAGTCGATTGCTCTGGCCTTAGCTACATTATACAAAGGAGAACATGTGCGTTGTATTAGATTTTAAAATAATGCAACACGAGAGAGAGATAGAACGAAGCAATTACCTCGAATTAAAATCTTGAACTTATCAATTGAAGATTAAAACTTGCAATTGATAGGCGAGGTAACTTTCTAGACTTAAGGCGATGGTGTTGAAACAAGAATTGAGAAGAATTGAGTGTTAGAAATAGGAAATGTGCCAAGTCGCCCTTCGGCTTGAGAAATGACGGATCAAGCACTATGTTAGAGCTAACAAATCAACAAAGGAAGTGTGTGAAGAGTTGCACGACACTAAATCAATGATGTTGAGGCTTTGAGACGAAGAAACAAGCAAGGAAGTGAGATGAAAGTTTAAAACTTGATTATAGCTTGTAATGGAGAAGAAGATGCGAATTGAGATCAATTACGCAAAATGGAGCTAAGGGAGCATGCTAGCGACTTATATAGGCATAGTGTAAGGCTTTGGAAGGTTCTAGAAAGAGCCGAGAGAAGCTTGCAAGAGTGTGGAGGCCGAATAGTGGCAAAGGGGTAAATAAGAGAATGTATGCAACTAACTCAAAACGGCTTAAGCTGCTAGAGATTGACTCGATTGAGTAATTAGAAAACACAAATGCATCCTAGCCACTTGATTTAGATTGAACCAAGGGTTGAGATTGAGTTTAAACCGTAATCCAAACACTAATTACTCAACCAATCACCATTTAGCAATACACATACCCCTGGCTTATATAAACCCTCGAAATTGATTCGAAAGAGAGAGAGAATACCCATAGCCCTTGAGAAACTATCTAGAGAGCAAATTAGAAGCTTTACCAACCGATTGAACTCAACAAGTGTTGAGAGCTCGGTATACACACTCCCTTCCACCATTAGCGAGTCAATTCAAAGAGATAGAGCTACGAGAGAAAGAGGATAGGTGAGTATAATTGATAGAGACAAGAGCTTGGAATGTAATTACATCCAATTTTGATTAATTTCGATTAAATGCGATGCTTGTTACCCATTATCGTAATTTTTCATGTTTTGTCGAATTTCTTGATTTCTTTGATTAAATCACTTCCTTACATCATCGCCTTGCTATTTGAATGACTTCTTTGATGTTTCTTTGCTTTTTCTTTGATTGAATCGAGTGAACGACAATAAAATCGCAATTGTCGGTAAAAAGCTAGTCGAAGGCAGAGTGATCTCTAGCTCAATTGTGATAATTGATTGATCGAAGGTCAACGACCTCTCAATCATTATATTTCCAAGCAAATATATCAAGATTACGACTTTGAATCAAGCAATTGGGTTGAATTCTTGAAGTCATCGTTTGTGATTCAAGCGATACGACAATGGCACATCCAAATGCTATAATCGATCCGGATAATCACTTGGATTAGTGTGTATTGCATAGGCGATGAGCTATACATCTTAATGATCAAAGAAATCTTAACAATTGCTTGGAAATATAATGATTGACACTTTGAATTCATAGCAGAGTGCAGCTTGATTCTTGTTGATCGCGATTAACCTCATGATATGGGTAATTGTCATAGTTGTGTCATTTCTAGACATAGTTAGGGCTGGGAATCATGTAAATAAGCTAACAAGAACAAGGAATTGAGATGAAAACGGCTCAATTTGAGAATGAGATGCAATTGGTACCGATCGGTACGAAACCAGTAAAAAGAAGAGTCAATGTCAGCGATACGTTGTATTAATCCATGATCGGAATGTGTTAATCGACTCTTCGTATCAAGGCGACACTAACTGTAGTGTCCGATCGTCGATCAGATCGCGGAGCGCGGAATCAACCTCTAGCACGCATCTTGAAGCACGGTGGAGAAGAGACGAGAGAAAGGTTCTTACGTACTAATCTTGAAAGGCGCGCGAATATTGGGACGAATCGAAAGGATCTGGGCTATTGAACATTTAGGAAATTAAAGCATGAATTGATCTGGGCGTCGATCCACGCGGTGCAAATCTTAATCTAATCCGTGGCCCAAGTAAACATGAAAGTTAAATAAAGAGTTGTGCTGATCTTGATACGGATCCAAAGGCCCAGATTAGGCCCGATGATTAAATAATAACGAAACAATAATTATATATGATAAATAAATCATTTGAAAATGTTCTGAACTCCAAATTGACTCAAATTTGTTTCTAAAATTTTCTTATTTTTCATACTATTTTTCTATACAATAATATTCCAGTTTTGAAAATATAATCATGCTAAAACAATTTAAAAGCAAAAGATATTACATATATTGATATGTTTGACTTAGCTTTGACTTGTCATTTTAAATACTATAAAAATTCCAAAAATACAAATAAAAATCATAAATAATAACTAGATATATTTTAGTGATTTTTCAAGTGATTTTCTATGAAATAATAATGATGATAGTAATATACTATAATAAATAGTGAGATTAGCTATATTCTTTGATAAATAAAAATATAAATAATAATAGATATTATATTGATATTTTCTGTAAAAATACAATAATAAATAAAATAGCACAAAAAATACAAAAAATATAATACCATGGTAATAAATAGTAAAATACATTTTCTTTTATAATAAAGAATGATAATATAGTTTTATAATATGAATTGTATTTCTTTTGTTATTTCTATACAAATATACAAAAATATACTTTTGATGAATAAAATGTGATAAAAATAATAGTTTTAATAAAAACATAATGAATTTCATCCCTTATGACTAATAATAAAATCTTATACTTTTCTATAGATAATAAATAGAGATAATAAAAATAGATATAATGAATAGTATAATAAATAGAATAGAATATTAGTAATGATTTCTTTTAGCTATTATAGATATAAAAAAATATAATAATAAAATAATAATAATAATAATAATAATGATAATAGTAAAATAGTATAGCTAACCATCTTTTGATTTTGTAAATAATTCTTACATAATGAATAGTATTACAATATAATAGAATATAATAACACAATTCTATTACTTTAGCTATTATAAGCATTTTTAAAAATATAAATAAAACATAGCTATCTTACTTTCTATTATTTTTGTAAGTGATTTTCTACAAAATAAATAGAGTTTAGAAATAATAAAAATAAAATTCTACTATTTTAGCCATTATAAAAAATCCCAAAATATTAATAGCTACCCCTTTTCCTATTTTTGTAAATAATTTTCTACATAGACAAATAGGGTTTAAGAAATAAAAATAATAATAATAAAAATAATAATAGTAATATAATAATTGTAATAATAATAATAATAATAATAGTAATAATAATAATAATAATAAATGCATCCTTATAATAATGGAAGATATTATAATAGACTTTGTGCATTTTAAGAAATGAATAAATATGCTCACATAAGGAGTGTAGAGCCACATATGAATATTTGCACACATGACATGACATTTAAAGTGATTAGTCAAGACAAGAACATCTTGACGTGGGATGATTAAGGCTTGATAGCAATATGAGAAGATATGTCGAGACAAGAACATCTTGACACTTGATGAAGAACAACAAGATACGTCGAGACGGGAACATCTTGACGTGAGATGAATAAGGCTTTGATAGCGGCATGAAGAAGTATGTTGAGACAAGAACATCTTGACACTGATGAAGAATAACAAGATACGAGACGAACATCTTGACGATATACGTCGATGAAGAAGAAGAACATTACGATGTACTAGAGGTGACATCTTAATGACTCGACAGCAAGTAACTCATGATGAAGATATACATAGTAATTTTGACAAGTAATGCAACATGAGGATGATTAGTCGAGACAAGAACATCTTGACACTTGATGAAGAATAACCGAGCTACGACACTAACATGAAGATATACGTCGACTTTACGATGTCCTGAGAGGTGACATCTTAATGACTCGCTGCCATGAGCAAGTAACTCATGATTGAATACGCTCACACAAGGGGTGTAGGGCTACATAGTAATTTTGCACAAGTAATGCAACACGTAGGATGATTAGTCGAGACAAGAACATCTCGACGCTCGTTGAAGATTGACCAAAGCTACGACATCAGCATGGAGAGATATGTCGACTTTGAAGATGAAGAACATTACGATGTCCTAGCGAAGTGACATCTTAATGACTCGGTGTCGTGAACAAGTAATTCATGACCATTTGAGTGGCAAGGCGAACTCGTCCGTCGATGAGTTTGTCTCTGACTCATTTCCGAGAATGTGAGATTGAATCGGTCGTTGGTAGATTCATCCACAAAACGATGAATGTGAACCGTTACGTAGGTAGGTTCCTTCACTAACACATGCCTCGATGTTGAGCGGCGGCGCTTCGGGTTTGACATTGTGTGCAATGTGTTTCCTAGGTTTATGAATCGGCTTAGTGCTACGAATTCATGATCTAGAAGATCGGTGAGAAGAAATACGTGGGCCATAGCCACCCTTCTCTGATTCACCAACCTCAAGATCAACCGGCTCGGTGCTTCGAGTTGTATTTTGTGTGATTGGTTGTTGACTAGTTAAGATTGAGCCGGTCTGTTTGTAGGTTTATCTTCTAGATCAACGGAGGTCGAGTCGGTCGTATGTAGACTCGCCTCAAGCCCCATGAAGAGATTAACACAGTGCATTGGTAAGGTTACATCTCGAGGTGGCATGGACTGAACCGTCTGTTTGTAGGTTCGTCCCCATAGGACAAAGCCGTCTGTTTGTAGGTTTGTCTTCCATAGATTGAACCGTCTGTTTGTAGGTTCATCTTCCGTAGACCCCTTTTATAAACCTAGACGACCACTTGACCATCTCTTAACTATACTATTTGCTTCTCTCTTTCAAAGATCCGGAGGTGCCTCGAGGTTCGTAGCCCGGGGTAATTAACGGTGGGGGCTTGCGCCCGCCGGAATCTACAAGAACTCACAATCACTAAAAAACCCCCGAATGTGCATCCAAATATCTCTAAACGGCGAGAATCGGCGACACCCCGAGCGGATGCACGCTCGGGAGGGATCTCCGTGTCCTTCTTCCGCAACCCATCGCCCGGCGGCGGTGCGGAGCGCGCGAAAAAGGGTCGCACAGTTATGAAGAACACTTCTCAAATACTGAGGTGAATATAGTCTAAGATGATTAGTCCCCGCCTAATCAAACCCATGTTACCAATACCAACAAAAATAATGGTAGAAAGGGGAGACCGCTCAAGAGGGTCAATCCCGAAGGTAACAGTAGGGAAGGGGAAGACTATAATGAAAACCCCGACTCTTTGATAATGAAGACGACGTCGAAGTTCGTCCCGAAGTGTCTATCGATGAAATTGAAATTTTAAAAGGCCATATCAAGACACGGGATGAAGAGCTAATCAGACAACGGGAGCTGATAACTACCATGCTAAAACAAAATGAAGAGTTGATTAAGGCGGTCAAATCACTACAAGAGTCACAAGACGCCAATTTTAATCCAAAAGCTGGTAGCTCCCGCCAAGAAAGGGTCCACAGCACCAAAAGCAATCACAAAGGAAAATAACATGTCAATTCTAAACCCCATCCACATAGAGCAGTGGAAGTGGAGGCTGAACCAATGAAATTATCCCGGAAAGAGATTCAGGACATGATTGCCCAGCAAATGTAGATAGCTGGAGGTGGATACGCCATCCCTCCAGTCAAGAACTGTGGACATCCGTACCCCGTTGTACATGATTTAGAAGAGTATCCTAAGGGGTACGTGATTCCCACTTCAGGACCTTCTCCGGGGAAGGTAACAAGGACCTAAACTCCGAGCAACACCTAGCCCACTTCGTAGCCTCATACGGTAACACAGGTGGCAATGATGCACTGTTGTTAAGATAATTTCCCTAAAGCCTAGTAGGTACTGCCTTTCAATGGTATTACTCACTAGAAAACAACAGCATCAGAACCTGGAACGAGATGGCAGACTCGTTCAGGGCACGCTTTGTCATGGTATCTGACAAAATAAATATAGCCGATCTGGCAAGCACTAAACCCAAAAAAGGGGAGTCAATGACAGATTTTATCAACAGATGGCGGAACCTCAGTATCAAATGCGACCGCACATTAACTGAAGATGAGGCCGTCAACCTAATAATGAAAAACATTGATGGGTGGATGGGCATGTTGCTTGGCGTGACAAATGTTAACACATTTAAATACTTGCTCAGATCGACGTCCAATATGAAAAGGATGTCACCACAAACTGTGCCCAATTTCATGAGCAACATGCCGCAGCGGGGAGCCCAAGCCGAGACCAAGGTGACATTCATTTCATTAAAAGATAAGATGGTCGCAAACACGAACACTCAAAACGGTAGCAGCGGCACGAGTGGCAAAAACTACAACAGAGGACCTATGCCCAACCCAGGAGGGAGCTCACAGGCCTTTGAGACCCTAAAGCAAAAGAAAACCAAGCTGTACTCCTTCAGAAGAGATAAAATTTCCCAAATCTTTAGGGGAGCGGTGAAGAACAGTCTAGCCCTGTCGGCCAGTAAACGTCCAGAAGATGCTGATAAATCGGACGAGCCTAATTTTTGCCCATACCATAGGGTACTAGGACATTCAATTGAAGATTGTTGGGTCTTCATGGACTGGGTTAAGAAAGCGTATAAGAATGGCGAGATTGCCCTACCTAAGGGATTTCTACAAAGCCCAGCTGCCCACGAACATGCCAACTCAATCTCTCATAAGGAAGAGAAGAGCTCAAGTCAATCAACCCAAGGAGGTGAGAGGTCCCTTAACGAATACTGCTCACGCCGAACAAGGGAAAGTTGCTGCATGACTACTGTCGAGGTGCTAAAAGATGAGTCAGAGGAAGACAACACCTCGATCCTGAAAAATACCTTGAAACAACTAGAAAGGGAGCCTAATACGGTTGATGAGTTGACTAAGATCAACCTGGGAATAGAAGAAGACCCACGACCAACTTTTATAAACGCGTCGTTGCCAAAAGAGGTGGCTGACAGGCTAAAGACATTCCTTAAAGGTTATATGGACTGTTTCGCCTGGAGTTACAAAAAAATACCAGGACTAGACCCCAACGTGGCAGTCCATTACTTAAAAATTGATCCAACCTTCTAGCCGATCAAGCAAGCGCCGAGGCGAATGAGAATAGAACTTGAAGAAAAGGTCGTAGAGGAAACAAAGAAACTCATCGACGCGGGCTTCATACGGGAAGAGGAGACACCAGAATGGGTGGCTAGCATTGTCCCGGTTAAAAAGAAAAATGGGCAGATTCGTATCTATGTGGATTTTCGGAACCTAAATAAGGCGTGTCCCAAGGATGATTTCCCGCTCCCGGTAACTGAAATCATAATTCACCATACATGCTCCTATGAAGTCTTCTCGTTCATGGACGATTATGCGGGCTACAATCAAATCAAAATTGCGTCAGAAGATGAAAAACACACAACCTTCCATACGCCGATTGGCATCTATTGTTACAAAGTCATGTCGTTTGGGCTAAAAAATACAGGCGCCACTTACCAACGAGCAATGACAAAAATATTCGACGACCTGATCCACAAGATAATTGAGTGTTATGTGGATGACCTAGTCATCAAAGCCATGTCATACGAAGAACACCTATAGTATCCTAAGAGAACATGCGCTCAAGTTGAACCCGTTAAAATGCACATTCATGGTATCGTCTGGAAAATTTCTGGGGTTTGTGGTACGTCACAGGGGAATTAAAATAGACCCATACAAAATCAAAGCGATCGTGGAACTACCCCCGCCAAAGAATTTAAAACAACTACGATCCTTACAAGGACAGTTGGCATATAACAGACGATTCATAGCCAATCTATTGGGTAAAATCCTGCCTTTCACCTGGTTAACTAAGAAGAATATCCCATTCAAATGGTACGGCGAATGCTAGCAAGCCTTTGAAGAAATCAATGCTTATCTACTCAACCCTCCAGTGTTGGCGGCACCCAACCCGAGAAGAGCTCATTCTGTATACAACTGCCCTGGACGGATCCTTGGGAGCCCTGTTGGCACAAGAGAACCAGGATGGCAATCAAAATGCATTGTACTACCAAAGCCGCATGATGGTGGGGGCAGAACACGGGTACTCACTAATCGAAAAGTATTGTTTAGCCCTAATCTTTGCAGTGAAGAAGTTAAGGCACTACATGCTGGCACACAAAGTCATCCTAATCTCCAAGGTGGATCCGCTCAAATACCTGATGACTCGGCCGATCCTGACAGGTAGGCTGGCCAAGTGGGCGATCATTCTCACTGAGTTTGATATTACCTACATGCCACAAAAGGCGATCAAGGGGCAGGCGTTGGCAGACTTCTTAGCTGCGCACCCAATTCAAGACAACTCCCCACTAAAATGTGACTTTCTCGATGAAGAAACCTTACATATTAAAGAAGGAAATCTTATATGGGAGCTGTACTTTGATGGCGCCTCATCAATTCGACCAATTACGGGCCCGGGAGTTCCAACCGTGCGAGCTGGCGTAGGTCTAGTCTTTGTGACCTCAGAAGGCGGGATAATAAGATATTCTCTAGCACTAATTGAGTCGTGCACAAACAACGAGGCAGAGTATGAAGCGCTCATTGCCGGACTAGAGCTATCGCTTGAGCTAGAAATCAAAGTTATGCACATCTTTGGGGACTCCCAGCTGATCATAAGTCAAATAACCAACGAATACAAGGTCCTGAAGCCGGAACTGATACAATATCACCAGAAGGGCATGGAAATAATGAAGAAAATCCCGTATGTGTCCATTGAGAAGGTCACGAGGGCTGTAAACGGTGAACCAAATGCGTTGACCAAACTCGCCAAAGAGCTGGGTGAACCAACCGAGCCGGAAATCCACATCATTGTCCATAATAGGAGGTTGTTATCATTGTGCCAGACAACAGACGACTCAAGAAATGAAGATGTTGGACCAAGGCAAGCGGAACAATAAGAAGCAATGATAACTGAAGAAGACGATGATTGGAGGCAGCCATTCATTGAGTACTTCCAACATGGTACCCTTCCCAAAGATAAAAGAGCAGATGATCAACTGAGAAAGCGGGTACTACGGTATGTGTATGTGGGCAATATGCTATACCGCAGGTCTTATGACCAATTGTGGCTGAGGTGCGTATCGGGACCTGAAGCCAAACAGGTTATGAAGGAAATTCATTCCAGGCTATGCAGAGCACATCAGTCTGGGCCAAAAAATAAAATTAAAAATCAAACGAATGGGATATTATTGGGCCACAATGGTGGCTGATTACGAGGACCATGCAAAGAAGTGCCGTATGTGCCAAATACACGGCCCTTTCATACATCAAGCGCCAAACCCGTTGCACTCTACAGTAGCATCCTGGCCATTCAGCATGTGGGGCACGGACATAGTGAGACTCATAGACCCTCCAACGTCAAGAGGCCACCGATTAATTTTGGCGGTAATAGATTATTTTACTAAATGGGTCGAAGTCGTCCCGTTCAAAGAAGTTAAGACATCCGATGTTGTTAAGTTCTTTAAGACGCACATCCTCTACCGATTCGGTACCCCATAGTTGATAATATCCGATAACGGGACGGCCTTCAAAAGCTCTAAAGTCTATGCCCTGGCAGAGCAGTTCAACATCGATTGGAGATTCTCGTCCATCTACAATCCGAGAACCAATGGTCTAGCCAAAGCTTTTAACAAAACCCTAATCAATATCATGAAGAAGACTGTAGATGGCAATCAACGGGACAGGGATAACCGTCTACAAGAGACATTATGGGCTTATCGGACCACGTACCGAACACATACGCAAGCCACACCGTACTCTCTGGCTTTTGAGGTTGAAGCCGTCCTCCCACTTGAGGTGGAACTACCATCATTACGGGTGGCTATGCAAAATGACATGACCATAGATGAATGCCAACAACTCCGATTGGACGAATTGGATGCCATGGACGAAAAGAGATTGATAGCCCAGCAGAATCTCAAAATATCCTTACTCCTTATAAAAGGAGCTTGAGTGAGATTATCTGAAAGTGTTATCTGTCTTTTAAAATAAATATGAATCATTGGATTAAAATCTGAAAAGCTAAAAAAATCGCATCCGTTGATCTAAAAACTGAGGAAGCTTTGTCGTCATTTTCACTGACTAATACGCTCTCATGTTACCACTTTCACTATCAATGTTATGTGTTGTCTCCTCTCTCTCACTCTTCTCATGCACGCGCACCTCTCTCCCAGCCAATCAAAATAAGAACTCTCTTCACATCTCGTTTATCTCGAATCTTGAGAGCATCGCCTCCACCTCCTTTTGCCTCAGTGTCTTCTCAACTTCTCATAACTTTTTTTTATTTTGAAACCACTCTGTCTCTCTCTCACACACACACTTACCTCAGCTGCTCCCCTCCGCCATCTAAAATCGCTTCCTCATCCCCTTGCCGTCGAAATCCCTCTATCTTCAATCTCTCGCTTGCAAACCTGCAATGCTGGAACCCTAGATCTGTGGAGGTGCGGATTTTAGGTCGATGTTCTAAATTTTGGAGATTTTTTGCTTGCTTGATTTGTGATTTTTGGCAAGATGTTTTGGCGTATGACTGGTATATCGATAGCCTCAGCAGTAAGTTCTCCACCTATTGCTCTCTCAAACTAATCATTTGTTTTTGTTGTCAGATTAGATGTTTGGATTTTGCTAATGTGTTTGACTTGCATAAGTATGTACTTCTCGATTAATACTTGCTCTTTTCTGAAGTTATTTTCTTTTCAGGGTATGCATCTTTAGTTGATGCAATTGGTACATTTAGCACCACTAGGACTTTCAATTGAATAGTTAACCATTCGAGGGTTGACAGTGAATCGACAAAGATAGAGGCTGCTTTGCTTTCATTTTAGTTATTTTTCAGTCTGGATTGATGTATTACTTTCCAAATTAATAAATCCAGTAAAGATGGGATGGAAAGAAGGACAGGGCCTGGGAAAGCAAGAGCAGGGAATCACCGCCCCTATCATGGTCAAGAAAACTGATAGGAGGGCCGGTGTTTATTGTCGATGCCAGTGAGTCGAAGAAGCCCAAGAGTGCTACTTTTGAGGGTGTCTCGACCTGGGTTATCATGCTTCGTAATATGGTAATATCTATTGTTGTTGCTTTTTAGTTTTACATTCATATCTCTTTTTATTCTTAATTTCATTTATGTTGAACTCCTTTATGAGTGCAAAAATAACTGTCACTACCACAAAAAAATGTTTTAGAACCGGTTATATAAAGGATTTAGCACCGGTTATACAACCGGTTCTAAAACTATGCGGTGCTAACATTTAGAACCGGTTATTTCAAAATAACCGGTTCTAAACTCTAACCTTTAGAACCGGTTATTTCAAATAACCGGTTCTAAACTCTAAATTTTAGAACCGGTTATTTGAAATAACCGGTTCTAAACTCTAACCTTTAGAACCGAACCTTCAAATAAAAACTATTGTACATGCCCCAGAAGAAATAATTTGAGTTCGCCAATTTCTCTCAAATATCTCCACTACACTTTTCTGGATAATACATTATTATCTTGGAAACTTTGTTTCTTAATATTTTGTGATGGTACTATTTACTAAAAAATAGTTTTTTTCTTATTATTCTCTAGTTCTGATTTCTTTAAATTTTGATTAAATAATTTAATTTTATCATTAACTAATAAAGTATATTTCATTAACAAAATAATTATATATAATTTACATATTAAAGAAAATCTGACAAATTTTCTATCTTTACAATTTCTAAAGAAAAAATAAAAATACTAAACTAAAAAACTTCAAATAAACATCAAATCCATTTTTGAGCTTCAAGACGAGCTTCAAATCTGTCTTTCTCTTTCCCTTTCTTTTTTCTTTCTTCAAGACGACATTTGCTCTTTCTATTTCTCTGTCTCTCAATATCTCTTTTATATATGAAATAGGAGGATGAAGAGTGATAATCCGTGGGATATAGATTTTTGATTTTTGGTTTTTAGATCGTCGGATAAGCATGAACCAACGGTTAGATTGAAAAACATAGCAATCCGTGGGAGCAAAAAACTAAATTCTATTGGTTGATGCAAAGAATTTCTTTAGAGCCGGTTTTTATTAAAAAGCGGTTCTAATTCATATTAATTAGAACCGGTTTTTATTAAAAAGCGGTTCTAATTCATATTAATTAGAACCGGTTTTTATTAAAAAGCGGTTCTAATTCATAAAATTGAATTAGAACCGGTTTTTATAAAAAGCGGTTCTAATTCATAAAATTGAATTAGAACCGGTTTTGTTAAAACCGGTTTTAATTAATATGAATTAGAACCGGTTATTATAAAAACGGTTTTAATAAAAAAACTTGTAACCGGTTGTTATACAAAACCGGTTCTAATAATTTTAATAAAATTTACAAATATGCCACTATCACCTTTTAACACCTGTTTTTTAAAAAACCGGTTCTAAATAGGCGATTCTAAATCAATTTTTTCTGGTAGTGTGTTGTGACTTGTATTCTAAATAAGCTGTACTGAAGTGCATACTTGAAGTGTTAGATGTTATTTGACAGCATGGAATAAGATGAATTTGAGTGAAAAAAGAATGGAATAGTTGCCTGACAATGTTTAGGATTGGATGGATTAGATTTAATTTAGACCTTAGCCTAGCACCAACCAAATAAATAGTAAATAAAAAATATGTGAAACTTGAACATCATTAGAATTACCTCACATGAATACTAAAAAGCCAAGTTATAATTATTATTTTTGTTATATGTTATTATTATAGTTTTTACTATCATTATGAGCATTATTATCATTGTACTTATTAGATTATTATCATCACAATTATATTCATCACTACCATTATTACCCTCTCTATTTTTATGGTTTTCTAATGTAGTATGATAAATAATAACTCCTGTAAGACAATTGATTAGGTTTAGTTCCCTTATTGCTGTATTTATGAGAAAAATTACTTTATAGTTTATAGAGGACATATATGCAAGAAGGTCATCTTATTAGAAACGGCTTTGACGTAACTTTTAACTGGTTATATCATAACAATATGTAACAGATCATGAAGTTTCGATGCTCTGGAGATTTAAGTTGTTCAATGATCTGATGTAATTTGTCTTTTAGTTACAGTTAGTATAAAATATAATTCCTTTTGTTCGCATTGGGAACTGGGAGCATAAATGTAAAAATTTGGTTTGTTCCTGCTGGTAATTAAAAGAATGGCGTCAGCTTTTATTTTCTGCAATTTGAATGCAATCTTTTACCTTCTACCTCTATATTATCCAACCGGGCCCGATCTTGCCTAAATCATGAACTATTTCAAACTCTTTGTGCGACCCTTTTTCGCGCGCTCCGCACCGCCGCTGTGCGATGGGTTGCGGAAGAAGGACACGGAGATCCCCCCTAAATATGCATCCAAAATCTTATGTTCCCTGAGTTTGTTTTGATAGTCCCACCGGCGTGCCGAGATCTCCCTTTTTCGCGCGCTCCGCACCGCCGCCGGGCGATGGGTTGCGGAAGAAGGACACGGAGATCCCCCTAAATATGCATCCAAAATCTTATGTTCCCCGAGTTTGTTTTGATAGTCCCACCGGGCGTGCCGATCTGTGCGACCCTTTTCGCGCGCTCCGCACGCCGCCGGGGCGATGGGTTGCGGAAGAAGGACACGGAGATCCCTCCCGAGCGTGCATCTGCTGCTGGGTGTCGGCCGATCTGCCGTTTAGAGATTATTTGGATGCACATTCGGGGGTTTTTAGTGATTGTGAGTTCTTGTAGATTCGGTGGGCGCAAGCCCCCAGTTAATTACCCTGGGCTACTAACCTCGAGGCACCTCTGGATCTTTGAAAGAGAGAAGCAAATAGTATAGTTAAAAGATGGTCAAGTGGTCGTCTAGGTTCATAAAAAGGGGTTCGGGGAAGACGAACCTACAAACGATCGGTTCATCTATGGAAGACAAACCTACAAACGATCGGTTTTATCCTATGGAAGACGAACCTACAAACGGATCGGTTCGATCTATGCCACCTCGAGATGTAACCTTACCTACGGACCGGGTTAATCTCTTTAGAGGGGCTTGAGGTGAGTCTACATACGGATCGACTCGACCTCCGTTGATCTAGAAGATAAACCTACAAACGGATCGGTTCAATCTTAACTAGTCAACAACCAATCACACAAAATACAACTCGAAGCGGAGGCGGTTGATCTTGAGGTTGGTGAATCGGGAGAAGGGTGGATATGGCCCACGTGTTTCTTCTCACGATCTTCTAGATCATGAATTCGAAGCACTAAGCCGATTCATAAACCTAGGAAACACAATTGCACACAATGTCAAACCTGAAGCGGCCGGGCCGGTTCAACATTGAGGCATGTGTTAGTGAAGGAACCTACCTACAAAACGGTTCACATTCACTGTTTTGTGGATGAATCTACCTACAGAACGATTCAATCTCACAGTCTCGGAAAATGAACCAGGAGACGAACTTATCGACGGATGAGTTCAATCTTGCTAGCTCAAATGGTCATGAATTACTTGTTCATGACAGAGTCATTAAGATGTCGCTTCGTTCGGACATCTTAATGTTCTTCTTCTTCAAAGTCGACATATCTCTCCATGCTGATGTCGTAGTTTTGGTCATTCTTCAGCGAGCGTCAAGATGTTCTTGTCTCGACTAATCATTCTACGTGTTGCATTACTTGTGCAAAATTACTATGTTGCCCTACACCCCCTGGTGTGAGCGTATTCAATCATGAGTTACTTGCTCATGGCAGCGAGTCATTAAGATGTCACCTATCTAGGACATCGTAATGTTTTTCTTCCTCAGAGTCGACATGTATCTCCATGTTGATGTCGCAGCTCTGGTTATTCTTCATTAAGCGTCAAGATGTTCCTGTCTCGACATATCTCTTCATCTTGCTATTGAAGCCTTAATCATTCTACGTCGGGATGTTCTGTCTTGACGTATCTTATTATTCTTCATCAAGTGTCAAGATGTTCTTGTCTCGACATATTCACTCATGTTGCTATCAAAACCTTATTCATCTCACGTCAAGATGTTCCTATCTCGACGTATCTTATTATTCTTCATCAAGTGTCAAGATGTTCTTGTCTCGACATATCTTCTCGTATTGCTATTAAAGCCTTAATCATCTCACGTCAAGATGTTTTTGTCTCAACGTATCTTCTTCATATTGCTATCGAAGCCTTAATCATCCTACGTCGAGATGTTCTGTCTCAACGCATCTTTTCATATTGTCATTGCAACCTTATTTACCCTCCGTCAAGGTGTTCTCGTCTTGACTCATCATTCTAAATGTTATATCATGTGTGCAAATATTCTTATGTGGCTCTACACTTCTTATGTGAGCATATTTATTCATCTTCTAAAATGCACGAAATCTATTATATAATATCTTCCATTATCATTCCTATTATGAAGATGCATTTATTTATTATTATTATTATTATTATTATTATTATTGTTATTATTATTATTATATTATATTTTTTATTTCTTAAACTCTATTTATCTATGTAGAAAAATTACTCACAAAAAACAATAGGAAAAGGGGTTAGCTAGTAACTAGAATCTTATTTATATTTTTGGGATTTTTTTTTTTTATAATAGCTAAAATAGTAGAATTTTTATTTTTACTATTTCTAAACTCTATTTATTTTGTAGAAAATCACTTTACAAAAATAATAGAAAATAAAATGGCTATGTTTTTTTATTTATATTTTTAAAATGTTTATAATAGCCAAAGTAATAGAATTTTGTTATTATATTCTATTATATTGAAATACTATTCATTATGTAAAAATTATTTACAAAATCAAAAGATGGTTAGCTATACTATTTTATTATTATTATTTTTTTATTATTATTATTATTATTTTTATTTTTAATATCTATAATAGCTAAAAAGAACTCATTACTAATATTCTATCCTATTTATTATACTATTCATTATTTTTTTATTATTTCTATTTATTATCTATAGAAAAGTATAAGATTTTTTATTATAGCCATAAGAGATGAAATTCATTATGTTTTTATTACAACTATTATCTTTATTGCATTTTATTCATCAAAAGTATTTTTATTGTATATATTTGTATAGAAATAACAAAAGAAATACAATTCATATTATAAAACTATATTATCATTCTTTATTATAAAAGAAAATGTATTTACTATTTATTATTATGGTAGTATATTTTTGTATATTTTGTGCTATTTATATTTTTTATTATTCTTATTATTCTTTTTACAGAAAATATCAATATAATATCTATTATTTTTTTTATTTATCAAAGAATATAGCTAATCTCATAGCATATTACTATCATCATTATTATTTCATGGAAAATCACTTGAAAAGTCACTAAAATATATCTAGTTATTATTTATGATTTTTATTTGTATTTTTGGAATTTTTATAGTATATAAAATGACAAGTCAAAGCTAAGTCAAACATATCAATATAGGTAATATATTTTGCTTTTAAATTGTTTTATTATGATTATATTTTCAAAACTAGAATATTATCATATAGAAAAATAATATGAAAAATAAGAAAATTTTAGAAACAAATTTGAGTCAATTTGGAGTTCGGGAGTATTTTCAAATCATTTATTTACTCTATATTATCACTATTACATTATTATTTAATCAACTGGGCCTAATCTGGGCATGGATCTATACCAAGATCGGTGCACATCTTTTATAACTTCATTCTTCATTTGGGCCGTCGGATATGTTTTAAGATTGGATTATATTAGATGAGGGCCCAGATTGATCATTATCCTTTTTAGAGCTGATTCATCGGGGACATTCGATCTATTCCAAGATTCGCATGTGCGCTTCAATACTCGTGCCGTGCGTCAATATTCGTGTTGATGCATTCTATTGATTCTCCGATCGGTAAAGTCTTTAATATTCGTGCTCCGGTGCGCGGCGGCCCAGGACCACCTCTTGTTGATCGGACGGCGCCTTAGCATCGCCTCTCTTGGGGGAGTAGTTCTATGGTGTTTGATTAGCAATCCATATGGTGAATAGCACTTCATGCGAGATATTGAGTGTAACGATTGGTACCACTTGATGCAGAGTCTCAATTCTTGTGAATTGATGAAATTAATCAATATTTACGACAATTTTCTACTCGATTCGTATCGCTTTATGTGTGTTAATGCGAGTTACCATGATTAATACGATCTAAATTGATTCATGACCCGAGATATGATTCAACATATGGTAGTATCGTGCGGTATCCATTGGTGCCGGTCATTGCCATGTCAAAATTCACAATCTTTATCCACCTTTCGTGTGATCTATGCTTATCATTATATATGCTAGCGATATCTAGTAGAATGTATTTAATCTATGCACAATTCATCTCTCTATTAGTCTATAGCTTTGATTAAAGAGGCTCTCGGCCACGGAGCGAGATATAACCCATCACAGAGTTCTCAAGAGCTTAATTGAGATCAATCGGTTCATAGGCGATCTATTAATCTTATCACATGCTCATGAGTGATAGTAGATGCATTCTATGATGTTTGAACAAAGGATCAAGGCAATTGAACGATCTTGTGTCGAGTTCTCGGGTTTCGTAGAGATCAATCGACACGATGATCTAATCACCGTTTTAATCAAAATTCAATGAAGATTTCAGATGATTCATGCATACTAAGTTTGTAACTCATGAGAAAAGATGAAATTGCAAAAGAAAATCGACGAATCGAAATAACAATCTTGTTATTTACAAGAAAAACATAATTACACTCTTGAAGCTTCGATTTTCAAGAATCAAGTTTGCAAACTTCCAATTAATCAAAGACGAGTTTAGAACTCACCTTCAAGCAAGCAATTGAAAGGAGTAAATCGAGTTCTCAAAGGAATTCTTGAGATCGATCGATTACACCAACTTCTTTTCCTTATTTCTTGCTTCTCTCTCTTGCTCTCAATATCTAATGTCTCTATTTATTGCTATTAATCTCAAAAATATGAATGAATCCCTATCTCTTTCTTTGTTAATGGGTTTATATAGGTTATGGAAATGGTCCATCCAAGGAATTAGAGCTATACACCATCTAAAACACCATCGATTGAGTTAGCTTGGTCCATGAACATGGTTCTCCAATTCTGTTATCCCTTACATTGCGATGTGGGCCTGTTTTAAAGAATCCAAAGTTCAATCTTTGATTTGACCCAATTGAATCTTCCTCTCACTTCTCTTCAATCAATAGAAACTTACGGACATTTTTATATGCTATATATACCCACCACATAGCACCAAAGTCACTTCTTCCTTTTACGCCATTGTAATTCACTTCTCAAGAGTTCTAATTCATTCTCTCGAGCTCAAGCCTTTGGTCAACACCATACTTCCCTTATTCAATTGCTAGTCTTCATCATTCCATCGACATCGTATGAGTTCATGAGAGCTACAAACACTTTGCCGCGATTCGAATTAGGAGTGTAAGGTTTCGGGTTTTCCTCGTTTGCCGATTTCATTATCTTAATTCAATTGCTCCAGTTCACCTTATAATTCTTGTTTCTTTCTTCATATACGATGTCGCCTAGGTGAGTAGAAGGGATTTGCATCACCAATTTTAGATCTTGAGGCTAGAATTGAAGTGTTTCATTGATTGGCGAGGTATCCATCTCTTTCAATCACCACTATCAGTTTATTACTTTTCAATTTTGATCATTTACACATCTTCTCTCATGTACGGGCTAACTCTAACTAGCAAAAGGAATTGGAGTTGTGATATTTAGAGAGCTTGATTGCTTCTAATGGCACCCTCGGCTTCGTCGAGAAGAAGGAGAAAGAGAGGGAAGGGAGAAGGAGAAGCCTCGGGGGGCTGAACTCGGCGCACGGAATCCACAAAGCAAAAGGGCCCATTGTCGGAGAAATAATACGCATGATCCGGTACACACTTGCCTCGTCTTCCTCGATTTAAATCTTAAATCTAATACTATATAGACTTGGTGCATGGATGAGTGAATGAAGCTACTGCTTAAATTCACGACATGTGGGCCCTAGATGTAAGTGTTATGACTCTAGGTCCACGAGATCCGGTCACCATTGATTAGTTTATTGCTTAGTGTTAATGAAGGCGATCGCGCACGCTCGATAGGGTCACTTGCTTAATCATCCCATTAATCATCTGTGGTAGTTTTAATGTATCTTTGAGGTGGCTTTGTAGTGTAGTGCCATGTGTCACCTCGGGGTCTGTGTTACTAGTTGGACCCGATAGCATGCGGCCATGTGTGCGATAGGTTTAGTATGATCTGTTTGAGGTGTTTTGTTAACACGCTTGCCATGTGGCACATGGGGAGTGAGGTGTGTTGCTTTGTGGTATTGCCATGTGGCATGTGAAGGGTGAGGTGGACTGTCGAGCTTGCCACGTGGCATCTTTGGTGGGGCCCACATGTCGGTCGGTATGGTGGTGGGGCCGCATGGGCGAGGTGGACCCGATGGGGTGCTTGACACGTGGCATGAGGTGGCCCGGTGAGATGCGACACGTGTCACACTCTCTCTCCCCTACGATTCTGCGTGTATATGTTTGGGATCCCCGGTTGCACCCGGATGTGTCTCTCCCCAAGTTGCACCCGGATGAACCCTTGATTGAATCTCGGCCTTTGATTAATCCATTTATTACGCCTTTATTTTCCACTGAATTTATTTTAATAGCTCCACTTATCCAAAAATTATGAAAATTTCACCAAAAATCCCTAAATTCATGATGATCATCCCTGTAATTTTTAATTCCATTTTTACCCCTCCTTCTCTGAATTAAAAATTCTTTATCCATAAAACCTATTATTATTACGAATTAATCCACGATCTCATTTGTAGCTCAATGTCTCGCGAATTATCTTCCTCTTGCAGAAACCACCCTAACTAAATACCAATTAGACTTATATTGATATTCATTAGGGCTTGATTTGATCAAATGCTTGACTACTTATCGGCAATTAATACAAATCTAGACTTGATCGGTGGTTGCTCCCGGCTTTGGCACACGATCGGTCTTATGAAATTGACTTTCAATCCCTTAACATGAGGGTGACTTGGTCAAAGAACTGACTACTTATCGATAATTGACACAAATCAAAGCATGGTTAGGTGGTTGCTCGCGACTTTGGCACCGGTCGACCTTGAAAGCAAAATCACATTTGAAATTTCTCATGACTAGTTGCATCAAAATGCTAGCTTGGCATTGACATCATTTCATGTAGCATAGGGATTATCTTGCTTGACTCCTTTCTAGGGTTAGCTCCAAAGCGATTTCTAGGGTTCACTACGGTCCTATAGCGGTCATTTTGAGGTGTGGGGTCCACTGTCGGTGAAAAATGGTCACATGGGTGACTCATCGGATAGGCTATGTTGTTAGATTCATCTACAAGGGAATTTGCCAGTGGGTCCCACTTGTCGAGAAAAATGTAATCAAATGGGCGACCCGTCGGATTTTCTCTCTCCCAAATCTCCCAGGTCGGCCACCTCGAATGAGTAGGAGGTGGTGGGGTATTTATACTCTTCACTTCATGCCCGACGTTCCGTTCCATTGTGGGACTAATGAATTCATTCGGGGTTAAGCGACGACCTCTTCGATCGGTGGGCCATCTTTTCATTGCTTTCTCTCCTTCCCTCTTCTTATGATTTGTCATTAATCATCAATTTATTTTCATTTATTCATTTACTCATCCTTGAAATTTTTCAAGGGTAAACAAAAACCACCCACCAAGACGAGTCTTGAATGCTCGAAAGGCTTGTCTTGGTGCATTATTCCTTATTATTCATCACTTCATTTCTCATGACGTCTTCTCTTCTTCGGGTATTGTAGTTTCATCTCATGACGCCATTCGCGTCGCCCCTTGAGTCATTATCATTCTTTTTATGAGGATCTAGCGATTGGACTCCTCTCGTCTCGGCCATCCGAGCGACTCCTGTCTACCGCGAGGCGGCGGTTATTCTTCGGGGATGATCGGCCTCGCTGACATCATGCCCCTTCGGCCTCTGGCGTTGCCTCTACGGCTCCTTTGACACATCTCCTAGGCAAGGAGATTATCGACGGGGAGGCTCACGGATGGACCATTGCTCCCTTCATCACTCCCTTGGAGTGCCATGGATATCAGCTAGAGTGGACCCGGTATGTGCTCATGCGGGAGGGGACTCTGCTCAGGCGAGTCGGGATATATGACTCGGTTTTCTTATCGATGTTTCATTATCATATCGACACACCCTATCTACGGGCCTTTTGTGAGAGGTGGAACTATTCCACCAACACTCTGTTTATTGACGATCGGGAGGCGACTCAGACCCTCCTAGAGATACGACGGTTGGCCAGGCTGCCGATCTTCGGCCATTTCTATGACGAGTTCATGGTCTCACCGTGACTCGGGAGATTTCACTCGATTCCCGCCTTCTTTGCATAGGATTTATGAGATTTATCATCATTTACGGAGGGGCATCCGGAGTTCCGTTCGAACATTGGATCGCCTATTTCACCGATCGGGTCCATACTCGCCTACGGGTTTGGCTTCCACCGAGAGATCCATTTGGTACGGGTCGGCTCGAGATTCATCATGACGGCCCTATCCCTTCTCGGGATACCACTGTGTTCGCACGACGTGGATCGGGAGACTTATTTGTTGCCTTCATTTCTTGGTGGATCTGTTATTTCTTATTGCCTAGCTCCCACTGCATACACCATTCGGCCTTCGGTGTTCATTATGGCGAGCACGATCGCGCGTGGCGATAGGATTTCTTTGGCGTGCTGTCTTGGCCAACATTTATAGGTGCCTCCGCGGTCGACTTCATCTCGTAGTCCTTCACGGTGCCGGGGGCGATCCGTGGCATCGATTAGCGGATGGCTCCATTTGCATTGGTCGGCTCATATGATCCGGCATGGCGGTCACGCTACGAGATCGTCTATCCTTATTGAGTGACTTAGGCGGGGTGCGGCCCGGCTTCATTGACTCCGGAGGGCTGCTCGGTATAGATTCTTCGGGAGTCGAGACCATCTGCGCTTTTCTCGAGATAGATCGGTGGCCGTGGGGCGGCTAGGATTCTTGACGGGATGGTGATTGACGAGCGGGGTTCCCTCTTCGACTCTTCTAGCATTCGAGCCGGGCTATCGATTTGGAGTACACGATCGGTATTCGTCGGGGCTTTCTTCCTCTCGGATTGGGCGATCATATGTTCATCGAGCCTATTCGCCACGTCGATGCGCACATCGGTTTGGCTTGGATCGGGATATTCCGGCGCCTCTTCTCTCCCTACATCATTGGCGGGCGATTTGGAGGGTATCGGATGGTGCTACACTCACCTCTTCCGGCCCGGGCACGGGCACTCGCTATCGGATGGTATCCACCTCTAGGACTTCCACCTTCACGAGCGTTATCGGCGGTGGTATTATGAGACCATTCGCTCTTACCGGTCGTATACTCCTCCGGTGGTCGTCGGAGTACATGTCGCGAGATGGCCGGCCTACATTAGATGGCACCGTTTCGCGTGATCGCGACCCTTTCCGGCCCTTGCCGCGAGCACTGTCGACTTTCGGGGTTTAGACGGTAGATTTTCTCGTGTTCTGTTAGGACCATTCTTACAGGTACACTTCATTATCCCTTTAGGTTATTTTCTTTTGATAAGCCCTATCTCATTTCGACCAATTCTCTTTTGATTCAGAGTTGGCTTACGAGTATGATCACGCGGAGCCCGGGTTCTCGGTCCCTCGTCCACGAGTAGTCGGCGTTCATTCTCAGCCATATGTTGAGCCACCGGCTCCAGCCGCCATGGGGAGAGATCGAGACGGCACCTCTCAGCCGCCTTCCCCGTCTTCTTTTCCTTCTCCCACTCCGGGTGATTTTCTTTACTGACTCGCCTATCCTTATTCGGGCGCACTTTATTTACATCTCTGATTAGGGTTTATTTTTCAGCTCGTGGGACATCTCTGTGGAGCGCGAGATGACATCATAGTAGATTTATCGGCGCTGCGGCTCTTTACTATTCCGGGGTTTTGCAGACCTTGCCGTCGCGAGGTTCGTGTGCTTCATTTAATACCTAGTTGCCGGCATGCACTAGTATTTTCATTCTTACATGTATATTTTACGGACCACGAGGCGATGACATGGCATCTCCACACCGCTCGGAGCCTTTCTTTCATGACGGCCCGCTTCTCCGTCGATCTTCTTGGTACCCACTGGAGACGGTGACTCATTTGATGTGGTTACGGGACCGGTGCTCACTCTTGTACGATCGAGAGGAGGCTTCTTTAGAGCGGGGGGAGTCCATTGGGCATCGAGCCGCGAGCGACGAGCCATTGCGATCGAGGAGGGCCATCTCATGCTTCTTCATCTCCCGACGGGCGGCCTCTCATGGCCACGGATGGCGAGTCTCGGCGAGCGGGTTGCGGTCGATTACGACTCGAGTTGGATGAGAGTTGGGCGGTGGAGCGGTATTCCACGGCCCGAGAGACGGGGTTTCCGGCTAGCGAGGGTCTCGCCAGAGCCTCGTACTTCTCCCGGTACCTTATATTTCCTTTATCATTTGCCGTATTTTATTTTTCATGTATTTATGCTTTCCATTTTATTTTGTAGCGGGTCTGGTACACTGCGGGTCCTCTGAGGCGGCCAGAGCATCCCTGCCCCCGATTCGATCCTTTGTCTCGGGCGACGAGGCGATAGGTTAGATCTTCCTTCCTTCTTTCTTCTTTGGTTATAACAATTTGTCTAACCCATTTATTTTACTTGCAGATGTTTCATCGAGGGATGTGCAGCTCGCCTTGGCCGCGCTGGCGGATGCACTCCGAGATACCTTCTTCGGGGGCTATCCACTAGATTTCGACATCCTGGACTCTCTGCCCAGTGGATTCTCTTTCGATTGGTATAGGCTGATGCGGGATACCATCGCGCCAGCTCTACTCATTGCACCTCGTCTCGAGAGCACTTTCATTTCCAGGAGGTGTGAGGAGCTGCTCAGGGCTTACCAGGATGCGAGCTCTCTCGTATATCAGCACGAGTTAGAGATTCATGAGCTACGCAGGCATTTGGAGGCTGCTCGACTCCGCTATCTTCAGCGGCTCTCTTCTTGTGCCACTCTCCGCTCCATGGGAGTCGGTGGTGGGCCGCTCGGCTTGCTCGTGCGGGAGCTAGAGGACCACGGATTATCGATGAGGGCTTCTCTCGACATTTGGCGGGACGTCTCCGGAGTTGCGGATTCATTCGAGCGCCGGGATAGTGCCTTCGCTCGGTTCTTGGACTTCGAGGCGGCTTCGGAGGAGGATAGGCACTCCCTCCATACTCATTTAGAGACTATTAGTCTTGTGCTATTAGAGTTGGAGTCCCGCTTTTTGGGCCCATAGGCGCACTTTTCATTTCTTTTTTCTCCTTTTCTTTTACCATACTTGATATAGGATGCTTTGACACTTATCATTTGGATCTCTTGTTGTGGATGATGCTTGCCTCTATTATTATTCTTTCATCGCTTCCTCTGCAGTAGCGAGGAAATATTTTATTGATTTCATGCTATGCACCTCCAATCTTATTTGCAAAAGCGCCTATTACAAGCTGCTTCATTCTTTCGCGGCGTCTAAACATAATAAAGAAAAATCTTACAACATCCTATTACATTCATTCTATACATGTTTCTCTTTATTTATGGCAATACAAAACTCAAGTAACCGTGTATTATTTTACGGATCTGAACACATGTCTGTATTGACCTCAGGCGGTCTGAGAATAAACCGTTTATCCCTTTATTCTTGATGGATAAACTTACCGGTATCAATTGGATTATGGATGCAATTGATAACACCATTTTGTGGATGCTCCTTGTATATTTAGTTGACATTTAGTTGTGGAAGCTCACCCACTCTCCCTCGTTTGTGCAGTTGCGTGCGTGCGAAGTGGAAACTCACCTTCACTCATCTCCACTCAATTTGTTACGTGGGGGTACTACCCTCAAACATCCATCACGCATCCTGCGAGACAGAGGCTTTCATCGGGTAGGTTCGCTCTCCATGACTGAGTCACTTCTCTAAGCGAATTACTTTATTTGACAACTTTGAATGTCGGGCAAAAGCATAAACCCTTAGTCGACCCCTCCATGATCTATTTTGGGATTAGAAACGGACCACCTCCTTGGGCGTGTGGTACTTTTGCGGATGAATGTACCCAACCTAGTTTTTTATATTTTAGCTACCCTCGAACATCCATCACGCATCCTGCGAGACAGGGCTTTCATCGGGTAGGTCCGCTCTCCATGACTGAGTCACTTCTTTAAGCGAGCGCTTTGTTTAACATGAAATGTCGGGTACAAGCGTAAACCCTTGGTCGACCCCTCCATGATATGTCGTGGGATTATGACACACCATTTCTTCGGGCGTGTGGTGCTTTTACGGATGAATGCACCCACCTGGCTTTGTATAACACTCATGGTGTTGGGGACAAAGATGGCAACCCCTTATTGAAAAGATTTATTATTTTTATTATCATTTCATTTTTTTCATTTTCATTTTTTTTTTTTTTTTTTTTTTTATGAGTAGAAAAATAGGTTTTTATTGTTTTACTTATATATCCTTTTTATTTTATTAGAAGAAGCGATTTTTGGTTATTAGTGATACATGTTACTAATAATACGAGAGTTATTTATTTACATGCCCTCGGAAGCGACTATTTACTAGCCACCAATTTGCTCGACCTATCCCTTGGCTTGCGCCACGGGCGACCAATATGAGCAACTTTCGTCATCGGGCAACGAGATGGTTTGAGGGACAAGCGCAAACCACTGCCCATTTTGTGTTTATTACGTATCAAATGGACAAACCCGGTGGTATTTGTATTATGAGCCCAAACACCAAGGCTCTCGCCTTACATTCTCGCGTGGTTTTGGCTTTGAATTCTCTTATTCTATATATTTTTTTTTTTTATAGGGCTATACGTGTTTGTGTGGTTTTGGATTTTTGGATGCATTCTATTTACGGATGCATAAGTAGGGTTTTTGGGATTTTATGCAAAAGTGGAGGTTAGACATGGGTTTGTGTTTCGTGCACGTGTGTGTGTAAGCGAACACTTATTCCCTCCTTATTTATTTACAATAGATACTACTCGGTTGGTCCGCTCTGGGCTAGGTGTAGTACTTCTTCGAGATATCGCCCGTTAATCGGTGGCATGGGTCTTTCACCTTCATGGTCTATGAGTTGGTATGCGCGCCCCGTATACCTTCTCGATTACATATGGCCCTTCCCAATTCGGAGAGAATTTCGGGCCGATGTCTTGACGATGATCGGCCTCTTGAGGACAAGAACAAGCTCCCTTGTTGAAATGCCACGACTCGCGCCATCTTATCATATGCCCTTGCCATTTTTGCACGATATATTTCAAGGTTACTGTTTTGTGGGCTATCGGTCTCTTCTCGTCCATGGCATCCAACTCGTCCGATCTAAGTTGTTGGCATTCGTCCATGGTCATATCATTTTGCATAGCCACCGCATGACGGTAGTTCCACCTCGAGAGGAGAACGGCTTCACCCCAAAAGCCGAGAGAATACGGGGTAGCTTGCGTAGGCGTTCGGTATGTGGTCGATAAGCCCATAATGCCTCACTGTAGACGATTATCCCGGTCTCGTTGGTTGCGTCCACGGTCTTTTTCATGATATTTATTAGAGTTTTGTTAAAGGCTTCGGCCGGGCCATTGGCTCTCGGGTTATAAATGGACGAGAATCTCCAATCGATATTAAATTGCTCGCGGGGCATAGACTTTGGAGCTCTTGAAGGCTGTCCGTTATCGGATATTATCCGGAGTGGGAGTACGAATCGGTAAAGGATGTGCGTCTTGAAGAATTTAACCACATCGGATGCTTTAACTTCTTTGAGTGGGATGGCTTCGGCCCGTTTTGTAAAGTGTCCGTTCTTTGCCCGGGATGAGCCGGTGACCTCTCGACGTCGGAGGGTCATGGGCCCCACTATATCTGTGCCCCGCATATTAAATGGCCGGGATGCTACGTGGGGTGTAACGGGTTTGGCGCTTGATGTATAAAAGGGCCATGTATACGGCACATGCGGCACTTCCTTGCATGCTCTTCACGATCGGCCACCATCGTGGGCGATAATATCCCATTCGCTTGATCTTTAACTTCATTTTCGGCCCCGGAGGACGATGTGCTCCACATAGCCGGAATGAACTTCTTTCATGACACTGCCGACTTCGGGCCACGATACGCATCTTAACCATAGCGATCATAAGACCTCGGTATAGCGTATTGCCCACATATGCATACTGTAGTACCCTCTTTCTTAGTTGATCGGCTATCCTTTTATCCTTGGGGAGGGTGCCATGCGGAAATATTCGATGAACGGTTGTCTCCAATCATCGTCTTCTTCGGTTATCATTGTTTCTTGGCATTCTATCTTTTCTAGCCCGACATTTTCATTATTCGCCTCATCATTGTTTGACACAATGATAATGGCCTCTATTGCGGACGGTGATGTGGATTTCGGCCTGTTGGTTCACCCGGCTCCTTGGCGAGTTTGGCCAACGCATCGCTTCACCTTCGGATTCACGGCCCTCGTGACCTTCTCGATGGACACATACGGGATTTTCTTCATTAATCCTATGGCCTTCTGGTGATATTGTATTAGTTCCGGCTTCAAGACCTTGTATTCGCCAATTATTTGATTTATTATCAGCTGTGAATCCCCAAAGATGCGCACAGCCTTGATCTTTAGCTCCGGTGACGACTCTGTCCGGCGATAAGCGCTTCATACTACTGCTTCATTATTTGTGCATGGTTCGGTTAAAGCCGAGAGAATGTCGTATTATCCCGCCTTCGGGGTTACGAAGACTAGCCTGCGCCGGCTCGCACGATTGGGACTCCGGGCCGCGATCGGCTTGATCGACGAGGCACCATCAAAGTACATCTCCCATATAGGACCTCCTTCTTGACATGTAGAGTTTCCTCGTCGGGAAAGTCACATTTTAATGGGGAGTCATCTTGAATTGGGTGTGCGGCCGGGAAATCCGCCGGCGCACTTTGCCCCTTTATCGCCTTTTGCGGTGTATAGGTGATGTCGAACTCGGTGAGAATAATAGCCCACTTGGCCGGCCTCCCCGTCGACATTGGCGAGTCATCGGGTATTTAAGAGGGTCCGCCTTGGATATTAAAATGATTTTATGGGCTAGCATGTAGTGTCTCAATTTCTTCACGCGAAGATTAGGGCCGGACGGTGTTTCTCGATCGGTGAATACCGTGTTACGCCCCTACCATCATGCGACTTAAGTAATATAGCGCATTTTGATTACCATCCTGGTTTTCTTGTGCCAACGAGCTCCCGAGGATCCATCTAGGGCGGTCGTATATAGAATAAGTTCCTTCCGGGTATGGGCGCCGCCAACACTTTGGAGGGTTGAGTAGATAGGCCTTGATTTCTTCAAAGGCTCGGGCACTCGCCATCCCACTTAAACGGGATATTCTTCTTAGTCGGCGGGTGAAGGGTTGGATTTTACCGATAGGTTGGCTATGAATCGCTTTGATGTACGCCATTGCCCTTGCAAAGATCGCAATTGTTTTAAATTCTTTGGCGGGGATAGTTCGGTTATTGCTTTGATCTTGCCGGGTCTATCTCAATTCCCCATGGCGTACTACAAATCCCGAGAAATTTACCGAGATGATACCATGAATGCGCATTTCAACGGGTTTAATTTGAGCGCATGTTCTCTCGGGCGGTGAAAATGACCTCGAGGTATTGGAGGTGTTCTTCATATGACATGGCCTTGATGACTAGGTCATCCACATAGCACTCGACTATCTTGTGGATTAGATCGTCGAATATTTTCGTCATCGCCGTTGGTAGGTGGCACTGCATTTTTCGCCCAAACGGCATGACTTTGTAACAATATATGCCAATCGGCGTGCGGAAGGCCGTGTGTCTCTCATCTTACGGCGCCATTTTAATTTGATTATAGCCGCATAACCGTCCAGAAGGAGAAGACTTCATAGGAGGATGTATGATCAATTATGATTTCGGTCATTTGGGAGCGGGAAATCATCTTTAGGGCACGCCTTGTTTAGGTCCCGAAAGTCCACGCAAATGCGGATACGCCCATTTTCTTCTTAACGGGACAATGCTAGCCACCCGTTACGGTGTCTCTTCTTCCGTATGAAACTGCGTCGATGAGTTTCTTCGTTTCCTCCACGACCTTTTCTTCGAGTTCTATTCTCATCCGCCTCGGCGCTTGTTTAATCGGCTTGAAGGTTGGATCAATTTTTAAGTAATGGACCGCCACGTTGGGATCTAATCCGGCATTTCTTTATAACTCCAAGCGAAGCGATCCATGTAGTTTTTAAGGAACGTCCTTAACACATGTCGACCACCTCTTCGGCAACGACGCGCTTATGAAAGTTGGTCGTGGGTCTTCTTCGTCCCCAAATTAATTTCAGCTAACTCATCGACCGTATTAGGCTCCTTTTCTAGGCTTTTCAAGCGTTTTTCGGGGCCAGGGTATTGTCTTCTTCTGTTTCATTATACGGCATTTCAACGAAGTCATGCGGCGACTCTCTTCCATACGGTACCGTTGAGAGACCCCTCAAGACATCTTTGCGTCATCGCGATTATACCCTAACCCGGGTGTATTTTATTTTACCATCCGGGCCGGGACCTTATTACGGCGCCATTCCGAAGTTCATCGAAGCGCTTGGCCTCGGCCTTGGATATGTCTCTCGGACATTTTGCCCTTTTGCCAATTTATACGGTTCCTTTCCAAAGGGATGAGACGCGGCGTCACGCTCGTTGCATTCTCCGATTCTTGTTCTATCACCCACTTCTTCCAAGTGTTGTGATCGGGGTTCTTCGAGAGCTGGGTTGAATCGCTCTGATAGAAAATTATGGCCTTGTGAATGATAGTTTTCCCTTTGATGCGTTCCACCTTTGCCGGCACAATAAAGGTTTTCAGGGTTTGGATGTGGTTCACTTCCCTTGGCATGAGGTCTTTAAAATGCCTTTCGGGAACCACAGTAATCTCTAACGCTGCCATCTCCTCTTCTATTTCAATATTCATGACTGAGTTGGAGCGATAGATCTCTTTGATCGGCTTACGTCTTGCAACCTTAGGTTTGCTAGGTACAGGAGTATGCGAGATCGTATAAGCCACCCCTTTGCCCTTGTTGTTCAAGTTATGCGGAGCTGGGTCTTGTTGAAAGCTCTTCGGGAGTTGGATTGTCCGTTTATGCCACTTCTTCTATGAGGTCCTTGAATACCCGGCATTCTTCGATTGTATGGCCCAATATGCGATGATAAGGGCGAGAATTCTCCTTCACCGGCTCTTTCTATGTCGGCGGGTCTTTTGCAAACGGGAAGTGTCAATCCACTTTTTAAGGCTTGCTCAAATATCCGAACTGTTTTATTTTTCAGGAAAGAGTATGGTTTACTCTTCTTGACCTTGAGGGTTTGCATGACGGTCAATTGCTTAGCTTTCATTTCTTCCCCCTTTGATTCATCTACTATTACAATTACCGTTTGCCGCTATCGGGTGCTTGTCTTTCGGGGTCCGGCGCGGGGTTCGCTCGCCATTTCTTTGAGTAGCTCGGAATTATAAATCGCGGTTTGCGGGTTTTCAATCATTATCATGATTTCATTGTGTTGCGTCTTGATGTCTGCATCACCTCCCATTGTTCGGACACCTCTCTTCTATTATTTTCAACTTGGTGCCTTATTTCGTCGATCGCATTCCGACGCGACCTTGAAAATTTTCCCGCCATGGCGTTCTTCATTTATAGACCTCGGCCTAACAAGGTTATCCCTTCCGCCACCGGATCCGTGTTGATCATATATGACTCCTCACTTTCATTATCTGTTTCAGGCCCTTTGTATGGCTTTTTGAGGATGTGATAGATGATCTCTTCGTCAGATTCTTCTTCCCAGGGTTGACGATCATGGCCAGATTCTTCTCCTGAGGTGATGTCGCCCGAGTCGTCAGACTCTTGAGCCTTCACACTGAAGTTGCCTCTGTGATCGAATTTGAGGGTATCGGCGGGCTTAAAATTGAAAATGACCTCCTCTTGAGAATCACTTGCATTGATTTCGCTCGGTTTTATTTGGGCTTTATATGTAGCCACTTTGTTTGAGGCGGAAGGTTGCTTCCTCACCCGACTTTCTTCGGGTCTTTGGGCTCGAGCACCTCGGGGTTTAATATTAAATTTGACCTCTTCTTCTTCTCCGGACGAGGTATCAAATTTAGGGCCTTTATTGAAAGATTTCGACTGTTTTTATCATAGGCGACTCGGCGCCACGGCGATTTAGGCGAGAAAATATTGGGCGTCATTGAATTTAATCTCATGCACCCCGAATGGTTTGACATCTCCGTCGATTCTCTTTTGCTTACCATTCTCAATATATTTCGAGGCATTGGTGCGAGTAGAGGGTATGACACGATTCTTTGTGAAGCCACGGGCGACCAATGACGCCGATAAGAAGTTTCGGCGTCGATAACATAGAATTTAGTAGGCGCTTTTAGGCTTCCGCATTGCGGGTTCGAGTTATAGCTCCCGGGGCCTTTTGGGAGTTTTGATTGAAGCCATGAATAATCACCTTTTCGTCGAGATAGGTTCTTCACGTCTAAGGTGATGGTCTTCGGGGTTTTAAGCGGCATGATATTGATCGAGGATCCGCGTCGACCGGGATACGACCAACCTTTTGCCCTCCACATTTCGGTGATGTATAGCGGGCGGTTGTGGTCGACGGTGCCTATTAGGAGGTCGTCGTACGTGAAATTTATGCGGGCGGCCGTTTGGCGGTGAATAAGGCTTCTGCATATTTTGCTCGATGAAATATGACTTATACTTCTCGGGATCTTGCGGGGCTGAATTAGTACCTCCCTTAGGTCTTGTGACATCATCAATGCGTCGAATATGCTTAATAATCTTTGGGATTTTACGCGGATGTGCCAACACATTATATTCTTCGCCGTCGGCCAGGGTCTTTTACGGTTCTTGCTTGGGTTCTCGGCCTCTTTACCTTTATTACGGGCCTTATCCTTTCCTTTATCGGAATCCTTGGGAGCTTGCCTCTCGGGTATGTAAGTCCGGACCAGGAGCACGGCTTTACATTCTTCGTTCTTGGTCCCGAGAGGTACTTGCTTCTCCTTCGTCATTTAGGAAGAACATTTCCTCTAATGTTGGCATATCTTCGTCGTGAGAAGAATATACCATGTTGCACGAAGCACCCCGATCTCTTCGCTTTCTTCTTTATTTATTTCTCCATCTACATCTTCTTTGTTTTGACCTAGGGTTAGCCTCTCCCGATCTTCTTTGGAGATGAAGTGTTGAAGGGTAATCGCCTCGGGGCCCTTGCTCGCATTCTTCAATTTTATTCTTTACGGACTTGTTGCTTCTATGCTTCTTTCTCTTCTTAAGAACCTGGTCTTGGCTCTGGTCTACCTTATAGTATACCCTGGGCTTTGGTGGGACCAACGGCGTGATATCGTCTCTCCATCTCATGCCGGGTTCTTTCTTAAGGGCTTTAAGCATTTTAATCGATTTCTTCGATAAGTGCGTAGTCCATTGCTCCTCTTGATCTTCGCTTAGCTGGCCGGGACTTTCTCTTCCTCGTGAGAGATCGTGTTGGCTTTGTTCATGGGGCGATGGGCTTTGCAAGAACCCTTTTGGTAAAGTAATTTCACCATTTTTATACGCCTTCTCGACCCAATCTTTGAAGACCCGGCAATCTTCAATTGAGTGCCCTAGTACTCTATGGTATGGGCAAAAGTTAGGTTCGTCAGATTTATCGGCATCTTAGGCGTTCTTGGCGGCGGGGTTAGACCATTCTTTAGTGCCCCTCGAAGATTTGGGCAACTTTATCTCTCCTAAAGGAGTACGGTTTAGATTTCTTTTGCTTGAGGGACTCAAAACTCAGTGAACTCCCTACTTGATTGGGCTGGGCCCTTTATTGTAATTGTTGCCATTTGTGCCATTGTTGTCGCTTTGAGTATCTGCGTTAGCGACCATCTTATCCTTTAACGAGGTGAATGCCACCTTGGTCTCGGCTCGGGCTCCTCGTTGTGGCTTATTATTCATGAAGTTCGGCACGGTGTGCGGTGACATCCTTTCCATATTGGATACCGTCTGAGCAAGTCTTTGAATGTGTTGACCTTTGTCACACCAAGAAGCATGCCCATCCACCGTCAATGTTTTTCATGATTAGGTTGACGGCCTCATCTTCGATTAATGTGCGGTCGCATTTGATGCTTTGAGGTTCCGCCATCTATTAATAAAATCTGTCATTGACTCCCTTTCTTGGGTTTAGTACTTGCCGGATCGGCTATGTTTATCTTATCGGACACCATGACAAATCGCGCCACTGAGCAGTCGCCATCTCGTCCCGGGTCCCGATCTTTGTTGTTTTCCGATGAATAGTACCATTGGAAGGCGGTTCCCACTAAGCTACGAGGGAATTGTCTTAACAACGGTGCATCATTGCGCCGTGTTGCCGAGGCTACAAAGTGGGCCGGTGTTGTTCGGGGTTCGGTCTTTATTGCCTTCCCCGAGAAGGTCTGAAGCGGGGGATCACATACCCTTTAGGATATTCTTCTAAGTCATATATGGCGGGGTATGGATGTCCACGGTTTTTGACGGGAGGGATAGCGTATCCACCTCATTATCTGCATTCTTTGGCAATCATGGCTTGAATCTCCTTCGGGATATTCCGTTGGTTCGACTTCCACTTCTATTGTTCATGTGGATGGGGTTTAGAATTGACGGGTTGTTTTCCCTTATGATTGCTTTTGGTCTTGTGGACCCCTTCTTGACGGGAGCTACCGGCTTTGAAATTGGCGTCTTGTGATTCTTGTAAGGATTTGACCGCCTTAATCAATTCTTCATTACGCTTTAGCATGGTAGCGATTAGCTCCGTTGCCTAATCGGCTCTTCATCCCGTGCCTCGATGTGGCCTTTTAATATTTCTATTTCATCGATGGGCATTTCGGGACGTGTTTCGACGTCATCTTCATTGTCGAAAGAGATCGGGGTTTTCGTTGTGATCTTCCCCTTCCTGCTATTACCTTCGGGGTTGACTCTCTTGGGTGGTCTCCCTTTTCTACCATTATTTTTGTTGGTATTGGTGACGTGAGCTTGATTAGGCGGGGACGGTCATCTGGGTCATATTCACCTCAGCGTCAGTGTCCGGATCAGTATCGTAGCTTATGCTGATGGTGTTGACTGAGAAGTGCTCTTCATAGCGAGCGGTTCTTCTCTTCTTCTTTGCTTGGTCAGGTGCGGTTATTTTCAGACTTGTTGAGTGGTATTCTTGAGCCTAATCGGCTGAATACACTTTTCTGACCTAGGCGGCTGAATACGCTCTCGGACGGAGCATTAGACTTGCCAGCCTTGCTGGGCTGGGTTTGAGATTGGGGCTTTGCTGGCTGGGAACCCTTCGGGACCCACACCTGCTGGGTGCTAGGTGTTGCCTTTGATGTAAACCTCCTTGGGTGTGGAGTGGAGACAATGGCTTGCGGCGAGCCATGTCTTGAGATTGACCGGAGCGGGAGACATGTTGTCTCGACCTAGCGTTCTTGACGCTCTTCCTCTGTTTGAGGGCCACCGTGAGCCTTGTAGATGGCTTACTGCGGGGGTTTGAGACTTGTCTGGCGGCGCGAGGCCTTTGAGTTAGGCGAGGTGTGGGCTTAGGCACCTCCCATGCACAGCGGAGGCGGCTTTGTGGCGAGAGTTCTTGGCCACTATTCGGAGAGGCTGTGAATTTGTTAGAGGCGAGATAGGCGGCCTAGCCACCGGTGGTTACGGTATGCATCCGGGGCCCTCTTCTGGACGCTTGAGAGTTGTGGGTAGTTTGGGGCTGCGGCGTAGTTGGGGCTGTCCTCTTGGACGGTCGCCTTCTCCTCTTTGGGGAGGTAGTAGGAGAGGCCATGACGTTGTTGGAGATGCCCTTGGGAGTCGGGGTAATCGAGTCCTCCTCCTCGTCCGGGATGGAGATCGGACGGTTGCGGGAGTGATCGTGGCCACTTTGGAGCCGGGCGTAGATGGTGAGTTCTTGCGGGATGGTCCGAAGAACATGAACAGTTTGCCTACGGGCTCTGTGCGGGAGTGACGGTGTAGGGAGCGAGGTTGAAGTTTCCGAAGAATGCCATTTCCTGCAAAAACAAAAATACTTGAAAATCATTAGTCATTTTTAGCGCATAGAAGACCACTTGTATCTCTTAACTATTCCATTTGCCTCTCTCTTTCAGAGATAAGAGGAGAATCTAGGTCCCACCGGGCGTGCCAGATCTGTGCGACCCTTTTTCGCGCGCTCCGCACCGCCGCTGGGCGATGGGTTGCGGAAGAAGGACACGGAGATCCCCCCTAAATATGCATCCAAAATCTTATGTTCCCCGAGTTTGTTTTGATAGTCCCACCGGGCGTGCGATCTGTGCGACCCTTTTTCGCGCGCTCCGCACCGCCCATTGGGCGATGGGTTGCGGAAGAAGGACACGGAGATCCCCCTAAATATGCATCCAAAATCTTATGTTCCCCGAGTTTGTTTTGATAGTCCCACCGGGCGTGCCGATCTGTGCGACCCTTTTTCGCGCGCTCCGCACCGCCGCCGGGCGATGGGTTGCGGAAGAAGGACACGGAGATCCCTCCCGAGCGTGCATCTGGCTGGGTGTCGGCCGATCTGCCGTTTAGAGATTATTTGGATGCACATTCGGGGGTTTTTAGTGATTGTGAGTTCTTGTAGATTCGGTGGGCGCAAGCCCCACCGTTAATTACCCCGGGCTACTAACCTCGAGGCACCTCTGGATCTTTGAAAGAGAGAAGCAAATAGTATAGTTAAAAGATGGTCAAGTGGTCGTCTAGGTTCATAAAAAGGGGTTCGGGGAAGACGAACCTACAAACGGATCGGTTCAATCTATGGAAGACAAACCTACAAACAGATCGGTTTTATCCTATGGAAGACGAACCTACAAACGGATCGGTTCGAGATGAACCTAAACGCATGCCACCTCGAGATGTAACTTACTTACCTACGGACCAGGTTAATCTCTTTAGAGGGCTTGAGGTGAGTCTACATACGGATCGACTCGACCTCCGTTGATCTAGAAGATAAACCTACAAACGGATCGGTTCAATCTTAACTAGTCAACAACCAATCACACAAAATACAACTCGAAGCGCCGAGCGGTTGATCTTGAGGTTGGTGAATCGGGAGAAGGGTGGATATGGCCCACGTGTTTCTTCTCACTTTGATCTTCTAGATCATGAATTCGAAGCACTAAGCCGATTCATAAACCTAGGAAACACAATTGCACACAATGTCAAACCCGAAGCGGCTGGCCGATTCAACATTGAGGCATGTGTTAGTGAAGGAACCTACCTACGAAACGGTTCACATTCAACATGTTTTGTGGATGAATCTACTACGAACGATTCAATCTCACGATCTCGGAAAATGAACCGGAGACGAACTTATCGACGGATGAGTTCAATCTTGCTAGCTCAAATGGTCATGAATTACTTACTTGTCATGACAGAGTCATTAAGATGTCGCTTCGTTCGGACATCTTAATGTTCTTCTTCTTCAAAGTCGACATATCTCTCCATGCGATGATGTCGTAGTTTTGGTCATTCTTCGACGAGCGTCAAGATGTTCTTGTCTCGACTAATCATTCTACGTGTTGCATTACTTGTGCAAAATTACTATGTTGCCCTACACCCCCGGTGTGAGCGTATTCAATCATGAGTTACTTGCTCATGGCGTGAGTCATTAAGATGTCACCTATCTAGGACATCGTAATGTTTTTTCTTCCTCAGAGTCGACATGTATCTCCATGTTGATGTCGCAGCTCTGGTTATTCTTCATTAAGCGTCAAGATGTTCCTGTCTCGACATATCTCTTCATACTGCTATTGAAGCCTTAATCATTCTACGTCAGGATGTTCCTGTCTTGACGTATCTTATTATTCTTCATCAAGTGTCAAGATGTTCTTGTCTCGACATATTCACTCATGTTGCTATCAAAACCTTATTCATCTCACGTCAAGATGTTCCTATCTCGACGTATCTTATTATTCTTCATCAAGTGTCAAGATGTTCTTGTCTCGACATATCTTCTCGTATTGCTATTAAAGCCTTAATCATCTCACGTCAAGATGTTTTTGTCTCGACGTATCTTCTTCATATTCAAGCTATCTCGAAGCCTTAATCCTTATCATCTACGTCGAGATGTTTTTGTCTCAACGTATCTTCTTCATATTGCTATCGAAGCCTTAATCATCCTACATGTTCCCTGTCTCAACGCATCTTTTCATATTGTCATTGCAACTTATTTACCCTCCGTCAAGGTGTTCTCGTCTTGACTCATCATTCTAAATGTTATATCATGTGTGCAAATATTCTTATGTGGCTCTACACTTCTTATGTGAGCATATTTATTCATCTTCTAAAATGCACGAAATCTATTATATAATATCTTCCATTATCATTCCTATTATGAAGATGCATTTATTTATTATTATTATTATTATTATTATTATTATTATTATTATTATTATTATTATATTATATTTTTTATTTCTTAAACTCTATTTATCTATGTAGAAAAATTACTCACAAAAAACAATAGGAAAAGGGGTTAGCTAGTAACTAGAATCTTATTTATATTTTTGGGATTTTTTTTTTATAATAGCTAAAATAGTAGAATTTTTATTTTTACTATTTCTAAACTCTATTTATTTTGTAGAAAATCACTTTACAAAAATAATAGAAAATAAAATGGCTATGTTTTTTATTTATATTTTTAAAATGTTTATAATAGCCAAAGTAATAGAATTTTGTTATTATATTCTATTATATAGAAATACTATTCATTATGTAAAAATTATTTACAAAATCAAAAGATGGTTAGCTATACTATTTTATTATTATTATTTTTTTATTATTATTATTATTTTTTTTATTTTTAATATCTATAATAGCTAAAAAGAACTCATTACTAATATTCTATCCTATTTATTATACTATTCATTATTTTTTTATTATTTCTATTTATTATCTATAGAAAAGTATAAGATTTTTATTATAGCCATAAGAGATGAAATTCATTATGTTTTTATTACAACTATTATCTTTATTGCATTTTATTCATCAAAAGTATTTTTATTGTATATATTTGTATAGAAATAACAAAAGAAATACAATTCATATTATAAAACTATATTATCATTCTTTATTATAAAAGAAAATGTATTTACTATTTATTATTATGGTAGTATATTTTTGTATATTTTGTGCTATTTATATTTTTTATTATTCTTATTATTCTTTTTACAGAAAATATCAATATAATATCTATTATTTTTTTTATTTATCAAAGAATATAGCTAATCTCATAGCATATTACTATCATCATTATTATTTCATGGAAAATCACTTGAAAAGTCACTAAAATATATCTAGTTATTATTTATGATTTTTATTTGTATTTTTGGAATTTTTATAGTATATAAAATGACAAGTCAAAGCTAAGTCAAACATATCAATATAGGTAATATATTTTGCTTTTAAATTGTTTTATTATGATTATATTTTCAAAACTAGAATATTATCATATAGAAAAATAATATGAAAAATAAGAAAATTTTAGAAACAAATTTGAGTCAATTTGGAGTTCGGGAGTATTTTCAAATCATTTATTTACTCTATATTATCACTATTACATTATTATTTAATCATTTGGGCCTAATCTGCGGGCCGCATGGATCTATACCAAGATCAGTGCACATCTTTTATAACTTCATTCTTCATTTGGGCCGTCGGATATGTTTTAAGATTGGATTATATTAGATGAGGGCCCAGATTCAATCATTATCCTTTTTAGAGCTATGATTCATCGGGGACATTCGATCTATTCCAAGATTCGCATGTGCGCTTCAATACTCGTGCCGTGCGTCAATATTCGTGTTGATGCATTCTATTGATTCTCCGATCGGTAAAGTCTTTAATATTCGTGCTCCGGTGGCGCGTGACTGGGACCACCTCTTGTTGATCGGACGACCGCCTTAGCATCGCCTCTCTTGGGGAGTAGTTTGGTGTTTGATTAGCAATCCATATGGTGAATAGCACTTCATGCCGATATTGAGTGTAACGATTGGTACCACTTGGTGCAGAGTCTCAATTCTTGTGAATTCAATGAAATTAATCAATATTTACGACAATTTTCTACTCGATTCGTATCGCTTTATGTGTGTTAATGCGAGTTACCATGATTAATACGATCTAAATTGATTCATGACCCGAGATATGATTCAACATATGGTAGTATCGTGCGGTATCCATTGGTACGGTCATTGCCATGTCAAAATTCACAATCTTTATCCACCTTTCGTGTGATCTATGCTTCTATCATTATATATGCTAGCGATATCTAGTAGAATGTATTTAATCTATGCACATTCATCTCTCTATTAGTCTATAGCTTTGATTACATCGAGAGGCTCTCGGCCACGGGCGAGATATAACCCATACCGAGTTCTCAAGGCTTAATTGAGATCAATCGGTTCATAGGCGATCCTATTAATCTTATCACATGCTCTATGAGTGATAGTAGATGCATTCTATGATGTTTGAACAAAGGATCAAGGCAATTGAACGATCTTGTGTCGAGTTCTCGGGTTTCGGCGAGATCAATCGACACGGATGATCTAATCACCGTTTTAATCAAAATTCAATGAAGATTTCAGATGATTCATGCATACTAAGTTTGTAACTCATGAGAAAAGATGAAATTGCAAAAGAAAATCGACGAATCGAAATAACAATGTTTATTTACAAGAAAAACATAATTACACTCTTGAAGCTTCGATTTTCAAGAATCAAGTTTGCAAACTTCCAATTAATCAAAGACGAGTTTAGAACTCACCTTCAAGCAAGCAATTGAAAGGAGTAAATCGAGTTCTCAAAGGAATTACTTGAGATCAATCGATTACACCAACTTCTTTTCCTTATTTCTTGCTTCTCTCTCTTGCTCTCGATATCTAATGTCTCTATTTATTGCTATTAATCTCAAAAATATGAATGAATCCCTATCTCTTTCTTGTTAATGGGTTTATATAGGTTATGGAAATGGTCCATCCAAGGAATTAGAGCTATACACCATCTAAAACACCATCGATTGAGTTAGCTTGGTCCATGAACATGGTTCTCCAATTCTGTTATCCCTTACATTGCGATGTGGGCCTGTTTTAAAGAATCCAAAGTTCAATCTTTGATTTGTTGACCCAATTGAATCTTCCTCTCACTTCTCTTCAATCAATAGAAACTTCGGACATTTTTATATGCTATATATACCCGCACATAGCACCAAAGTCACTTCTTCCTTTTACGCCATTGTAATTCACTTCTCAAGTTCTAATTCATTCTCTCGAGCTCAAGCCTTTGGTCAACACCATACTTCCCTTATTCAATTGCTAGTCTTCATCATTCCATCGGCATCGTATGAGTTCATGAGAGCTACAAACACGCCATTCGAATTAGGAGTGTAAGGTTTCGGTTTTCCTCGTTGCCGATTTCATTATCTTAATTCAATTGCTCCAGTTCACCTTATAATTCTTGTTTCTTTCTTCATATACAGTGTCGCCTAGGTGAGTAGAAGGGATTTGCATCACCAATTTTAGATCTTGAGGCTAGAATTGAAGTGTTTCATTGATTGGCCGAGGTATCCATCTCTTTCAATCACCCTATCCGTTTATTACTTTTCAATTTTGATCATTTACACATCTTCTCTCATGTACAGGCTAACTCTAAGAAAGGAATTGGAGTTGTGATATTTAGAGAGCTTGATTGCTTCTAATGGCACCCTCGGCTTCGTCGAGAAGAAGGAGAAAGAGAGGGAAGGGAGAAGGAGAAGCCTCCAGGGGGGCTGAACTCGGCGCACGGAATCCACAAAGCAAAAGGGCCCATTTGTCGGAGAAATAATACGCATGATCCGGTACACACTTGCCTCGTCTTCCTCGATTTAAATCTTCTCGTCTAATACTATATAGACTTGGTGCATGGATGAGTGAATGAGCTACTTTGCTTAAATTCGACATGTGGGCCCTAGATGTAAGTGTTATGACTCTAGGTCCACGAGATCCGATCACGATTGATTAGTTTATTGCTTAGTGTTAATGAAGGCGATCAGCACACTCGATAGGGTCACTTGCTTAATCATCCCATTAATCATCTGTGGTAGTTTTAATGTATGCTGAGGTGGCTTTGTAGTGTAGTGCCATGTGTCACCTCTGGGGTCTGTGTTACCTAGTTGGACCAATAGCATGCAGCCATGTGGCAATAGGTTTAGTATGATCTGCTGAGGTGTTTTGTTAACACGCTGCCATGTGGCACATGGGGAGTGAGGTGTGTTGCTGTGGTATTGCCATGTGGCATGTGAAGGGTGAGGTGGACCTGTCAGAGCTTGCCACGTGGCATGCTGGTGGGGCCCACATGTCAGGTCAGTATGGTGGTGGGGCCGCGTGGTTTGAGGTGGACCCGATGGGGTCTTGACACGTGGCATGAGGTGGCCCGGTGAGATGCGACACGTGTCACACTCTCTCTCCTCTACGATTCTGCGTGTATATGTTTGGGATCCCCAGTTTGCACCCAGATGTGTCTCTGTCCCCAAGTTGCACCCAGATGAACCCTTGATTGAATCTCAGCCTTTGATTAATCCATTTATTCTGCCTTTATTTTCCCTGAATTTATTTTAATAGCTCCACTTATCCAAAAATTATGAAAATTTCACCAAAAATCCCTAAATTCATGATGATCATCCCTGTAATTTTTAATTCCATTTTTACCCCTCCTTCTCTGAATTAAAAATTCTTTATCCATAAAACCCTATTATTCCTTCTGAATTAATCCCTGATCTCATTTGTAGCTCAATGTCTCTGCCAATTATCTTCCTCTTGCAGAAACCACCCTAACTAAATACCAATTAGACTTATATTGATATTCATTAGGGCTTGATTTGATCAAATGCGACTACTTATCGACCAATTAATACAAATCTAGACTTGATCGAGTGGTTGCTCCCGACTTTGTTTTGATCGGTCTTATGAAATTGACTTTCAATCCCTTAACATGAGGGTGACTTGGTCAAAGAACCGACTACTTATCGAATTGACACAAATCAAAGCATGGTTAGGTGGTTGCTCGCATGACTTTGGCACCGGAGTCGGCCTTGAAAGCAAAATCACATTTGAAATTTCTCATGACTAGTTGCATCAAAATGCTAGCTTGGCATTGACATCATTTCATGTAGCATAGGGATTATCTTGCTTCGACTCCTTTCTAGGGTTAGCTCCAAAGGCGATTTCTAGGGTTCAACTCGGGTCCCTATAGCAGTCACCGAGGTGTGGGGTCCACTTGTCGGTGAAAAATGGTCACATGGGTGACTCATCGGATAGGCTATGTTGTTAGATTCATCTACAAGGGACGCCAGGTGGGTCCCACTTGTCGGAGAAAATGTAATCAAATGGTGACCCATCGTGGGAGATTTTCTCTCTCCCAAATCTCCCGAGGGTCGGCCACCTCGAATGATAGGAGGTGGTGGGGTATTTATACTCTTCACTTCATGCCCGGCATTCCATTGTGGGACTAATGAATTCATTCCGGGGTTAAGCAGCGACCTCTTCTGATCAGTGGGCCATCTTTTCATTGCTTTCTCTCCTTCCCTCTTCTTATGATTTGTCATTAATCATCAATTTATTTTCATTTATTCATTTACTCATCCTTGAAATTTTTCAAGGGTAAACACTCTTTAAAATGAGTCCCTCTTAAATCATGAACTATTTAAAAAAAATATATATATTAAGATTTTATTTAATTATTTTTTAATAATTTTAAAAATATCCGCGGCATGGCGCGGGTTCTATACTAGTATTAGGCAAAAATGGTAAGGGCGTACGATAAAATGGCGTGAGTCAGGACATTTCAACAAGGAGAGCTTGTTCTTGTCCTTAAAAGGCTGATCATTGGCCGGCACATCGGCCCAAAATTTTCTCCGAACTGAGAGGGGCCATATATAATTGAGAAGGTATACGGAGGCGGCGCATACCAACTCATCGACCATGAAGGCGAGAGGCCCATACCACCAATCAACGGACGGTACCTGAAGAAATACTATACATAGCCTGGATCGGGGCCAGTCTAGTAGTCTCTACTGTAAATAAAAAAAAGAGGGTAATAAGTGTTCGCTTACACGCATGTGTACGAAACACAAAACCCTAGTCTAACCTCCACCTCTACATAAAATTCCAAAAACCGTACTCATGCATTTGTAAATAAAATGCATCCAAAAATCTAAAACCACACAAACACATCTAGCCTTAAAACAAAATAAAAATAATAATAAAAGAGTTCAACGCCAAAACCACGCGAGAGAGTAATGCGAGAGCTTTGGTGTTTGGGCTCACAATACAAATACCGCTGGGTTTGTCCATTTGAAACAGAATAAATACAAAAATGGACAGGGTTTGCAGCTTGTCCCTCAAACTATTTGGCGTCCAATGACGAAAGTTGCTCATAATGATCGCCCGCGGTCCAAACTAAGGGATAGGTCGAGCAAATTGGTGGCTAGTAAGTAGTCGCTTCCGAGGGCATGTAAATAAATAACTCTCGTACTATTAGTAACAGGTAGCACTAATAACAAAATCTACTCTCCTCAGAAAAAATAAAAGGGAAATCTAAGTAAAATAATAAAAGTCTATTTTATATATCCCTCAATTAAAGTAAAAATAAAATATTTTCAATAAGGGGTTGTCACCTTTGTCCTTGACACCACGTGAGTTATACAAAGCCAAGTTGGGTGCATTCATCCGCAAAAGCACCACACGCGCGAAGAAATGGTTTGTCACAATCCCACGGCACATCATGGAGAGGTCAGATTAAGGGTTTGTCAAACAAAGTGACTCACTTAAAGAAGTGACTCTGGTCATGGAGAGCGAACCTACCCGATGAAAGCCTGTCTCACAGGGATGTGTGATGGATGTTTGAGGGTAGTCAAAATAAAATAAACCAGGTTGGGTGCATTCATCCGCAAAAGCACCACACGCCCAAGAAGATGGTCAGTTACAATCCTGCGCAGATCATGGAGGGGTCAGAATTAAGGGTTTACACTTTTACCTGACACTCAGTGTCAAACAAAGTGACTCGCTTAAACAAGTGACTCTGGTCATGAAGAGGAACCTATCCAATGAAAGCCTATCTCGCAGGGATGCGTGATGGATGTTTGAAGGCAGGATCCCCACCAAACAAACTGAACGAAGATGAGCGAAGGTGATTTTTCACTTTAGCATGCAACAATGCACAATTGAGGGGAGAGTGGGTGAGTTTCCAGAATGAATATCGATCAAGTATATAAGGAACATCCATAAAATGGTGTTATCAATTGCATCCACAATCCAATTGATACTGATAAGTTTATCCATCAGTAATAAAGGAATAAACGAGTTTATTCTGTACCCGGCCTAGAGGTCAATACAGACAGGTTTGGTATCCATAAAATACCACGGTTACTTAGAATCTGTATTGTAATAGATAAAGAGAAGTGATGTATAGAATAAATGTAATAGGATGCATTAAGATTTTCTTTTGTTATTATACTTAGACGCTGCGTGAAAGTGGAGCAGTTATAATTAGGCACTTTTGCAATTAGGATTTGAGGTGTGTAATGTAAAATCAGTGGAATATTTTCCCGCACTGCAGAAGAAGTGATGAGGAAATAACAAAAAAAATCATTAAGCATCATCACAACAAGAGAAAACAAAGCAATAACAAGTGTCAATCAACAAGCAAGCATCCATGAAAGTATCCTGTACACAATCACAAGCGTGGCAGAGAAAAAGAAAAGAAGAAAAGAGTAAAGATACAATGTGCGATCTAAGAGCCCGAGAAGCGAGACTCCAGCTCAAACAACGCGGCACTAATCGCATCCAAGTAGGCCCGAAGAGCGCGCCTATCCTCCTCCGAAGCCATCTCAAACTCCAGGAACCAAGAAAAGACTCAGTCCCGGGCACTCAGGTAGATCTTTAAGTTCGGAAGGCACCCCGCCAGATACCTAGAGAAGCCCTCAATCGACAATCTACGGTCCTCCAGCTCCTGCACAAGCAGTCGAGCGGGCCCGCCACTGACTCCCATAGAGCGAAGAGTAGCACAAGAAGAAAGATGCTGAAGGTATCGGAGTCGAGCAGCCTCCAAATGTCTACGTAGCTCATGAACCTCCAACTCATGCTGGTACATGAGAGAGCTCGCATCCTGATAAGCTCTGAGTAGCTCCTCACACCTCTCAAAGACGAAGCCGCTCGAAAGATAAGATGTAGTGAGTAGAGCCAACGTAATGGCATCCCGCATCAGCATATACCAGTCGAAGGAGATGTCCTCATGCATGAAGTCTAGGATCTCAAGATCCAGCGGGTAGTCCCTAAAGAAAGTGCTATGAAGTGAGTCTGCCAACTCAGCCAAGACGAGTCTCACGTCCCCTAGTGTGACATCTACAACGAAACAAGCGTGTCAGACAATCCATCACAATCAAAGAAGAAATAAATAAAGAGGAGATCTGACTTTTTGCCTCGTCACCCGAGATCGGCGAGATTGGGGTAGAAGTGGGTACATGAGCTGCCTCGGGAGGACCCGCAGGCGCACTGAACCCAGCTTGCAAGATAAAATAAAGGTGTAAGTATACTGCAAAACAAGTCGCAAGAAGACAACAAAAGAGATGAGAAGTACCAGGAGAGACGGGAGCCTCATTAGGACTCTCACTGGTCTGAACCTCCGCATTTGGGCTGTCAAGTAGCTGCTCCTCCATACAACCCTCATCTAGCTCGTAGTCATAATCGGCTGTGGCCTGCTCAGTCAGACCCTTCACCCAACTATCTGTAAACTCGAATGAGATTACACCATCTTTGATCATGAGAGGCTACCTATCAGGAGATGAAGACACATGAGATGGCCTTCCCTCGATCAATATTGGCTCGTCGCCGGCGGGCTCGACAGCCAATGAACCCTCCTGCTCGGGAGAAGCCTTTTCTGATCTCACGAGTGTGAGAACTAGCCCCAGAACTACATCAAGTGAGTCATCATCTCCGGTGGGCACTAGCAAGATCGACGGTGAGGCAGGACCGTCATGAAAGAAAGACTCTGAGCGGTGTGGGGATGCCATGTCAGCATAATCAGCCTCAGAGCTTGTAAAATATGTACGTCAGAGTGATTTTACAAAAATTTTATATTATCTCTGTTAAGATTCCGGCAAACTACATTTCACAAAATTTTCGTCCGAACTTTTAGGTCTTGTCTTTGGTTTAGATTCGAGCTTACCTCCATTAATTGCTTGAGGGCAAGCAAAAGTTCAAGTTTGGGAGAATTTGATGAACGATATTTATATCTATAATTTCATGCATTGTTAAGCCAAAAACTAAATTCAATCATATTGTTTTATTGTATTTTTATTTATTTTTAGTTAGTTTCTTGCAATTTCTATCAAGAGTCGGTTACTGCGTATTTTGTATTTTTATTACAGATTTTGGAGCAAACTTAAAGAGATTCAATTGTTGACCCGCTTCACAACCCGCCACACTGTTGCTGCCCCATTGGTCATTGACCTCTCTTGGTAGCAATCCATTCTATGAAATAAATGGAGATTTATCTCTGTTGGTGCCGAAGGCATTCCAAAAGTAAAATAGACAGCTGGACATAATTGGCACATTCAATTCATAAAGGCAAACCAAATTTCATGTGGAGCTTTAATCATTCCTCCTCTGGCGCCACTTTTCCTGGGCCGTGCAAATCAAAGGAGCAAATTAATTACTCCATGCGCATTAATTAATGAATTGGCGAATTAAAGACTAGATATTGATTCTTAATTGACATCATCTCATGGCCGCGCAAATGCAAACATATCAATATGCGCTAGAGTAAATCAAGGCTGAATGCATTGCTAATTAATGTGAGATTTGGATCCGGTCTCAATTGTTTTAGTCCCACAATCTCAAATTGTTGAACCTCTGCTCCTTGGCTCTCCTATATAAACCCTGCCAATCTACACATCTAGACATCCCATTCTCCATCATTCTCTTCTTCCACCTTGGACTAGCATTCGTGCTGGACCGAGACAAATCTATTTTTGTTCTTTCTTCCTCCATTGGCAAAGTCTCCAGAAGCAAGTAAGGTGCTCGGGTGCAAGGCAGCGTCTCTTATCGAGTTGCAAGAAACGGGTTGTATTTTCTCTTTTCTTTTAATTTTATTAGAGATGTTTATTTTTGCATTTGTAGTTTCTATCTTGTTTAGTATGGATGGCTAAGTCCTTCGTCTAGGGATATGGATGTAGCCTGAATATTTTATGTTATGCATGTTTGAGTTATTTATATGGTTTATGTGTTGATTTATTTCATATGATTAAACTGCTTGTGATGTTATGAGAATAGCTTAGTAATCTTGCTGGTAATATACAACAAACTGAAAGGGTGAGTGTATTGCTGACGGGCACAAAGGGGTTACATAAAGTTAGGATTATAATATTATAACTACATTTTAGGCAAGTAAACCATGATCTGTTACGGTGACGTTGAAAGCCGGACTGAAATGAAATAAACTTAGGCACCTTGTGCACGACAGTGTATTAGAAACTAAGGGAACCCAAGATATATCACATAAATTAATGGACTTAAGCCAAAGTGGTATGGTGCGACGGTATCCTGTCATATTTGGACTAGGTACGGTATAATTAGCTATAGACATATAGTTAATTATCAATCATAGGATATATCCCTCAACTATATAAACCAACAAATATGATATAAATAACCAAGCATGTATAACTAAAATATGATGGTGAACCCATATACCTAGATACTTCATATTCATAAGAAAAATCAGTTTTATCCCCGAGTTATTAGTGCAGCCCGCATTCCTTTCGATACAGACTGTATTCAGTGACTCAATCCAAATTCCTAGGATTTGACCTGCATTAGTGGATTCAGGGTGCATTCCTGGACACAGTCTGCATCTCTCCTCTTTTTACGTTGTATTTTTAGGATACAAACATCATTTTTATTATTTATTTTAGTTCTAAGATTGAACTAACTCAGTTTTGATCAGTCTAGATTACCAAAAGTTAGTGAACCAGTACTTCTTAGCTCCTCCCTGTGGATCGATAACCCAAAGTACTATATGATTAGGTCGTGCGCTTGCGACCGATTGTATTAATACTAGGGCTTAATTTGTTAAGCTACACAGACACCATCAGGGACCTACGTGCCTGAGAGACAAGCTCCTAAAGATTTCGACAAAGGAAATGAAAAAGTCCAGAACAAGGGCAAAGAAGCTGAATCTTTCAACAAAACCCTGATCAATATCATGAAAAAGACTGTAGATGGCAATCAACGAGACTGGGATAACCGTCTACAAGAAGCGTTATGGGCTTATCGGACCACGTACCAAACACCTACGTAAGCCACACCGTACTCCCTTGCTTTTGGGGTCGAAGCCGTCCTCCCTCTCGAGGTGGAACTACCATCATTACGGGTGGCTATGCAAAATGACATGACCATGGATGATTGTCAACAACTCAGATTAGACGAGTTGGATACCATGAATGAGAAGAGGTTGATAGCCCAACAGAATCTCAAAATATATTAGGCAAAGATGATAAGGGCATATGATAAAATGGCACGAGTCGGGACATTTCAACAAGGGGAGCTTGTTCTTGTCCTAAAATGTCGATTATTGGCCGGCACATTGGCCCAAAGTTTTCTCCAAACTGGGAGGGGCCATATGTAATTGAGAAGGTATACGGAGGCGGCGCATATCAACTCATTGACCATGAAGACGAGAGGCACATGCCACTAGTCAATGGGCGGTACTTGAAGAAATACTACACGTAGCCCGAATCAGACCGGACCGTGTAGTACTCTACTGTAAATAAATAAGGGGGGAAATAAGTATTTTCTTACACGCACGTGCACGAAACACAAAACCCAAGTCTAAGCTCCATCTCTGCATAAAATCTCAAAAACCTTACTCATGCATTTGTAAATAAAATGCATCCAAAAATCTAAAGCCACACAAACACATTTAACCCTAAAAAAAAGAAGAATAAAAGACTTTAATGCCAAAACCACATGAGAATGTAAGGCGAGAGCTTTGGTGTTTGGGCTCACAATATAAATACCACTGGGTTTGTCCATTTTATACAGAATAAACTCAAAAATGTGCAGGGTTTGCAGTTTGTCCCTCAAACTATCTGTTGCCCAATGACGAAAGTTGCTCTTATTGGTCGTCCCGCGGTCCAAACCAAGGGATATGTCGAGCAAATTGGTGGCTACTAAGTAGTCACTTCCGAGGGCATGTAAATAAATAACTTTCGTACTATTAGTAGCAAGTAGCACTAATAACAAAATCTACTCTCCTCAGACAAAATAAAAGGGATATCTAAGTAAAATAATAAAAGTCTATTTTCCTTATCCCTCAATTAAAGTAAAAATAAAATCTTTTCAATAAGGGGTTGTCACCTTTGTCCCCGACACCATGTGTGTTATACAAAGCCAAGTTGGGTGCATTCATCCGCAAAAGCACCACACGCCCGAGGAGGTGGTCAGTTATAATCCCACGCAGATCATGGAGGGGTCAGATTAAGGGTTTATGCTTTTAACCGACATTCTGTGTCAAACAAAGTGGCTCGATTAAAGAAATGACTATGGTCATGGAGAGCGAACATACCCGATGAAAGCCTGTCTCGTAGGATGTGTGATGGATGTTTGAGGGTAGTCAAAAATAAAAACCAGGTTAGGTGCATTCATCCGCAAAAGTATCACATGCCCAAGGAGGTAGTATGTTACAATCCCACGCATATCATGGAGGGGTCAGATTAAGGGCTTACGCTTTTACCCGACACTCAGTGTCAAACAAAGTGACTCGCTTAAAGAAGTGACTTTGTTCATGGAGAACGAACCTACCCGATAGATGTTTGAGGAGATGAGTGAAGATGAGTGAAGGTGAGTTTCTAGACAGTTCAGCTTAACTCTTCTCATCTAGTCATATTATGGGCTTACGAGCAGATCAATCCCATATCTGTACACCACTAGCCTTGGGAGGTAGCTAGTGCATTGATGATCGATGGATCATCAATCTCAGCATCATGATATTACTTTTTCAAAAATCATAATGTTCTTCTCTGAAGTCATCACACTCACTATGTTGATGTTGTAGTCTCAGTTGTCTTCTTGGCAGGCGTCAGAATATTCTTGTCCTAACTATCGTTAACTGACTGTTCTGAGTGTTGCATTACTTGTGCAAAATACTCTGATGCTCTACACCCTTGTGTGAGCTTATTTAATCACCTCTAAAACACAAAAGATTTATTGCATTATTATTGAATTTTATTAATAAGATAATACCCTTTATTATTATCTCAATTATAAAGGTGAATTTATTTTTATTTTTAAACTCTCTTTATTTTTTTTATAAAATTACTTATAAAAATAATAAAAAAATAGGTTGGCTATTATTCAGAATTTTATTTGGATTTTTAGGATTTTTACAATAGCCAAAATAGCAAGTCAAAGCTTGGTCAAACAGAAAAAAAGCAAAAAAAATCATTTTGCTTTTAAATTGTTTCTATATAGTAAAATTTTTAAAACTGAAATATTTTTACACAGAAAAATACTATGAAAAATAAAGAATTTTTAGAAATAAATTTGAGTCAATTTAGAGTTTGGAAATGCCTCCAAATGATTTATTTACTCTCTATTTTTAATTTTCTATTATTTATTGACTATTGGGCTTAATTGAGTTGGGCTTAATTGAATTGGGTTGGGTTCATTTTTATTTTCCTTTTCTCTTTTTCTTTCTCGAACTGGGCCCAACAAGCAGTTGGGCCGGCCTCCTCTATTTTAATTGCTACTATTAATGTGGGCCGCTGGATCTTCTTCAAGATCTATGCTAGTTACGATTAAAGGCCGAGATCTTTCTTTTATTCTCTTCACTTGCGCGCACCATACGATCTCTTTACAATTCACGCGGGCGCGTCGGGATTTACGTCGGCAACTCCAATACACATGTTATCATATCTGACGCCTCTCGTGCTTCTGGTGGCTATCGCCGACGATCTCCATATCCGATCGGAGATCAAATTTCATGCTTAGAATCGTCTCGATGTCCGATATTCGATGATAGTCTTCGATCGACGATCAGCGCGGTGGACTTTACCGAACACCTATACTGATTAGTCTCAATTGGTACACCTCAGTACCGAGGTGATTTTGTTGCTAAATTTGACTTAATTGACGATCAATTCTTGCAATTCTTGTGTCGTGCAGCATCATTCTTGGATCTCCAATGAATTTGTGCAACTAATTCTTATTTGAACTCACTCGAGGACACAATAGAACCCAAGATTACTCGGTACCATTTAGTACCAACTCAAATTCGATCACGATTGGTTTATACTCGATGAATGGGTGACTCTAACGCACTTGTATGTTTCTAAAGGCTTGTATGAAATGCATTCTCTAACTCTCTAAGTATTAACAACAACTAAATGATGCTAATTGAATAAAAATCCAAATCGAGACTGGTTTTATCCGATATGCATACCAGTACATCAATTCCTTCAACCAAATCAACTGAATTCAAGGAATTAATGCAAAAAGATCATTGAGAGGATTACAAGAACCCTTTAATCAATGTTTAGTACAAAAAATACCTAATTGCTATGTTAATATTGATAAAAATGAACGAAATGGAATCGGTACTGATCTGCACTCAATCGTATACCAAAAACTCGATTGAACTAAATGAATTCACTAATTCATGCAACTAAACTTGTGACAGAGCTTGAGAGGGTTACAAAAACCCTTTGATCAATCTCAATCACCAACTCAAATGAATTATAAACTCAATTCAAATGTAAAATCGAGAGGATTACTCAAACTCTTCAACCGATTATCAATCACCCTAATCTCAATGCACTAACACCTATATATATGCTCATAGTATGTCAGAAATAATAAAATGAGAAAGAGAAGAAAGAAACAGGTGAATGAAATGATCAAATTCAAAGAAAACTGAATTGCACTAAAAAAATTCACAAATTCACATCGATTACACCTTCAAATCTAAATCTTACATATTATTGATTCTTGATAGAGATAGAAGTAAGGATGGGGACACTCAAATTCAATTTAATTAGAAGAACTAAGTTGATCCAATTGACAATCCGATTCTAATCAATTTCTCTCTTCTCTCAATTCTCATAATTTTCCTATCTCTCTTCTCTCTTCAATCTTTAATCTCTCTCTATCCTCCTTCTGTTGTCTCTCTTTTTTAACTGTTAATAAGAGGTTTATATAGGCATTTTGCTTAATTGTGATTGGTCAGGTGATTAATAGCCGAATAATGGTCTCTAAGCCAATCTTAGCCCTTAACTCAATTTTAATCAATGGCCAAGATCTATTTGTGCTTCTTATCACTCAATAAACTATCTCCGAGCTAGTCACTTACAATTGGAGTTAGTTAGGTTCCTTTTCTTTTTACTCTTTTGCCACTCCTTCATATAACTCAGCCTCCCATTATTCTAGACCTTTCTAGAAGCTTCTAAGGGTTTACACATCAATCTCATACCTTTATAAATCGATTAAATCAGTGCAAGGGTTATGTTTGGCACTTAGAATCCATTTCTCATTTCTAAGCATTTCAATCGGGTCTCCATTGCCATCTCATGCTTCCTTCATTAATTCTTCTGTTTGCAAGTTCTAACCTCATCACCTTAGCTCTAGAATTCAATCCTTCATGTCTCTGTGATCAATAGCACACTCTATCACCATCTCTTCATCACCAGCTTTTGCCTCCAATGGCGACTTGGTGAAACATCAAATGAAAGCTTATAAAGGTGCTGCCTTTATACTCAAACAAGGTCGCCTAGGTAGTAAGAAGGTGTATAAGTGATAAATTTGCCTTCTGCTTGCTTATAAAGGTCAGTCCCAATTTCAATTCTGTTGACTGCCTCAATCGATTATTCACTGCTTCCTTTTCAATTCTCAAAATTGATCACTCATACATGCTTTAATCCATATTATACATTTTTCTGTGAAGGAATCTCGAAGAAAGGGGTTGTATTTAACCTCACACAACCATGGCGCCTTCTTCTCCATCGCGTGAAAGGAAGAGAAAGAGAGGAAGTAAGGAAAGAGGGAAGCCATCTTCGGGTACACACGGTGTATGTGGACCAGTGCCTTCAAGAGGTAGCTGTCAGAGAGGGATAGCGCAAGAGCCAGGTTTGTTCTTTCCTTCTCCCTTTTGATTTAAATTCTGGCTCTTATTTACATGAGATTGGTCTATGATTGTTGTTATGCGCCTCTGTCTCACCTTCTTACAAGTGGGCTCCACAAGTCAGCACTTTATGGATAATCAAGTTGACATGGCATGCTGTGATAGGGCTAGATGTATGATTAAGCTATGATTAGTTATTAATTGTTGTTGACAGTGGCTTGATCTGTGTGTGCCACATGGCACTAAGTGGGGTCCACAGTGCTGACTTGGCCCAATAGATAACTGCCACATGGCCTGTCATTATAAATCTCTTAATGATGTGGATTAGTACTAAGCTGTCATGTGGTAGTAATTAGTTAATGTGGCCCAATGATATCCTGCCATGTGGCTTGGTTAGTCAATAACCAGATCCAATCATCTGGTCAGTTGCTTATGTGGACTAGTGGGTGGCTGCCACATGTCACATGTGGGGCCCACTTCTAACAGAATTCTGCCATGTGGGGCCCACTTGAGCTGACATGGACCAATGACAAGGTGACACGTGACACCCCTATGCTGACTTTGGCTTGTTCACATGTTGCCACGTGTCATGCATCTTCTCTCCTTTGATTCTGGCTATCCCTGTTTCTTGTCTCCATATTGCACCCAACAGTGCCTCTGTCCCCAAGTTGTACCCAGAGAAGTTTGTGATCGAATCTTAGCCCTTGATCAATTCATTTAATCTGTTTTATTTCTCTAAATTTATTTTAATAGCTCCACTTATCCAAAAATTATAAAATTTTCACTAAAAATCTCTAAATTCTTGATAATTACTCCTATAATTTTTAATTCTAATTTTTCCCTTGCCTCCTTGTGCTAAAAATTCTTTTGTCAAGAAAACCCTGTTTTCTCTTCTTAATTAAACCCAATTTTTACAATTATAGCTCAGTGTCTCTGCCAAATAAAATTCTCTTGTAGAAACCCCCCCCTAATTAAACACCAATTAGACTTGTATTGATGCCTCCTTAGGGTTTGACTTGATCAACAGTTGATTACATATCAATAATTGATACAAATCTAGACATTATCAGATGTTTGCAACATTGACATCTGATTAGTCTTGTGAAATTGACTTTCAATCCATGTTCATGAAAGTGATTTGGCCAACCGTTGATTACTTGTCAATAGTTGACACAAACCTTGGCTTGATCAGGTGTTTGTAACATTGGCACCTGGTCAGCCTTGAAAGCAAAATCACATTGAAATTTCTTATGATTGGCTCTATCAAAATACTGGCTTGGCATTGACACAGTTCTTGTTGTACATGGATTGTACTGCTTCAGTTCTTAGGGTTTGCTCTGAAGGTTTGATTTGAGGGTTGATCCTTGAGGTTTAATCTTGACTCTCTCGATGTATATCACTGAGGTGTGGTACCCACCTGTCAATGAAGAACAATCAAATGGATGACCCCTCAGGAGATCTCTCTCTCTTGAATCTCCTAAGAGTCATCCACTTCGAATGAACAGGAGGTGGCAGGGCTTTTATACCTCTGTCTCTTGTCTAGAATTTTCTTGTGGGATAAATACTTAATCCTTGTTCCGGCTTGATCAGATTTAATGTATATGCTAGGTTCAAGCTGTTGAAGCTGCTTGTGTGGGACTATCAGGTGGGTCCTACTTGTCAGAGAAAAATAATCACATGGGTGACACCCAAGAGATCTCCCTTCTCTCTTGAGTCTCTTGGCTGTCACCCACATCAAGTGGACAGTGGATAGTGGGGTATTTATACCCTTGCCTTTTATCCTAAAATTTCCTTGTGGGATAAATAGACTTTTTCCGGAATTCAGTAGCGACTTCTTCTGGCTGGTGGACCCTCTCTCTTGCCTTTCTTTCCCTTTCTTATGATTTATCACTAATAATTGATATTTATCCTTAATTGTTAAGCTACTTTATCCTTGAGATTTTTCAAGGGTAAACAAAGAGCCACCCACCAAGACGGGCCTTGAATGCTTGAATGGCGTGTCTTGGTGCATTGCCTCCCGACTGTTTATTTCTTCACCTTACACAACATTTCTTTTCTTTAGATGCTGCGACTTCTTCTCATGGCGCCATACCGTGGCGTCCTCTGAGTCATTACCATCTTTTGTATGAGGATCCTGATGATCGGACTCCTCTTGTCTGAGCCATCTAGGCGACTCCTGTCTACCCACGAGGCGGTGGCTTGTTCTTTAGAGATGACGAGCCTCACGACATCATGCCTCTACAGCCCCGAGGTGTCACTTATACAGCTCCCGTGATCCATCTCCTGGGCAAAGAGATTATTGATGGGGAGGCTTACAGATGGACCACTTCCCCTTTCATCGCTCCCTTGGAGTGCCACGGCTATCACTTAGAGTGGACTCGATACGTGCTCATACGAGAGGAGACCATGCTTGAGCGTGCCGGGATATACGACTTGGTCTTTTTGTCGATGTTTCACTATCACATCGATATACCTTGGCTGCAGGCCTTTTGCGAGAGGTGGAACTATTCCACCAACACTTTGTTCATTGATGACCGAGAGTTGACTCTGACTCTCTTGGAGATACAGCAGTTGACTGGGTTGCCGATCTTCGGTCACTTTTATGATGAGTTCACGGTCTCATCTGCTGATTTGGGAGACCTCACTCGATTTCCACTTTCCTTACAGAGGACTTACGAGATTTACTACCACTTACGGAGAGGCCATCCCGGAGTTCCATTCAGGCATTGGATTGCTTATTTCACTGACCGGGTTCACACCCGTCCTGAGGGTTTAGCTTCCACTCGGGATCCATTTGGTACGGGTAGGCTCGAGATCCATTATGACAACCCCATTTCTTCTCAGGATACACTGTGTTCTCATGACGTGGATCGGGAGACTTACTTGACTGCTTTCATCTCTTTGTGGATCTGCAACTTTTTGTTGCCTAGTTCTCCGGCATACACCATCCGACCCTCTGTGTTCGACATGGCGAGTCTGATTGCACGTGGCAACAGGATTTCATTGGCCGTGCCCATGTTGGCCAACATTTATAGATGTCTTCGTGGTTTGACTTCATCTCGTAGTCCTTCACAGTGTCAGGAGCTGATCCCGTGGCATCTGATTAGTGGATGACTCCACATGCACTGGTTTGGCTCATATGACCTTGACATGGCGATTGCGCTGTGAGGTCGTCTACCTTTGCTGAGTCACTTGGCTAGGGTGCAGCTAGCTTCATTGACTCTAGAGGCTGCTAGGTATAGATTCTTTAGGAGCCGAGACCACTTACGCTTCTCTCGAGATAGGTCGGCGGCACGCGGGGTAGCTAGAGTTGCTGACAGGGTGGTGATCGATAGTAGGGTTCCTTCTTCTGACCCTTCTAGCATCTGAGCCTGCCCATTGACTTGGAGTATCTTATTAGCATTCGTCAGGGCTTTTTTCCTCTCATACTGGGTAGTTATATGTTCATTGAGCCTTACTCGCCGCATCGATGCGCACATTAGTTCGGCCTGAGAATGCAAGTGCAGACTGGCAACCAAACACTAAAGGATGCACATGGACCTGCGAAGGTAAGGTCGGTGCAGAATCCCGAAAGGACAACATTCGCTGGCGTCGGTGAATCTGCTATGATATCATCCCGGGCTATCTCCGAGGACGACGCCTCATGAGCTGGGAAGTAAAAAATGAACTCTAATCAGAGCTAGAACTAAAATACCTAAATGAGAGAAGGCAAGTCTGTAAAAAAAAGATCACCCGGAGTGAGAGAAGGAAAAGAAAATAGAGAAGGTGGCCGAGAAATGCCATCCTGACCTCCCCTCATGGTGGCTGAAGCCGGTGGTTCAACAGGTGGCTGAGAATGGACGCCGATAGCTCGTGAGCGAGGGACTGAGAAACCGGGCTCCGCGTGATCGTAATTATAAGCCAACCTTAAATAAAAAAAGAAGTCGATCGAGATGCAGACGAGACTTACCAAAATAGAGATAATCTAAAATGATGATGAAGCATACCTGTGAGGATGGTCCTGACAGAAGTGCGAGAAAATCGATTGTCTAAGCCCTAAAAGTCAACAGGCTCTACAGCAATGTCCTGAAAAGGGCAGTGATCACGCGAGACAGTGTCATCCAATAGGACCTGTACATCCTGTGGGCATGTACTCTGAACGACCACTAGAGGAATGTACGACTAATATGAGCGGATGGCATCATAGTACCACTGCTGATAACGCCTCGAGAAGGTAGAAATCCTAGAAGTGGACGTCATCTGATAGCGAGCACCTATGCCTTATCGGAAAAGGTGAGTGTAGCACCATCTGATAGCGAGCACCTCTTCTCTGCAAATTCTTAGGGCATCTAGATAATTTTCATTCACCTCACAAAAGAAAAGAGTTAGCTTAATGCAAAAATATAACCGACTGGCAAGGATTTCATGAATCTCAGGGGTTAAAAAGTAGAAAATGCATAAATTCCTCATACTAAAAATCCCAGTTCGCTTCTTGAAGGTTTTGTGGAGAGAAAAATAAGGAAAAGACAACAAAATGGAAAAAGAAACTAGCATGTATCGAGCACACACAATCTCAGCGGACGAACAAATCGAACGACTTGAAGAAATAATTTTTGAACACGCGGCACGAAGCTTCAATAGACGAATCGATTCGAACATCCTCATGGATTGCTTTCAGATCATCTCAGACAACTTGAACTGTTTCAGATGTTTCATTTTTTTTTTTTAATTGAAACTCTGAGTTTACATTGAAGACCGCACTTTAGGAGGTATTTGGTAACCTCTTTGAAAATTGATAGTGCTTATATGAGATAGAAGCAATTGGTGACCACTGCACTTTTGTACTTGAAGATCAATAGAGATATATGGTGACCAATTTTTTTTTTTTCCAGAGATCAAAACTGATATGGACATTTAATGTTCCATATATTTCTTTCGGGATGACATTGACACTAGAAGATCAGTGGAGGTAATTGATGACCTCCATATTTTGTCATCTCGAATTGTGCACCGATGAAGACCGAATATGCTCAAAATATGCTAGATATACCCTTAGATGAAATATGTTTTTATTTATGGACAGAAAAGAAGTATAAGGCAGGTTTAAAATGAGGAAAGTCCCTTTCAATCCGTTTAATCCCTGAGAAACTTGATTCCACCGGTATTTGATTTATGAAACGCACAATAAGCAGGTTCGATCACCATGTGGTTAGCCAAAATCATAAAAATGCACCATAAGCCTTTTACAAAGAAAAAGCACAAAAATCACACATTCTCTCTTTTAAGTTTTCAACTTTGTAATTTCTCAAAATTTTCTCCTTTAATCCTAACCTAAAATGACATCTATATGAATTAAAAATGCAAGCCCTACATGCTCTTAAACTAACTTAATCATGCAATCTACATGAATGCAAATGCAGGTTCCCAAAATTCAAAATTCCCCCAAGCTTAAAATCGTTCACTGACCTCAGTGCAACTAAACAAGAAAAATGAAATGAGGAGGAAGGAAATGAAAACAACCTGACCTTGATCGTGGAGGAGAAAATTGATTGCTCATGTACTTTCTCATACTGTGCTATCTTGAATTTGTGACATGTGACTTCTTCTTCTAGATCTTGCACTCGTCTTTTTGAAAATTTCCTGCACTTTTTTGACCATGAAACAAGTAGAATATCCAAACAAAAAAAATAAAATGATGCAAAATAAAAGAACTTTTGGGTCTTGGGTTGCCTCCCAAGAAGCGCTTGTTTTAGGTCTCGAGCCTGACCAAATTCTTCTATTCAGTCGATGGAGCGTCAAGAAGATCAAATGAAATCTTCTTTTCCAAAGGATCACCAGCGAGGTAATGTTTCAACCTCTGTCCATTCACCTTGAATGCACTTGAATTTTCACTGAAAATCTCAACTGCACCATACGGAAAAGCACGTAGCACTTTGAATGGTCCAGACCATCTGGACTTCAACTTCCCAGGAAAGAGTTTGAGACGAGAGTTGAACAAGAGAACCATATCTCCTTCATGAAACTCACGACGTGTGATTTTCTTGTCGTGCCATCGTTTGGTGCGCTCTTTATAAATCCGAGTGTTTTCATAGGCATCTAGTCGCAACTCTTCTAACTCATGCAGTTCCATCAATCTCTTTTCACCGGCAGTTTTCAGATCAAAATTCAGGACCTTGATTGCCCAATGCGCCTTATGCTCTAGCTCTACAGGGAGATGACATGGACGACCGTACACCAATTTAAATGGAGTCATACCAATTGGTGTCTTGAAGGCGGTACGGTATGCCCATAGAGCATCATCAAGTTTAAGCGACCAATCCTTTCGAGTGCGAGAGACAGTTTTCTCAAGAATGCTTTTGATCTCTCGATTAGAGATTTCAACTTGTCCACTCGTTTGTGGGTGATATGGGGTGGCGATTTTGTGAGTGACACCATACTTAGTCAAAAGAGACTCAAGTTGGCGGTTGACAAAGTGAGTACCGCCGTCACTAATCACAGCCCTTGGTGTACCAAACCTAGGGAAAATAATTTTCTTGAAAAGTCGTGTCACTGTCTTTGCATCAGCTGTTGGGCTCGGAATTGCTTCCACCCATTTTGAGACATAGTCAACTGCGACCAAAATGAAATGGTCCCATGAAGTCGATTCCCCAAACATCAAAAACTTCAACTTCTTGGATGTTGTTGAGAGGCATTTCATTTCTCTTTGAAATGTTCCCTGTCCTTTGGCAAGCATCACATGAGAGAACAAATTTTCGGACATCTTTGAACATGGAAGGCCAGAAAAATCCAGATTGAATGATTTTAGCAACGATTTTTTAGGCACTTGCATGACCACCATAGGACAATGAATGGTAGTGGAATAGAATATCTTGTACCTCGTCTTCTGGAATGCAACGACGGTATACTCCATCCACACCCAATTTAAAGAGTAATGGCTCATCCCAATAGTAGTACTTCAGATCAGCAAAGAATTTCTTCTTTTGCTGATACGAGAGATCTGGTGGAAGAACGCCGCATGCGAGAAAATTCACATAATCAGCATACCAAGGAGTCTGAAATTCTGAGACTGCAAGGAGGTGCTCATCTGGAAATGAGTCATCAATTGGAATGTCATCCTCCTTAATCTCAAGCTTGTGTCTAAGTCGAGACAAATGATCTGCAACCAAATTTTCTGTGCCCTTTTTATCCCGAATTTCTAGATCAAATTCCTGCAAAAGCAGGACCCATCGGATGAGACGAGGTTTTGCGTCTTTTTTGCTCAACAAGAACTTGATTGCTGCATGATCAGTATAGACGATAACCTTCGATCCAATGAGATATGATCTGAACTTGTTCATTGCGAACACTATAGCAAGAAGTTCTTTCTCTGTTGTGGCATAATTTGCTTGACTCTCATCCAGAACTTTACTTGCATAGTAGATCGCGTAGGCTCTCTTGTCCTTCCTCTGTCCCAATACAGCACCTACTGCATAATCACTCGCATCGCACATGAGCTCAAATGGTAAGCTCCAGTTAGGTGGTTGTAAGATCGGGGCGGAAGTTAATGATTCTTTTATTTTGCAGAATGCATCATGACATTTCTGATCAAAATTAAAAAGAATGTCCTTAATTGTGAGATTGGACAAGGGCCTCGCAATGCCAGAGAAGTCTTTGATATATCTCCTGTAAAATCCAGCATGTCCTAGAAAACTCCTAACTTCTTTGACATTGGTTGGAGGTGGCAATTTCTCAATCACCTCCACTTTTGCTTTGTCAACTTCTAAACCACGAGATGATACTACATGTCCAAGAACAACTCCTTCTTGAACCATGAAATGACATTTCTCCCAATTAAGAACCAAGTTGACTTCTTCACAACGCTGCAAGACCTTTGAAAGGTTTGCCAGACACTCATCGAAGCTCGTGCCATAGACAGAAAAATCATCCATAAACACTTCCATGATGTCTTCGATGAATTCAGAGAAAATTGCCATCATCGCTCGCTGAAAGGTAGCAGGAGCATTGCAAAGACCAAAAGGCATTCTCCTATAGGCAAATGTGCCATAAGGACAAGTGAATGTGGTCTTCTCCTGATCACTTGGATGGATAGGAATTTGAAAGAATCCTGAGTATCCATCTAAGTAGCAAAAATGAGTGTGTTTTGCTAACCTTTCCAACATTTGATCAATGAAAGGCAAAGGAAAGTGATCCTTTCGGGTAGCTTTGTTCAATTTTCTGTAGTCAATACACATGCGCCAGCCAGTAACCACTCGAGTTGGGATCAATTCATTATTATCATTTCTGATTACAGTGGTTCCGCCTTTCTTTGGCACTACATGAATTGGACTCACCCAGTTACTGTCAGAGATGGGGTAAATGATACCCGCATCTAGCAACTTAAGGATTTCTCTCTTGACCACATCCTTCAATTTAGGATTCAACCTTCTTTGAGACTCAATGGATGGTTTGTGGTCGTCTTCCATCAAAATCCTGTGCATGCAAACCGAGGGGCTGATCCCCTTGATATCATCTATTGTGTATCCAATGGCCTTTCTATGTACCCGAAGCTCTACGAGCAGAGAATGAGTCTCTGATTTGCTGAGGTTGGCATTTATGATCACTGGGTACGTATCATTTGGCCCGAGAAATTCATACCTAAGGTTAGAGGGGAGAGGTTTGAGCTCTACCTTAGGTGCATCGTCTGATGCAGGCTGGTCACCCTCTCCAATGCGGCCTGAATTATCTTTGATGCAGCCTGCATCTTCAGTAGTCATCGCATTTGCTGATGCAAGCGGTTCAAACTCTTGATTCTCACATACATCGTCTTCCTCATCACTATCACTCCAGTCATCGAGCAAAGGGTTATGCCCGAATGAATCAGAAATGATATGCTCGTCAAGAATTTCTTGCTCTAGAGTGTCAAAATAATCAATTCTCAAACAAGAGTCATCATGAGAAGGACGTTTGATTGTTTTTGAGAAATTGAATTTCACCTTCTCATCTCCCACATTTAGGGTAAGTCTGCCATTCTTAACATCGATGAATGCACCGGCAGTTCTGAGGAAAGCCCTACCCAAAATGATGGGGATCTGTGGGTCTTCTTCCATTTCGACAACCACAAAGTCCACAGGGACAATGAGTTTTCCAACTCGAATAGGTACATCCTCTAGAATGCCAGTGGAGTACCTAACAGATCGGTCAGTCAATTGTAATGGAATACGGGCTGACTTCAGTTCACCAAAACCGATCTTTTCGAAAATACTTAGCGGCATCAGACTGACACTTGCCCCCAGATCACACAGTGCCTTGTTAATATGAAGATTGCCAATTAAACAAGGAATTGCAAAACAGCCCGGATCTTCTAATTTTTGGGGAAAATTATTCTGAAGTACCGCGCTGCACTCAGTTGTCAGTGCCACTGTTTGATGCTCCTCTAGTTTTCTCTTATTGGATAAGATCTCTTTCAAGAACTTAGCATAAGAGGGCATCTGTGTCAAAACATCGGTAAATGGCATCTCAATTTTTAAAGTTTTCAACAACTCCAAAAATTTACTGAATGTTTGTCAAGTTTGGCCCGGACAACTCTTTGTGGGAAAGGGAGTGGAGGTCTGTACTTTGATGGTACCACATACTTTGGTTCTTCACTTCTGCCTGCACTCTTGCCAATGTCGCCTGCATCATCCTTGGTATTGGTCGCATCTGAGTTAATGTCGTCTACATCTTGTTCAACTGGGGCGCTCTCAAGCGTTGCAGGTTGCGTTGTCGAACTTGAATCCCCAATTTGTTTTCCACTTCGCAAAGTCACGGCCTTCATGTGATGCTCTCTCGGGTTAGGTTCAGGCTGACTTGGTAATTTCCCTGGAGCCCTAGATGAACTAGCTTGTTGCGCAATTTGAGTTTCTAACATTTTATTTTGTGTTGTTAAACTATCAACCTTTGTTGTTAGATCTCGAACTACGTCTCTTAAGTCTTGTGTCGTCTTTTGTTGTTGGCTCATGAAATTTTCCATCATGATCTCTAAATTTGACTTTTGTGGAGTTGGTTGGGAATTGAATTGTCTTTGAGGAAAACCTGGAGGATTCTGGTTATTTTGTTAGGGAATCATATTTTGATTATTTTTATAGGAAAAGTTCGGGTGGTTCCTCCAACCAGAATTGTATGTATTTGAGTATGGATCATTTTGGGGCCTACCAAAATTATTTAATGCATTGACTTAATCAAGGTCAGACTCTTATATGCCAAGTTGACACTCGAGAGTTGTATGATCCATACCTCCACAATGCTCACATGAAAAGATGTTACCTGCATTGCCTGCTTTAGTTGTATTGGCTGCACTTGCACCTGAATTCATCTGAGCCAACTGCCTTGTGAGTGCATCCATCTGAGCTGAGAGAAGAGTTGTGTTGTCGACTTGAAAGATGCCAGCTTTAGGAGCGGGTCTCTCTGGATTCCATTGTTGATGGTTCAAAGCTATATCTTCCAATAGTGTATATCCATCTTCTACGTTCAGGTTCATGAATGACCCACCTGCAGCTGCATTTACGGTCAATTTAGTGTTGTAATTCAATCCATTATAAAATATATGAATTACGAGCCATTTCTCTAGACCATGTTGTGGACAACTTCTAAGTAAGTCTTTAAATCTTTCCCATGCATCATACAAAGTTTCACCCTCTTTTTGTTGAAAAGAGTTGATTTGAGTTCTAAGGAGGGCTGTCTTTGTAGGTGGAAAATATTTTGTCAAAAATGCCTCAGCTAACTGGTCCCAAGTGGTGATGGTGCCAATAGTTAAGGACTGCAACCATGCTCTTGCTTTACCTGCCAATGAGAATGGGAATAACCTAAGTCTAATGGCATCATCAGTCACACCATTAACCTTAAGGGTATTACATATTTCGAGAAAAACAGACAGGTGTAAATTTGGGTCCTCATTTGGTAAACCATTGAACGGATGTTGTTGGACCATATTTATTAGAGCAGATTTGAGTTCAAAATTATTTGCCCCCACTGCGGGTGCAACAATGCTTGTTCTGATTGATGTTGCATTTTGAACAACGAAGTCCTTCAATAGTTTGGGTCGTTCGTTCGCCATTGGTGGATCTTCGTTCGGTCGTATTACTTGATCAATATTGTTCGCCAGTTCAGGATGTTGCCTCGAGTATGCACGTGTGATTGGCCGTGAGGGATCAGCGGCCAGTGTAATTCCTAAAAAGAGAGAAGTGAAAGAAGTGAACAAGAAAGAGGAAAAATAAATAAAAATGGTCTAGTCTCACCTATATGTAAGTTGTACCAATATTCTATTGTTACCTCCCCGACAACGGCGCCAGAAAAGCTTGATGGTGTCTGTGTAGCTTAACAAATTAAGCCCTAGTATTAATACAATCGGTCGCAAGCGCACGACCTAATCGTATAGTACTTTGGGTTATCGATCCACAGGGAGGAGCTAAGAAGTACTAGTTCACTAACTTTTGGTAATCTAGACTGATCAAAACTGAGTTGGTTCAATCTTAGAACTAAAATAAATAATAAAAATGATGTTTGTATCCTAAAAATACAACCTAAAAAGAGGAGAGATGCAGCCTGTGTCCAGGAATGCACCCTGAATCCACTAATGCAGGTCAAATCCTAGGAATTTGGATTGAGTCACTGAATACAGTCTGTATCGAAAGGAATGCGGGCTGCACTAATAACTCGGGGGTAAAACTGATTTTTCTTATGAATATGAAGTATCTAGGTATATGGGTTCACCATCATATTTTAGTTATACATGCTTGGTTATTTATATCATATTTGTTGGTTTATATAGTTGAGGGATATATCCTATGATTGATAATTAACTATATGTCTATAGCTAATTATACCGTACCTAGTCCAAATATGACAGGATACCGTCGCACCATACCACTTTGGCTTAAGTCCATTAATTTCTGTGATATATCTTGGGTTCCCTTAGTTTCTAATACACTGTCGTGCACAAGGTGCCTAAGTTTATTTCATTTCAGTCTGGCTTTCAACGTCACCGTAACAGTATCATGGTTTACTTGACTAAAATATAGTTATAATATTATAATCCTAACTTTATGTAACCCCTTTGTGCCCGTCAGCAATACACTCACCCTTTCAGTTTGTTGTATATTACCAGCAAGATTACTAAGCTATTCTCATAACATCACAAGCAGTTTAATCATATGAAATAAATCAACACATAAACCATATAAATAACTCAAACATGCATAACATAAAATATTCAGGCTACATCCATATCCCTAGACGAAGGACTTAGCCGTCCATACTAAACAAGATAGAAACTACAAATGCAAAAATAAACATCTCTAATAAAATTAAAAGAAAAGAGAAAATACAACCCGTTTCTTGCAACTCGATAAGAGACGCTGCCTTGCACCCGAGCACCTTACTTGCTTCTGGAGACTTTGCCAATGGAGGAAGAAAGAACAAAAATAGATTTGTCTCGGTCCAGCACGAATGCTAGTCCAAGGTGGAAGAAGAGAATGATGGAGAATGGGATGTCTAGATGTGTAGATTGGCAGGGTTTATATAGGAGAGCCAAGGAGCGAGAGGTTCAACAATTTGAGATTGTGGGACTAAAACAATTGAGACCGGATCCAAATCTCACATTAATTAGCAATGCATTCAGCCTTGATTTGCTCTAGCGCATATTGATATGTTTGCATTTGCGCGCCATGAGATGATGCCAATTAAGAATCAATATCTAGTCTTTAATTCGCCAATTCATTAATTAATGCGCATGGAGTAATTAATTTGCTCCTTTGATTTGCACGGCCCAGGAAAAGTGGCGCCAGAGGAGGAATGATTAAAGCTCCACATGAAATTTGGTTTGCCTTTATGAATTGAATGTGCCAATTATGTCCAGCTGTCTATTTTACTTTTGGAATGCCTTCGGCACCAACAGAGATAAATCTCCATTTATTTCATAGAATGGATTGCTACCAAGAGAGGTCAATGACCAATGGGGCAGCAACAGTGTGGCGGGTTGTGAAGCGGGTCAACAATTGAATCTCTTTAAGTTTGCTCCAAAATCTGTAATAAAAATACAAAATACGCAGTAACCGACTCTTGATAGAAATTGCAAGAAACTAACTAAAAATAAATAAAAATACAATAAAACAATATGATTGAATTTAGTTTTTGGCTTAACAATGCATGAAATTATAGATATAAATATCATTCATCAGTCCCGGACCGGATTACAGCTTTACACTCTTCGCTTTTAGTCCCGGAAGTGCTTGCTTCTCCTTCATCGCTTGGGAAGAACATCTCCTCAAGCGTTGACATATCTTCATCATGGGAAGAATATACCATGTTACATGAAGCACCCCAGATTTCATCACTTTCTCCTTTATCTATTCCTTCATCTGTATTTTCCTTCTTTTGACTTAGGGTTAGCTTTTCTCAGTCTTCTTTAGAGATGAAGTGCTGAAGAGTGATCGCCTCGGGATTGCCTTGTTCACATTCTTCTATTTTGTTCTTCTTGGATTTATTGTTTCTGTGCTTCTTCATTTTCGTAAGAGATTGGTCTTCACTCGATCCACCTTGTAATACACTGTGGGTCTTGGTGGGACTATTGGCATGATGTCGTCTTTCCATTTCATGCCGGTTCTTTCTTGAGGGCTTTAAGCATTTTAATCAACTTCTTTGATAAGTGAGTAGTCCACTTTTCTTCTTGATTTTCACTTAACTGGTCCGGGCTCTTCTCTTCTTCGTGAGAGATCATGTTGGCCTGTTCGTGGGCAGCTGGGCTTTGTAAAAATCCTTTGGGTACGGTGATTTCACCATTCTTGTACGCGTTCTCAACCCTGTCCTTCAAGACCCAGCAATCTTCAATTGCGTGCCCTAGCACCCTGTGGTATGGACAGAAATTGGGCTCTTCTGATTTATTGGTGTCTTCTGGACGTTTACTGACAGGCAGGGCTAGACCGTTCTTTAGCGCTCCTCTAAAGATTTAAGCAATTTTATCCCTTCTGAAGGAGTACGGCTTGTTCTTCTTTTGTTTTAGGGTCTCAAAAGCCTCCTGGGTTGGGCCTAGGTCCTCTATTATAATTGTTGTCACTCGTACCGCTGCTACTGCCTTGAGTACTAGTGTTGGTGACCATTTTGTCTTTTAATGACGTGAATGCCACCTTGGTCTCGGCTCTAGCACCCCGCTGTGACCTGTTGCTCATGAAATTGGGCACAGTTTGTGGTGACATCCTTTCCATATTGGACACTGATCTGAGCAAGTCTTTGAACGTATTAACTTTTGTCACGCCAAGTAACATGCCCATCCAGCCATCAATGTTTTTCATTATTAGGTTAACGGCCTCATCTTCAGTTAATGTGCAATCGCATTTGATACTGAGGTTCTGTCATCTGTTGATAAAGTCTGTCATTGACTCCCCTTTCTTGGTCTTAGTGCTTGCCAGATCGGTTATGTTTATTTTGTCATACACCATGATAAACTGTGCCCTGAACGAGTCTGCTATCTCGTCCTAGGTCCTGATGCTGTTGTTTTCTAGTGAGTAGTACCATTGAAAAGCAGTACCCACTAAGCTTTGGGAAAATTATCTTAACAATAGTGCATCATTGCCACCCGTGTTGCCGCTTGAGGCTACGAAATGGGCTAGATGTTGCTCGGGTTTTAGGTACTTGTTACCTACCCCGGAGAAGGTCCTGAAGTGGGGGATCACGTACCCATTAGGATACTCTTCTAAATTATATACAGCGGGGTACGGATGTCCACAGTTCTTGATTGGAGTGATGGCGTATCCACCTTCAGCTATCTGCATTTGCTGGGCAATCATGGCCTGAATCTCTTTCCGGGATAGTCCCGTTGGTTCAGCCTCCACTTCCACTGCTCTATGTGGATGGGGTTTAGAATTGACAGGTTGCTTTCCTTTGTGATTGCTTTTGGTACTGTGGACCCCTTCTTGGTGGGAGCTGCTAACTTTTGGATTAAAATTGGCGTCTTGTGACTCTTGTAGCGATTTGACCGCCTTAATTAACTCTTCATTTTGTTTCAGCATGGTAGCTATTAGCTCCCATTGTCTGATTAGCTCTTCATCTCGTACCTCGATGTGGTCTTTTAAAATTTCAATTTCATCGATAGGCACTTCGGGACGGACTTCGTCGTCGTCTTCATTATCAAAGAGATCAGGGTTTTTATTATGGTCTTCCCCTTCCCTACCGTTACCTTCGGGATTGACTCTCTTAGGCGGTCTCCCTTTTCTACCATTGTTCTTGTTGGTATTGGTAACATGGGCTTGGTTAGGCGGGGACAGATCGTCCTAGACCATGTTCACCTCAGTGTCGGTGTCTGGATCAATGTCATAGCTTATACTGATGGTGTTGACTGAGAAGCGCTCTTCATAGCGAGCGGTCCTTCTCTTCTTCTTTTCCTGATCAGGGGCAGTTATCTTTAAGCTGCAGAGTGGTATTCTTGAGCCTAATCGGCTGAATACGTTATTCTGACCCAAACGGCTGAATACACTTTCAGGCGGAGCGCTTGAATTGCCGGTTTTGCTGGGCTGGGTCTGAGACTGGAGTCTTGTTGGCTGGGAACCCTTGGGAACCCACACTTGTCGGATTCTTGGTGCTGCCTTTGGAGTGATTTTCTTTGAGAGATTGATGGCAGCGGGGGACCATGGCTTATGGCTGAGTCATGCCTTAAGATTGGCTGGAGCGGGAGACATAATGTCTTAACTTATGAGCCTTATAGATGGTTTCTATAGGGGTTTGATACTTGCGTTGGCGGCGCAGAGATGCCTTTGTCTGGGCTGGCCGGGGTGCGGGCTTAGGCACCTCCCATGCCTGGCGGAGCTGGCCTGTGGATGAGTTCTTTGCAACTATACGGAGAGCTATGAATTGATTGGAGACTAGGATGGCTGGCCTAGCCACCAGCTAATTTTGGTATGTGTACCGGGCTCTCTTTCCGGACACTTGATAGTTGCGGGCAGTTTTGGCCGCGGCACGGCTGGGGCTACTACCTTCTTAGATGGGCGCCTTCCCCTCTTTAGAGAGTTGGTAGGAGAGGCCATGACATTGTTAGAAATGTCCTTGGGAGTCAGGGCGATTGAGTCCTCTTCCTCGTCCGGGATGGAGATCCGGACGGTTGTGAGAGTGAAGGTGGCCACTGGAGATGGGCCTTAGAAGGTAAGTTCTTGCGGGATGGACCCAAAGAACATGAAAATCTTGCTATATGGGCCTTGTGCAGGCATGACAGCGTAAGGTGTAAGGTTCAGATTGCCGAAGAATATCATTTCCTGCAAAACGAAGATACTTGAACTTCACTAGTCATTTTTATCGTTTAAAAGACCACTTATATCTTTTAGCTATTTTATTTGCTTCCCTCTTTCAGAGATAAGAGGAGAATCTAGGTCCCATCGGGCGTGCCAGATCTTGTGCGACCCTTTTTCACGCACTCTGCACCGCTGTGGGCGATGGGATGCGGAAGAAGGATACGGAGATCCCTCCTGAGCGTGCATTTATTTAGTGTCGACTGAATTAACCGCTTAGATCCATTGGGATGCACATTTAGGGAGTTTTTATTAATTGGGGATCATTTTAGATTCCGGTGGGCGCAAGCCCCCATCGTTAATTACCCTGGGCTACTAACCTCGAGGTACCTTTGGATCTCGAAAGGGGAAAGTAAATACTATAGCTAAATGATTATTAAGTGGTCAAGTGGTTAAGTGCTTCGGTGATGGGATCACTAAAGCACTCTGGACTTACTAACATATCAGTCCGGCGAGGCAGGAATGGCAGATAAGATGAACTTACTACAGATCAGTTCGGGATTTTTAGAAACAGGTAAAAATGAACTTACAAATATATCAGTTCAAATTCAAAACAGATAATAAATGCAGATACAGATACAGATAAACTTACTACAGATCAGCTCATTGAAACAAATGGCAGATGTATAGATGAACTTACTATAGATCAGTTCATGAATGCGGGTAAAAAGGATACATGTGAACTTACTACAGATCAGTTCACAGATGCAGATATAGCGTAAATTGAATCTACTAACAGATCGACTCAACCTACGTGGAATGTGGACGGACAAACTTACTACAGATCAGTTCGCTGATTGATGACAGATACAGATGAACTTACTAAGACTGAATCTAGGAAAAAAGATCAAATCTTAAGGCTGAATCTAAATCTGTCCTAAATAATTTTTAAATTATTCATGTTTCCATGGTAGTTGTGGTATCTAGATATTCAGGTGTAGGATTTTTCTTAGAGAGAGTGCTAGGAGTAGTCCTGTGTGATGATAATGGTGTTTCGCCACATCAACATGTGAGCTAGGTAGTTTTGATTAGGACTCCTCGGGTTATTGGGTTTTATTTTTTTTTTTTTGGGTCTTTATTTGAGAGATTTTGCTGCCCATTCTGATGGAGTCAGCCCCACCGATGTTGGCGTTATATTTTTACTGTTATTCTGGATTGTATATTGTCATGTACTTATTATTATTATTATTATTATATTATGTGTTATTGTACTTTATTCATATAGTCTTCTGTACACACGTATTATCATGCGTACATGGCGGGATTAATCACCCCTAATCTGATTTAATTATTTTAATGTCTGACACTAAGTCTAGGTCAATTAAGTGAAAAGGGATTTGCAATCTTCATGAAGAAGAGAACTCTACATTTAAAAAAGTCAAGTAAGAGATATTGCTTAAAATCAAAGGGGGAGAACATAATGTTTATGCTGAACTTACAAAGGATCAAAGAGGAGTGCCTCAAGAGCAATATAGAAGAGTGCTTCAAAAATAAATTTGTTAAAGATGCTATATCGATATTTATGAACCAATCACATCAGGCTCATTCAGTAGAAAAGAATATTTCATCACTTTCACTGATGACTATTTAAGAAAGTATTGAGTTTATTTTAATGAGAAGAAATCTGAGGCATTTGAGATCTTCCATAATTTCAAAGTAATGGTAGAGAAAATGATGGGAAAGAACATCCGATCTCTGAGATCGAATAGAGCCGGTGAGTACTTGTCGAACGAGTTCAAGTCATACTATGAGAATCATGAAATCCACAGGTTTTTGATAATAACTTACACACCATCACAGAATGATATTATAGAGAGAAATAATAGGACAATCCTCGATATGGTGAGATCAATGATCAAAACTAAGGAAATGTCGAAGGAATTTTTGGCCAAAACTACGCAATGTGTGGTGTACGTGTAGAATCGATGTCCGCATGTATTTCTTGATAATAGAACCCCCTAAGAATTTTACAGCGGCCACGGAAAAAAATATTGCACATCTCAAGATATTCAGGAGCATAACATATGAGAAAATTTCACACCTAAAAAGTACTAAACTTGACGACAAAAGCAAGAAGTATATCATTATTGGATACAATAAGAAATTCAAAGCATACAATCACTATGATCCGGTGAAGAAGAAGCTCATGATCAGTAAAGATGTCGATCTAAATGAAGAAGCTCACTAGGATTTAAAGAACTAGCAAAAAAAGCTGACAACTGAGGAAGTCAAGATGAAACTCCTAGTTCGAGATGATGGAGCCTCAAGTTCGAGAAACTCTGAAGAAGACTTCAGTTCAGAAAGCTCAGAAAAAGCTAAAACTAAATCGAGAAATTTAAGATTTTAGAATCTTTAAAATCTCAATGAGACAATCAATGAGGTGCACCTGATTTGTGTGCTTGCCGATGTCAAGACTATCTCATTCAAAGAAATAGTTTGAGATTCAAAATAGAAAGCTAGCTATAATGGACAAAGAGATAAAAGCAATCGAGAACAATGATATTTGAGAGATGACAGATCTACCCAACGAGCACAAACCAATGGGAGTCAAGTAGGTGTATAAGAAGAAAATAACTCCATAAGACACAATTAAAAGACACAAATGTGAGACTTGTAGTCAATGGATATTAGCAGAAGACCAAAATCGACTATCATGAGGTATTACCCCCTAGTAGCACGAATGAAGATAATTCGGCTATTGACTCGCAGTCTATACAAAATGAATTTCTAGTACATCAGATTGATGTGAAGTTAGCATTCTTGAATGGTGTATTCAATGAGGAGGTGCATATCGAACAACCCGTTAGGTATATATAAGTTTGGAAGAGAGCACAAGGTGCTCAGATTGAAGAACACACTTTATTAGTTGTAGAAAGACTCGAGAGCATGGAACATAAAAAATGATAGTTATTTCAAAGAGAATGGCTTCAAGCAGCGTCTCTTTGAAGCGACCATCTACGTGAAGGCATGTAAAACTAGACTCATGATTGACGCACTTTATATGGATGATCTGATTTTCATTGGTAACAGCTAAAGCCTCATAGATGATTTCAAACAAGTGATGAAACTCGAGTTTGAGATGAAAGACCTCAGGATAATGTAATTTCTCCGTCTCAAGATCAAGCAGGAAAAGTTAAGAATATTTATATCTCGAGGAGTATATACCTGAAATTCTCTTAAAGTTCAAAATGAAAGATTACAATCTAATAGCAACACCAATGGAACTTGGCATTAAACTCTCAAAACTCAAAAGAGGAGAAACTATGGACTCGAACACTTACTAGAGTATAATTGAAAGTCTAAAGTATCTGACTTGCATAAGGTCCAACATTGCATTTCTCGTGGGGTCATATTATGGAGGATCCGAGATAGTCACACTTTAAAGTTTTGAATAGGATCTTGAGATATGTTAAAGGAATAGAGGATCTCGAGTTGTTATATCGGAAGGCTACTATACTTAATTTTACATGTTATATGGTACTGGCTAGTATGGAGACATTGATGATCACAAAATATATCTCGGGATATATATTTTGTATGGGAGGCACAACCTTTACATGATTATTGAAAAAGCAGACCATTACCACGTTATCCACCTATGAGCCCGAGTATATCGCAACATCACTCGATGTGAGCCATGCAATCTGGCCCAGAAGACTGCTATAAGAGTTAAAAGTGTCCACAACTTGAATCGATCGAGATTTGAGTTAACATCAAATCGGCTATTGAGTTAACCAAGATCCCAATACATCATGAGAGTAGCAAACACATTGATGTAAGGTTCCATTCAATTCGGGAACATATAAAGGATAGAGAAGTATACGTTATTCATGTGTAAAGTAATAGTCAAGCAACATAAATTTTCACAAAGGATTTATCGAAGTCACTATTCGAGAACTACAACCAGATGTTCGGGAAGATGAATTTATGTGAATTGAGTTTAAAGGAGGATGTTAAGAGTAGTAAACTCTAAGTCCTAATTCGAAAGGACCAAAAGCACGAGAACCAGACAACCTCGACAAACCTCACGCCGAAGAAGCAACATCAATATGGATGAGCACAAACTAAAGACAAAACTCAGGATGAATCAGAGCCTAACAATTCGAGAACATCAGGGAGCTCGGGTTGAACCCTTGCCCCAATGATGAACAAAAATACTTATGACATCTGCCGTATGTGACAGAGACAACTAATAAAAGTAACAGTGATGTGATAAAAAGTATGGTTGATATTTAATATCGCTGTATCTAGGCTGATATAGCTAGGATTAAGTTGATGTCTAAGTAGAGTTGCAATTAATGCATCAAATGTAGTATAAATAGATGAGTAACATAGATAGAAATAAGAGAGAGAAAATACATTATAAATATAGTTGACTTATAAAGAAAACTGCTTTCAGAGCACTCTCTCCCTTCTCTCAGATTTGTTAAATTAGTTTTATTCTTTTTTAATTCATTTCATCGTATGTTCTTGAGTTATAGTGAAACCTATGACCAGACACCATAAATAGTAACCCAAGTTCAAAGAGTTCGGAATATATGTTTGAGATAATTCACTTCGAGATAAATAGTTAAAAACAATAATAGATACCATCATCTTCATGCTCCTCTTCTTTCCTCTTCATCTCTTGATTGGGGAGGAGATATAACAACGATTAACTCTTAACTTGTTAATCCTGTGCTAGTTACATTCTATTGATCTGGCCAGTATCTGTTATTTTAAACTTGATTCTGAGGTAGATTATCTCAAAAATATATCTTGAACTCTATGAACTCAATATACTATCTCGAAGTCTGATCACAGATGTTCACAATAATATATTTCGAATCTATGATCTCGAGGTACTATCTCGATGTCCTTCACAGTGGTGTATTCTGACTCTCAAGAACAATTAGTATAAATTTATTTGAAGAATCAAATGCGATCTATTAGATATAGGAGAAGGAAAAGATTTACTTAAAATATGTTTCTATTGATTTCAATAGAAAGATACAAATATTTTCTCTTGCAAATCCATAACCACCACTCCTATTTATAGGGGTTGTGTTATCATTACCTATATAAGTTTATATCTATATTCTAATTTTAGATACATAGGCAATTAATGTTGTCGTCTGATACAAAATATTCTCTCAAGAGTTGTCTCTGACATAGACGGTTGTCTGTCAAATCTTGTCATGAAGGTTCATCTCAAGTTTCTTTCTCGAGCTCGAGTTTTGCATGCTGTTTTTTTTCAGGTTCTAGCTCTCGGAGCTTCTGAAGCTCAGGTTCAGGACCTGACGCTTCTTTTTGAGGACTTAGTGCTTATAACTTCCAACAATACCTAGGTAGGTCGATAATGCTTGCTGGAAGCTTTACGACCTTGAGGATGGCATCCAGTGATTGCAGCATGCATTCTGATGAGATGGTTTGCTGGTTTACGGCCTGTTAGCTAAAGAAATAATTTCATAACAGTTGGTGTAGCCGACTGTTATCTATAAGATGTGCTCTGGTTCTTACAGCGAGCTATTTCCAAAACTTGGTTCAAGCAGATGCATTTTGCTCAGATATATGTTGAATTTTTTGGTTTAGCGAAAATATTTGTGTAAGTACAGAAGAAAGAAAATGAACTGAAATTTCATTGTGTTATTACTTGTATTGTATTTCTCACTGTATATTTGATATATATAAAAAGATTTCTAACGCTAACCTAGCTTATATTTTGATTTCCAACAGTTCCCTAGTATAACAGTACAATATGCTACAGAACAGACACCTACATTATTAATATTTTTTATTATATTTAATATTATATATGCCAAATGATGTCACATGAAGCTCGCTGACTAATGATTAACTGTGCAATTAATGAGGCCATAGTGTTACAAAGTTACAATACCATATTTTTTAAAGTATATGAACCTAATGTTGCGACCTATAGCACTCTTATATATGAGTTGTGTAAGAAAGGGTTTAACTGAGGTACCAGATCTCTTAGATTACATGTTTTCTATAGAGGGATTGAGCCTAATGTCCTAACCTATGGCAATGTTATAAGTGGACTGTGCTAGAAAGGTCAAATTGAGAGTTATTTTTTTATATTGATTGGATCCAATTCATAAATTGCCAAAGCTAGGCTAGAGATATCATTCCTCTCTCTTTTTTTTCTCTTTTTATGGTATTAACCTTAAATTGCTTTGTCTAAGATTGACGCGTGCCAAAAAGTATACGCTTGACCTTTAAATTTTATAATCCCTATGATATTTTAGTTTAATCACAAGCGCACGACCTATGTTTAGTACAATATTGGTGTCAAACCTAAGGGATGGTGGAAGTTACCGGACTCGACTACTTCAGCTTCTAGATGTGCAGAAACAAGAAAGCAAACAATATTTCTATTAGTTTTTTATTAATTAAAATAAGGGTTCCTAGGGTTTTGGTCAGTTTCAGATATGGTCAATACGGCCCATATGCTCTCACAAACGGCCCGTATAGGACACATACATATTTCAACTACTTATAAACGATAATATCTTCACTGGTTGTGCAAATTCTAAATTTTCAGTACTTAGACAACATACCTTAACTCTCACATCTTGGATTATTTATTTAGTTGGTGATCAATTTAGAACTCCTGAGTTCACATAAAGCTCAACTCTCATATGTTGGCTTAGATTTTTTAGTTTGAGTGTTAGTTTTCTGTAAGTATGCTCGATCTCTCGATCTGAGCGAGGTTCACACTTTCGGACACAACCCGATCTGCCCTCTTGGGTCTCAGATCTACCTATTGTATTTAAAATGGGCTTGGTAAACTATCCGAATCTTAGATGGTCAAAATTAGAGCCTGACCTCAGCCTAGGATCTACCCTAATAGTTTATCAACAATAAAAAATGGAAATAATACACAACACAAACAAAACACAATCATAGAATAAAGAGAACCTTGAATAAAAAGTCATAATCTGAGTTTTATATTTCTAATCCCTAGGAACTAAAGTACTTAGCTGCTCATAGCAACATATAATAAAGTAGTAAAGATATAGAAAGTAAGAACAAAAAATATTATAGTAAAAATTAATAAAATAATGAAGATACAAGAAATATAGATGATTCAAACTCTTGATGATGCTCATGTGCTAGTCTCTCGCTCAGCATATGTCTTCTCTTGAGTGTTTCAGCCTTTGATCTCTCAAATCACCTAGGGAATGGAGATGGCAGCTAGTGTTTGAGGTGGAGGCAAAATAGGGGTGCCAAGAGCTGTCTAGGGTTTCTGAGATGCGGAATAAATAAGAGGAGCCTCGACTAGATTGGAAGGGAATCATATGACTAAGTCGATGTCTTCTTTGTTCTATTTTTCAAAAATACTCCATACGGGCCGTATGTAATTGCATATGGACCATATGACCTAATTTTTGTGACAAATGACTACAATGATCGTGCTAATTCCCATGATGCTCCAATTGACGTGAAAAATCATGCTCGACTTCTTAGTTCTTAGCATAATATTCTTAAAACGTAAAATTAACTAAGGTAGAATTAAATCTAAATAAAATAAATATGTTATGCAGTAAAATTAAATATGAGATTGAGAGTTTAATCTTAATTTTTAGCACAATAAGTGGTCAAATTTTATATATGAATGCATAACATCAATTCCGTGAAGTTAGAATCTATATTGTCCTCAAGTAAAACTCTAATCCTAACAGTGTAAAACATAGTTGAATCTAGAACTAGACTTATGATATTAAATGAAATCAAAAAATTCATCATTCATGTCAAACTAGATTGGTTGCGATTATCCTTCTTCACCTCACAAGACATGGGTTCAAATATAGTTAAGTTAAATCAAGTGACTCTTGAGCTAGAGATAACCCAACCTTAGATTCTAGGATCCTAGACTATCTCATCATGGCATGTCTAAAAATTTATTTTATTACTAAAAAGATAGATAACATGACTTAGCCAAAATATCTTGCATGTTAAGAATATTTAGACCTTGTAGGTTCAATAACTGGTTCCCACCTCTACAACCGAAATCAAAATATAAAAGTTTATTTCTTTATTATTGAAAATAGTTTAAATTGAAGGGTTGAGCAATCAGGTCCTTGTCTTGTACTGGAATAATACACAATGGTTTGATTTACCCAGACTATTCAATGTATATATTGCATACCTTCACTCAAAGCTCAGTAAGGAGCAAGTAGAGTGTTGATCACTCAATTATTAAATTTTTAAAAAGAAAAATATTTTTATTTTTTATTATTTATTATTTGTTTTTGTTGGACTTATATGACTGATTTCGATCGTAGAGACATGATCCTTACTTTCTAAACTCTTTTAGGTGCTGAATAACCCTAACATATAAGGCATACCAGTCATATGGGCATGCCTGGTTGTAATCAAGACATGACAGATGGATAAATAAACAACCAAGGCCAAGAAAACCTTTTCTGGACAAGTTCATACTTAGAAGATCCATTCCCAAATTAGATTTATAATTATTTTCCAAAATATTTTTCTGGACAGATTGGGACAGACCAGTAATTTAGACATAACTTTTCATATGGTTTCAAAATTAAATGATTCAAAATTCTGTGGACACTGATGAAATGGGCTACAACTTTGATGTTTTACCTTTCTCTAAATTCTAGAAGATTCAAGGTCAAATGGATGTGATAAGGGGATGTGCTCAAACAGATGAATTTTAGCCAGCAGCATTTAGTGTTTTTCTTGAATTATGTGTTAACTATTAAATTTCTCTAGGACTTTATTATTTCTGTCTTTTATATTTTTTTAGGTGATTATTAAGTAATTTAGGGAATAAAAAATGTAGTTCAATTAGTATTAATGCTTATGAGATTTTTGAGACTATTAAAAGGTTATAAAAGAAGCCAAACTCATTTTGTAATGGCAGTTGATGAATATTATGAATTTTAAATCTTGAGTTGAGTTTATCTCCTTTTTTATCCCACTGCAAGTTGAGAGTATCCTTCAATTATGATTTATTCGTTGAATGTGTGTGTCCTTGAATGGTTCTACCTCGACAACTATCATTTGGTATGAGAGCTGCAACTGAAGGATGGTGCGACGAAGTGCTCGTATCAATCCTCCTGGAGGTAACTAACAAGATGATCGAGACTTTGAGCTGAACGAGTTGAAGTGGCATGTACAACAACTCCAAGAGCATCTAGCTCGCATGGAGGACGCTGACCATAACCTTGATAATTCCTATCATGGCTCGGATGGAGAAACATACCGTGATGATGACAAAGAGAGCAACCCCTTCCATGACAATCATACCTTATCCAGTGATGAAGAAGCTATATATCAATATCACATCTGAAGGAACCAGCAATTCTGACAGGCTTTTGGTCTAAAAGCGGATGTTCCAGTGTACAAAGGTCGCATACAACCTGATGAGTTCATGGATTGACTCAACACAGTTGAACGTGTGTTTGAATATCAAGATGTCCCTAATGAAGAGAATGTTAAAATTATTGCCATCAAACTAAAGAATCATGCATCTATTTGGCGAGAGCAATTGAAGATGAAGCTAGCCTGTGAGGGTAAGCAAAAAAAAAAATCAGAACTTAGGAGAAAATGGTGAAAGAGTTGGGAAAGAAGTTTCTACCCGAAAGGTATTTGCAAGAGGCATTTCTTCAACTGCACAACTTTGTTCAAGTTGATAAAAGTGTGGCAGATTACACTGAAGAGTTTGTCTATCTCATGCTAAAGTGTGATGTGGTAGAACCCGAAGAGGAAACCATTACACGATATTTTTGAGGGTTATGCAAGGAAATTCATTATCTGGTAACTCACAATAAAAGTTAAAACATAATACAAAGAGAAGGAAACCGACAAATTTATAAGCTATGGAAGTAGTCGAACTTTCAAATTATGGCTATTCCACAAGTTAAGAAAATAGTTCCCAAACAACCAAACCGGCAGCACCTAAGATGAACCAACCTCCAACAAAAACAGCAACATCAGGACCTTCTAAATCAGCCACTAAAATTGTCCACTGTTTTCAGTGCGAACGGTATAGTAATGTGATGTCTAAATTCCCAAATCAACAGATATTTATAATTGTTGAAGAACCTTTAGAAAAAGAGCATGTGTTCTTTGAATCTCTATTCATTTTTGATGAGCCAATAGAAGATGAAGATGTCATATATGAAATATTTTATCTCATTAGTGAACATACTCTATCCAATCTAGTGTATGAGAAATTTTTTGTAGTATTTTTCCTAAACTCATCGTGTACGTCAACGCACATTTACATGTATGTATGTAATCATGGGAATAAAAGGAGAAATACAATACTGATTTTTCTCACACACCGGATTATAACTAGTGTATATTCACTAATCCTAAATGAGATAAATTATTCAAAGAGTAGTCCCATCGTGGACTATTCGAGAATAATCCCTATTGGATTAGTCTCGAATAAATACCAACCTAAATTAATTCATGTTCAGATAAATAGGTTCTATATGCATGACATAATACCATTGATTATATTGTTTACCCCTGAAAGGTCGAAGGAAGAAATACAAGAGAAAAAGTCAAGATCAAACCCTAAGAATCAACCCTCAGAGCAAACCCTAAGAGCTGAAACAGTACAATCCCTGTACAACAAAGAACTGTGTCAATGCCAAGCCGGTATTTTTGATACAACCAATCACAAGAAATCTCAATGTGATTTTTCTTTCAAGGCTGACCAGGTGCCAAAGCTGTGAGCAACCACCTGACCATGCTATAATTTGTTCCAATTGCTGACAAGTAATCAGCTTTTGACCAAATCACCTTCATGAGGAGGGATTGAAAGTCAATTTCACAAGACTGATCAGGTGTCAAAGCTGGGAGCAACCATCTGATCAAGTCTAGATTTGTATCAATTGTTGACAAGTAATCAACTATTGATCAAATCAAACCCTGATAAGCATCAATACAAGTCTAATTGGTATTTAATTGGGGGGAGTTTCTGCAAGAGAATTTTATTTGGTAGAGACACAGAGCTACAACTGTGAGAAACTGGGGATTAATTCAAAAGGAAATAGGGTTTTCTTAGTAAATGAATTTTTAATTCAAAGTGAAAGGGTAAAAATAGAATTAAAAAATTACAGGGATGATCATCATGAATTTAGAGAATTTTTGTGAAAATTTTATGATTTTTGGATAAGTGGAGCTATTAAAATAAATTCAGAGAAGATAAAACATATTAAATAGGCAGATCAAAGGGCTGAGATTTGATCAAGGGTTTTCTGGGTACAACTTGGGGACAGAACACGCTCTGGGTACAACTTGGAGACCCAAAGGAGCCCCTAACACAGTAACCACCTCACTAAGCTGATGCCACATGGCACAGCCACAGCAACCCACATCAGCGGTGAGTCAAACCCCAGCTGACACATGGCAGCACAGCATGAAGCCACCTCAGCAACCAAGTGCCACATGGCACCCTCCCATTGGTCCATGTCAGCAAGTGGACCCCACCCAGGCACAAGTCACCTGACAGGTGGGCCCCACCTCAGTGCCACGTGGCAGTCAACCAGTGGTCCACCTCATGCCAGCTTTTACCACATGGCACAACCACAGGAGGCCACTTCGACATGCCTAAGCCACATGGCATTATACTACAGGGCCACCTCAGTAACTATTAACCAGATCATTAGTGCTAAGGGAGGTATTTTAAACTAACAGCCAATCACAACATGCCAACTCAACTCAATTAACTCTAACCTGTGAACTAATCAACTGATAATTGCCTATGTGAGCCTAGGTATAGAGAACTTACAAGTAGGGCCCACTAGCCAGGTTTATGAGTCTATAGCACACAAACAAATGGCAAGCCAAGTCTACACAGAAACATCAACTGAAATTTAAATAAGAGAAAGAAGAGTGCATGCACCTGGCGCCAGTGTGTTCTCTCTCTGTACCCTTCTCTTTCTCTTCCTTGGTGCATGAACACCGAGTGCAACTGTACTTGTGGATGACTCCTCCTTCCTCTCTCTTCTTCTCTTCTTCTTCCCGATTGATTTCACTGCTGATGGCGCCATCAATGGAGATCGAGCAAAGCACACAACTTTAGATCAATTACTTCTAACCCTGGCTACTCTATGCAAAGGAGAGAAGGTATGTGAAGTCAGATTTTGAAATAATGCAGTAAAAGGAGAGATATGGCAGAGAGAAATACCTCGGTTCAAAACTTGAAACTTGCAAATTGAAGCTCGAAACTTGCAATTAATGGCTGGGAGAGCTCCCTAGGCCTAAGGCGATGGTGTTAGAACAAGAATTGAGAAGAATTGAATGTTGGAAGTGAGAGATGCGCTAGCTCACAACTCGGCTTAGAAATGAGTTGGTTGAACACTATGTTAGAGTTATCAAATTGACAAAGGAAGTACACAGGGAGTTGCCTGACACTAAGAGAGTGATGTTGAAGCTTTGAATTGCAAAGAACAAGCGAAGAATCAAAGAGAAAGGCCGAGACCTGGTTATGAGCTTGTAAAGGAAGAAGAAAGGAAATCTGAATAATTGCTGTAAAATTGAGTTAGAGTAAGATGTGAGCAGCTTATAAAGGGGTGAATGGAAGTCCAGAAGAGACTAGAAGGGGCTAGAAAGGCTTGCAAGAGTGTAAAGGCCGAGTAGTGGAAAATCAGTGAATAAAATGAAGTTGTAACTGCCTTTAGGCAGTTGCACATGAGCCAAACAAGTGAGGGCTTGGTTCAGTGAACCATATGGCGCAAAGGTGACAGCTTGGGTGGATGATATAATAGACCAAGTACAATTGAATTGGAGGAGTCAAATCTGGTCAAACCAATCAATCTCTATATAAACCCTAACTCGACAGCAATCAAGAGAGAGATACAACAAAGAAAGCAGTATATACGCAACACCTACAACTCCTCAAGATCATTCAAGAGAGCAAGAGAGAAACTTATTCAACTAAGTGATCTCGGCAAGTGTTTGAGAACTTAGTATACACTTAATTCATTCCACCATTCACAGTGAATTGAGAGAGTTTAGAGCTAAAGGAGAAGAAAGGTGAGTGCAATCATAAAAGATAAGAGCTTATAATGTAATTGCATCTGTTCGAAAGCAATTAGTTGAATTCCGGTATTACTTTTCTACTTCTCGCAATTTCTTTTGATTCGATTGATCAAATTTCTTGAAATTTGTGATGAATCTGTTCTCTTGATCATCGCCTTGTTGTTTCTATCTCTTATCTTCCATCTTTTTCTTGTACTTTGAGTAATTAGTAAAAAAAAGGCAACTGGTACGTTGTACTGATCGGGGCTGGTTGAAGACCAAGTGATCTCCCAGCCCCGCAGTCATGCAATTGTGCTGATCGAAGATCAATTGATCTCTCAGACTCTTGTATTTCCAATTGATTGTTCAAAATATTTCAATTCTTGATCAATTCATTGATCAGAATCGTGGAAATTTGGACAGTTATTAGAACTTGAGATTGTGCAAGCATAACAATCATCTCCTCTCATAATTGAGGTGATTATTCACTCAATCCAAGTGTAATCATGATTGACGATGAGATTTTATGCAGAAAGAACTTGTCAATCGATTGGAAATACAAGAATCATTCCAATCTCAATGATCGGTACCGATTGTTAATTCTGGAACTCGGTGATTCATGTGAATTAGGAGAAATTACAAGAGTAAGTGATTGAATTACATCAATTAGGATTCAAAGTTATAAGATTAAATAGAAAATTAGAAGAATTGAAGCTAGAACAAGATTCAATTTTAGTCGGATTCATTTGGTACCGAATTCCGGTACAAATTGGTACTTGGGCACGATAGTTCCGACGATCCACCACCTCGATGAACAATCGAAGAGCGTAGACTAACTCTCCATACCAAGGCGACACTAAAGGTGGTGGCCGATCTCCGATCAGGCCGCCGGAGCACCAAGATCGTCTCTGCAGCGCGTATCTCAAAGCGTGAGAGAGAGGAGACAGAGAGAGATTGTTGCAACACTAATCTCAAAAGATCACACGAATCTTGGGACAGATTCAAGAGATCTGGGCCAGTGGGTGTTTAGAAAATTAAAGTGCAAGTTAATCTGGGTCTTAAATCCATTAAACACGCATCTCAATTAAATCTATTGGCCCAAGTGCATCTGAACATCTAGGTAAAATTTATGCACTAATCTCAGCACAATCCAACAACCCACATTGAATAGCAGAGTTAAAAGAGGAAGGGTCGGCCCAGCTGCGTACTGGGCCCAATTTGGAAAATAAAGAGAATAAAAAAGAAATGAATTCGGCCCAGTTTATTAAACCCAAAATTTAATTAATAACAGAAAATCAAAAATAAAGAGTAAATAAATCATTTGAAAATATTCATAAACTCCAAATTAACTCAAATTTATTTCTAAAAATTCTTTGTTTTCTATAGTATTTTTCTATATAAAAATATCTCAATTTTGAAAATAACATTATATTAAAACAATTTAAAAGCAAAAGACACTATATTGCATTTGTATATTTGACTTAGGTTTGACTTGTCATTTTAGATGTTATAAAAATTCCAAAAAATTCAAATAAAATCTTAAACCATAATTAGATATATTTTACTGATTTTTCAAGTGATTTTTCATAAAATAATAATAATAATAATAATAATAATAATATCCAATAAGAAATAATAGAATAAATTCTATTCTTAAATTATTATAAAAGAGAATAAATAACAATATTAACAATAAATAAGTATTATTTTAATCTTTTTCATAAAAACAAAAATAAATAATCATAATAATAAGTAATAAATATACCTTATTTTATTTTAGAATCCAAAATAAAATTAAACAACAAAGCAAATTACATTCTTTTAGTTAAATATTATTATTTTCAGTTTAAAAATACTAATAAAGATTAAATCATCCCTTAATATTTTGTGAATAAAATTTAATGAGGAGAATAGTGATTATAATAAAGAATATAATAAATCTCATTCTTTTAGATATTATAAAAATCTCAAAATTCAAATAAAATCATGAATAATAGCTAATTCATTTCCTATTATTTTTATAAGTAATTTCCTACAAAAATAAATAGAATTTAAAAATAAAAAAAAATAAAATCCTACCCTTTTAGTTATTTTAAAAAGTTTGAAACTCAAATAAAATTACAAAATTCATTCTTTTATTATTTTTTACAAGTAATAAATAGAATAAAAGTAATAAAAAGCTTGAAATTCAAAATTATAAAATTCAATAAAAGCATTAAAATAAAATCCTACTTTAAAAAGCCTAAAAATTCAAATAAAATTCATTTTCTATTACTTTTCTACAAAATAATAGATAAAATAAAAGTAATAAAAAAGTTTAAAAATTCAAATAAAATCATAAATAATAGCCAATTTATTTCCTATTATTTTCGTAAGTAACTTTCTACAAAAATAAGCAGAGTTCAAAATGATAAAAAATAAAATTCTATCACTTTAGCTATTATAAAAATCCCAAAAATCTAAATAAAATTTTTGAATAATAGCTAACTCATTTTCCTATTATTTTTTGTAAGTAATTTTCTACAAAAATAAATAGAGTTCAAAAATAAAGATAAATCCACCTTTGTAATTGAGATAATAATGAAAGGAATTATCTTAAAAAAAAATCAATAAAAGTGTAATAATCTTTTTATATTTTAGAGGTGACTAAATATGCTCACACAAGGAGTGTAGAGTAACACAGTGATCTTGCACAAGTAATGCAACATTCAGGACAATTAGTCGGGACAAGAACACCTTGACACTCGTTGAAGAATGACCAGGACTGTGACATCAGCACAAGAAATATGTCGACTTTAAGAGAGAAGAACACCACGATGTCCAAAAGAAGTGACATCTTAATGACTCAGTGTCATGAACAAGTAATTCATGACCAGTTGAGTTAGAAAGACTGAACTAATCCGTCGATAAGTTTGTCTTCTAGTTCATCTTCCGAGATTGTAGGATTGAATCGTTCTGTAGTTGATTCATCCACAAAACAGTGAATATGAACCGTTCTGTAGTTGGTTCTTTCACTGACACACGCCTCAATGTTAAACTAGCTCAGTGCTTCATGTTTGACTTTGTGTGCAGTTGTGTTCCTAGGTTTATGAATCAGCTTAGTGCTTGGAATTCATGATCTAGAAGATCAGCGAGAAGAAATACGTGGGCCAAATCCACCCGTCTCCTGATTCACCAACCTCAAGATCAACCGGCTAAGTGCTTCGAGTTGTATTTTGTGTGATTGGTCGTTGACTAGTGAAGATTAAACTGTTCTGTAGTTGGTTTATCTTCTAGGTCAACTGAGGTCGAGTCGTTCTGTAGTTGACTCACCTCTCGTCCCTCCGCGAAGGTCGATCTCATCTGTTGGTGGGATTACCTCCTGGAGCGGTAAAGATTGAACTGATCTGTAGTAAGTTCATCTTTTCACCACCTCATCTTACTGGACTGACCTATTGGTGAGTCCAGGATGCTTCAGTGATCCCAATCACCGAAGCACATGACCACTTGACCATAATTTAACTATACTATTTGCTTCTCCCTTTTAAAGATCCAGAGGTGCCTTGAGGTTAACAGCCCAGGGTAATTAACGGTAGGGGTTTGCGCCCACCGGAATCTACAAGAACTCACAATCACTAAAAAACCCTCTAAATGTGCATTCAAATTGGTCTAAACGGTAGAATTAACCGGCGTTAAACAAATGCACGCTTAGAAGGGATCTCTGTGTCCTTCTTCCGTATCTCATCGCCAACACCACAGGAAGGCGGTGCGGAGCGCGCGAAAAAGGGTCGCACATATTACATATATATATATATATATATATATATAGAGTGGAGATAGCGTGAGCTTAAGCTCATGGAGGCCTTCCGTGAGCTTAACTCAAAAAACATATTAAATCATCTCGAAATTTTAATTTATCATTCTCATTAAATTCTTTATATGAAAATCTCATGGGATGCAAAAATTTGGAGCGTTTTGAGTTTTTTAAGTCACCGTTTTTAATTTTTTAAAATGATGTTTAAGTATTGAATATATTATTATTATTTTTAGAGCTGATTTTCAAAAATTAAAAACGATGACTTAAAAAGCTCAAAACGCTCCAAATTTTTGCATCTTTTCATATAAAGAATTTAATGAGAATGATAAATTAAAATTTCGAGATGATTTAATATGTTTTTTGAGTTAAGCTCACGGAAGGCCTCCGTGAGCTTAAGCTCACGCTATCTCCACTCTATATATATATATATATATATATATATATATATATATATATATATATATATATATATATATATATATATATATATTATTAATGTGGCAAAATCTATCTCGACTGAGAAATCCACCCTAAATTTGGACCCGATCCAATCGACACGATTATTCAACAAATTCATATTGATCCAACCCTATGAGAATCAAATGACACTAGTATATATTTTCTAATTAATTTATACATATAATCAATTTGTGCAATATAAACTAACTAAATACTATAATTAGAGCTAATGATCATCACATATTACTATTTAATTCTATCAAACTAAATACAGCAAAAGAGAAATGGAGAAGAGAGAGAAATTTCTAACCTTGAGAGATTAGAGAGGAGAAGAGACAAGTACTGGATTGCAAGAACAAACAGCAAGCCACCCACGATCTAGCCAGAAAAAAAAAACATTTGCACGAAATCAGAAATTAGAGAAACCCATCTTTTATTAGCTTAATTTTGAGTAGTTTATTCTTGAAATCAAGGCTCCAGAAGTAATAACAATTGTTGATTATCATTTATCAATTCCATTCAAGTCTATAGAAGAACAAGATGGAAATAAAATAATATTTGAGTATAAAATGAGATAGTATTGTATCAAAGATAGGAAGGTTGATAAGGGGGTCCAATGGCGGAGTAGAGAGCTGCACTGTAGGAATTGATCGAGTAGGTGCAGCTGTTGAGAGAGAGGAGAGAGTGGAGACAGAAAAAATTACCTATATATAATAACCCTAAACTTTATAATGATTTTAATTAGGAATGATTAATGTATTGAGAGTTCTAATTTATAATGATTCCACCCAAAAAAATATTACAAAAAAGTATTAGAAAAATTAATATTCAGTAACGATTCTTTTATAGCTCCATTATAAAGTAATTTCTTTAGGAACTATTTTGACAACCAACCGTTAGAAACTCACTTCCGGCATCTACAGACCAACTTTAACTCCTTATTGTTAACAATTTATACTATAAATAATTGCTAAATTATTCATTGGAATTACAAAAATATCACTGGATGTCAACTAGTAACTTCTTTTCTAAAAACTATTATTAAATGAGAGTTGCTGAAGCTTTTTTCTAGTAGTGAAAGAGCAAAGTTGAATGAGTGAAATTGATAAATGAAAAAAAAATCTCAGGAAACCTTGCAACTACAAGTTCGAATCAGCAACGAACCAAGTTCAATTCCAAAGGAATAACTACTGATAAAAAAACTTCACGAATGGTTATTTTATATTTAATAACGATTCTTGAGCCGTTAGTCAATAACAAACCGTTAGGAAAAGAAAGACGTTGGTCAAAAATTTGCTAACTTTTGCTAACGGTTTTTTTATTTAAAATCATTAGCAAAGGGTGGGTACAATAACAGATTGCAAAAAATTTAATAATAGTTTTCTTTCACAAACCATTAGCAAAGGGCTTGCTGAAAATATTGTTACTAAGGGTTTAGATTAAAAACAATTAGCATTGATTTTTAGTTGTTTTGTTTCTACCGCAGTAGATCTCGCGCCTGGGATTATAAAACCATTAGCAAAAATTATTATTATGTTAACCAATGAAAGCATTGTTAATCAAAAGCCCTGTTAATCAATGAAACCTTTGAACCCTTTGAAGCATTCAATAATGTACAAAGAATATCAAATCATAAAAATAAATGTCTCCTATCAAATTATACAAACAATACATAATATTACAATTCTTCCTAAATTAGAATTTATTTAACATCATTTCAATCGATTGATGAACACTAAAAGTTCATGAAAATAAGGAAGAAGAAAAATACAACATTCAATTCCTCTAGAACTTTTAAGCTACCGACTTCTCCAGATTGCATCCTTAATCTTGTCCAATTTTTTGAACTGCTGCTGATGTTTGTACAAACTGGATGATTTGCACATTAAAACTCTAGTGTCTACCATTATGTCGTTATTATTTTTAGTTGTTTGTTTTTTGTTAGATTTTTTCACCTAGAGCTTTGAGCTTCTCAAGCAGTACATCAGTTTGGAGCTTTGAGGTTCTCAAGCAAGACCTGAGTACATCATTACATCTCCCCAATCAACTTATTCTTTAGCCACTTAGAGCTTTGAGCTTCTCAAGCAGCACATCAGTTGAAAATCCAACTAATTACTAAATTTATGAAGTGTCCAGTTAGTAGCAGATTCTGATCGTGGTAACACACATGTCAGCTTTGTTACTATTTTGTCACAATAGTTAGGAACTAGAAATTTAGAAAAGAAATATAACCTTCGAAGTGCAAATGACCTCTCTCAGATGGATGTTCAGCCAGGCATCGCAATTCACCATTCTTCAGTGACAACATCTTTCAATTTTGTAGAAGGTTGAGTTCACTGAGTCGATCTCCGTGACAATACATCTTCTTAAGTCTCTTGTTGTGGTTTTTCTCACCGACTTTATAATAAAGTTTATTTTCAAAAAAAGTCACTTTTCTCGAAATAAAAATTTTCTATTTTTAGGATCATAGCACATGTATCCTTTTTGTTGAATAGAATACCCTAAAAAAGTTACTTTTATTGCGGTGAAATCTAATTTATCTAATCAGTTCTTATGAACGAAACACATAAACCAAATACACTTAAATGAACAAGATTTATTTTTCGAACAAAAAGATTTCTAATGGGCTTTTAAAACTTAGATTTGCATTAGGAAACCTATTTATTAAGTAGGCCGCAGTGAGGACAGCTTCGGACTAAAATATTTTTAAAATATTATTTTGAAACAAAAGAGTTCTAATCATTTCAAAAAGACGACAGTTTTTTTCGTTCAAAAACTCCACTTTGTTGTGGTGTATAAACACACGATGTTTGGTGAATGATGCCTTTTGATTTTTTAAATTTTAAAAGTTTTAATTAATAAATTTCATTCCATTATCTATATGAATGACTCTAGCCTTTGTGTTATATTGTGTTTCTATTAAATTTGTGAAATTTTGAAAATGAGTGAAAATTTCAATTTTATTTTTTATTAAATATAACTAAGTCATTTTTGAGAAATCATCAATAAATATAATAAAATATTTAAAATCATTAAAAGAGGTTATGGGTCGGGGTCCCCATACATCGAAATAAATAAGTTCAAAATTTTCACAGCTTTTGGTTTTGGAATTACAAAATGAAAGTTTTGTATGTTTAGCAAGACTTCAAACTTTACAATTGATACAATAATTTTTATAAATATCAAACATGAATATTTAAATTTTATTGGAAGAATGTGTCACTCGCTTATGTCATACTTCATATAATTTTTTTCTTAACACTGAAACAAGACTTGTTCGTGCTTAAATAATGGAGCTCATTTTTTTAAATATCCTTCACCAATCTTCTCTTTGGTAAGTAGATCTTGAAAACAAATATATTTTTAAAAATTACTTCACAATTTAAGTCTTTTGCCAACTTACTAATAGACAAGAGACTTATTGAGCATTATTCCACGTAAAATATATCTTGATTAAATCATTTTGAAAAAAAATACTAATTATGCCCTAACTTTTTATTTTTATTTTTTTATTATTGGCTATCATAAAAAATGATCATTGTTGATTTTACGATAATTGTTTAACATGGTTGGATTTTCGGTCATGTGATCAGTTGCTCCCGAGTCAAGGACCTATTTGGTATAATTTTAAATATTATTTTGAGATGAGAAACCTACAATTAAACCTTGTTTATTTGCTTCAATCTCATTTTTCAATTTTGTCAAGTTCTCACTATAATTTGATTTTGAACTAATATTAATTGACCTTGAATGAGAACCAAAACTTGAGCCCAATTGGGTATGTTAGGTCTGTTGTTGACTTAACAGGGAAGCCAGAAGCAACTTGATTTTATCGAGTTTGTTGCTCTCATCTCCACTTGAGCCGATTCCACTTTCCTCTTTTGCTAAGACAAATCCCTTTCTTTTGATAGATTGGAGTGGTGGACTGAGAAGGCGTGTGCTCTTAGCTCTGAGTTCGAGTCAGAGATGCCCATCACAACTCCTCTTCAAAAGTCAGCTTATCAGTTGATAGAAGGATTTGGCTCTAATCGCCTCATAAATTGAGTCAATGGTAGCTAGAAAAGTGTAAACCGGATCCATCTCTTTCTTTCTTGAATCACTGCAAGGTTAGTTGTATGAGGTCGATAAAAGTTTAATTCTTTGTATTTTGATCTGACATGCATGATTAATTCGAGTATGTCTCGTGACTTTTGTGTGACTCTTGTGATTTTTTTTGTTTAAGCTGATAAACTTGAGAATGCCTCTTTTTGTTGTTGTATTAATTTTGAATTTCTTGCCACAATTTCATTGTTGTTTCACAATAGCAAAAAGTTTTGAAAAGTTAAGGCCCAAGTGAGTACTTTCATAGCTTGACTATCCACAATGCCCCACTCATCTTGGGCCTTAGCTCCTGATGTTGGTCGAATTTTGTTATCATTAATGAAGTCAAGCAATCATTTGCCTTTGAGTGTGACTTTTGCTGCTTTGACCCATAAAATATAATTTCTCTCATTTAATGGGACATTAATTAATTTCTAAGATGAATTGAAATAAGTATGGCTTTTAGTCTGGTTGAATTTTGGCTTTGATTTGCTTGATCAAAACTAAAGATTGTATGCTGATCTGCCATGTTGACAGAACTTGGTTTTGCTGGTTTTGAGAAGGGATCAGTCTTTGCTAGTATGGTTCAGTGTTTCTGGTATGGAATTGGTCTTCACAGGTATGGTTTAGTGCTTTCTGGTATGGATTAGCTTATTTCTGGTATGAGTTCTGTATATTCTGGTATGAATTCAATTTTGCTGGTATGTAATAACAATGAGGGTGAATTTTACTTTCCACTGTGAGTTGCTACTCAGTCTTTGCTGGTCATCTCACTTTGGACAAGTCTTGATCTTCTGCTCTGTTGGCTCTGTTGACGGATTTGATTTTCACTATTGGTTTGGTTTTTGCTGTTTGCGGAATTGAGATACAGAGACATGCTTAAAAAAATCTCTATTACCATGTCAAGTTTTAGAGAGCTGGAATTGAGATGGAATATTTAATGAAAGATAATTTTTGTTTTATCATAACTGAGCATTTTACAAATTACACTCAGTATATATACATTTCGGATGAAAATAGTAACGATAATTTTTGTTACTGTTGATATCTAATGGTACCGTTGTTACCATTGATATCTAATGGTACTGTTATTGGTACAATGCCTATTTTGGAGAAGGAATTAAAATAGAAGGAGCCCATTTAATTTTAATTAAAGGTTGGATATATTTATTATAATTAGCATGTGATGATAATTATCTGATTTAATCCCCTAATTAATCTTAATTAATTATATTATTCAACAAATAACAATAATAATTATTATAAATAGGAGTCAAATAGTACTAATGATAACAATAATCTTAACAAGAATAGTTATAGTATAAATCATATTCAAAAATCCTAAATTTAAAATTTTTATACTGCTAAATTCTTACTCCTAGATCAAAATTCTGACATATAAATTGCTATTTTCTAAGTACTCTATCCATATTTTAAGTCTCTTTTTACTGCTTACTCCAATGTCATTCTTGATCGATCTCTCTCTTCTTTTCAAGTTGATTTAGAATCTTATTATATACCGATATCTCAGAAGATCTTCATTGAACATGATCAAACCATTGCAAATAATATTGAATCAACTTCTTATCAATTGATGCTACACAATTTTATGTCTTCGTCACAATTATTTGGAAGTAAAATTCATACAAAGGCTCCAACGAAAATAAGATTTTTTGGATGGCATATAGTCCTTATATAAAAGTAAAAAATCTCAAGTAATATTAAGACAGAAGAGGGTGATAGTCACACGATGAAGAGTTGAGGGGTTATTGTCACAAATAAAATTTGTGTTTCTTTGTCACGATTAAAAAAAAATTAAGTATACATTTCCCCATAATCTCATTAAGTTGTCAGTGCTTCGCTCTCAATTAAGAAATCTGCTTTTGACAAAAGAACAATAAAGATGGAAAGGTTTTGATTCTTTGAAGTCTATAAAAAAATGACATGATGTGTTGGATTTAGAGGGTCGGTAAACACACAACTGATTGTGTGGCGGACTTGCCGGACTAGATATTTTTTTAATTTCATAAACCCACCTCATATACAATTATTAGGTGGCACATGATTGATGTGTTGTTGTGAAAGAATAAAGAAAAAGAAACATAAACACAAATATATTTTCATGGATAAGATCAGAGCCTCTGAGGTGGTTACACATCAACTTATTAATAACGATTTTACAAGGTGATACAGATGCGTGCAAAACAGCCGTAGAAAAATGTAAAACAGTAAGCTACGAACTCCAAAACCAAACACGTAATTCAGTTGTCAGCGATTCTGTATTGGAAGCAAAATAGCGTGGATGCTCTCTAATTCTGGTGTGCCACTGGCACAAATTGTGTTGTACATCTTATCTTCAACTCAACTGCCCAAACTGATTTATCCACAGCATTTTGAGTTGTCAAGTTGGTCAGACCTCTGGTCAAATAGATCAACGAACCGCTCGATCTGAATCGACGGACACGATCTATTGCGGATTCTGGAGAGGATCGATGTTGACAAACCGAGTGGAGACGTTGTTTTCACTTTTCAGCTTTGTTTTATTTTTGGGTTTATCCCAATCGGATGTTCCTAATTCATTCCTTTTCTTTTCTAGTACCTTCTCTGGCATCTTCTAATTCAACAAGCGAAGAAATCAAGCACCACACCCCTCTTCTCTTCAACCTTGCTCTCAATCTCTCTCTCTCTAGCTATTGTCCTTCTTCCATCTCTTACTCTATCCCGCTATTTCCTCGAATGGATCCCAACCCCTCTACCACCTCCGCCGCAAACCGCCGAATCGGAATCGCGGTTGATCTGAGCGACGAGAGCGCGTACGCACTTCGCTGGGCCGTGCAGAACTACCTCCGTCCCGGCGATTCTGTGATCCTCTTACATGTGCGTCCCACATCCGTCCTCTACGGAGCCGATTGGGGCTCCGTTGACGCCTCCATAGCTGACCAGGAGGGATCGACGGAGGAAGCTCAGCAGAAGCGGGAGGAGGATTTTGATGCCTTCACCGCCTCCAAGGCGCAGGAGCTGGCGCAACCCTTGGTTGATGCGAATATCCCCTACAAGATTCATGTAGTCAAGGATCACGACATGAAGGAGAGGTTGTGCCTCGAGATTGAGCGCCTGGGGCCGAACGCTGTGATCATGGGAAGCAGGGGTTTTGGTGCTTCTAGAAAGAATGCAAAGGGTAGATTGGGGAGTGTGAGTGATTATTGTGTGCATCATTGTGTGTGTCCTGTTGTGGTTGTGCGTTACCCTGATGATGCAGCTGCTGGTTTGCCAGCTGCGGCCAAGGTATTTCAGTCTGATCCAACAGCTGATGCTGATGCTGATGCTGAGTCTGATGATAAGAAAGGTCTGATCCTTTATCCTTGTTACATTCATAACTATGCTTGGACAAAATTAACATGATTGAATTCAAGTAAAATTGAGCTCGTAATTTAGACACTTGTATTTTATTACTAATTAATATATATAGAGAGAGAGAGTTCGACTATTGTGTTTTGCAAAGTACAGATGTGTGGTGTGTTTTGCGCTCTATTTTTAATTTCAAATCTGAAATAATCGATCCGAACTGTTCAATCTAATCTTCATATCAAAATTTATTTATAAACCAAATTTTATATTTTTAGAATTTTTTTGGTTTTTTTCATGATGAGGAGAAAATGACTTTATTTGAAAATTCTAGTTCATCCAAAAATGATGATTTTCCCCCTCAAAAAAAATAACAAATGAATTCCAAAAAATATAAATTTTGGTTTACTAATAGATTTTGATATGGAGATTAGATTGAGCGGTTTGGATCGATCATTTCTGACTTAAAATTAATAATAGAGCATAAAGCACACAACGCTTTTGTGTTTTACAAAGCACCATAGCCTAATTCTATATATATATATAAGTAGGAGTAAATTTTTTCATTGTTTGAGTATTCAGGTGCATATGGTATATTCTAACATAAACTTTAGTCGAGTAACCTTGTAACAAACTGTTATATTTGAAGACTATCCTCCACAAATTGGAGCTGCTAATTACTTTGAAATGTGTAATAATGTATTTACAGCAAGGGAAGGGTTATTTATATGATAGCAACCTGGGACAAATGACCATTTTGACAACAGAGAACCCAATTCATTAAAATCAGAACTGTATCAAACTTGATATGATTCGAAAATTTTTTGTTTGCCTTTCAAAAGTACGTTAAAACTGTGTTGTTCAATTATCAAGTTTCATTATGGATGATTAATGTTTTTTCAATTACGCCACATTAAATCAGATCAGGTGAAGAAATTTATTATGATGTGATTTATTTTGAAATTGAATTTTTATGAATCGTGTTTGTTTCTGACTGATGATTGCAAATTTTATATTGTTATCATAGCAGATGCTTAACTGGGAGCTTTCATCTGCTCAACAAATTTCATGGTACTGTAGACTTTCTTTGTAACTGTAACATACAAATATTTAAGTTTGGATGATATGTCAATATGATTTTCAATCTTCAAAGGCCTAGTGATTGTTTGCTCCTCCATTACATGGATCTGTTATCCACTGCCATATTTTACCATTGCTATCTATTCAAGATGAAACAACACAAGCTTGAACCATTAATGGCCTGTGAAAGATGTTTGCTGCTAGCATATTCCTGGCAACAGATTCCCAGGGGTAAACATGTGGCATCAGATACCATATGTGATTCATTTAAAGGTGTCTGCACTTGTTATTCTGGAATCATGTTGTATTTTATATTGGCACTACAAAATTGTATGGAGGAATGTTCCCTTGCAAAATGTCAAAAGTATTGAACGAGAAACAACATCACCAGCGACCTGCCCCTACTAAACTGCCCTTTGATGACCACTCTGTAAATAGTTCAGGGAAGGATCTAATACTTGGGTACTTTTCAAGTTTTCTTTGCTAGCCGTCTTTTCTTCATTGGAAAATGTGGATTTCTTTAAGGAGAAGGATTTATATATTCCAATATTCTTAATATGTATTCACCTCATGTTTTTCTTTTCCAGCATTAAGTGAAAACAAGCTTGGGCGGCTATGGAGAAGTAGGAATCCTGGTTTCTACATGTTTTCTACATGTTACTGGACATAATTGTGAAGTGATTGAATGCTAGACTTACAACTGTTTGTTTGATCATTAAGTTGATGTATTATTGTTGCTTCTTTGTTTATTTTTGTAGCTTCATATATCACTTCTTTTTTTGTGTGTTGAGGTGCTTTACTATTATGCTGCAACGAATAAGATGTGTTTACTGCTGCCCTTCTGCACGTTTTATATTTGTATTTTGGGATTGCTTTCAGAACAATAATGTTCTCTCAGGATCACTAGTCTAAACAATCTGGATTGCTTTCAATTTGCAAATTGCTGCTACTGTTTATGACTGGCCGGATTTATCCATAGGATATTTGAAGCGCTATCTTCATTGTGTTTTTGAAGTGCTATCTTTACTATTATGCTGCAACGAATAAGAATGTTTTTTTTATTACCGTTGATGCAAGTTCTTTTCTTCAATCTTCATTGTGTTTCTTTGTTAATTTATTTATTTTGTAAAAAAAATTATTTAATAGTTGTCAACTGACCAAACAAAAAGCGAATAACCAAATCATGTATCTGACCAAGTCAATAAGGATACAACATATTCAAAACCAATGTTGATCCAGTACAACTGAGTTCTCTTCTCATGTCACGCCATCTAAAACCCTTGGTTCGTTTGGCAAATGATAGAATAATGTCATTTCGAAGAGTAAAAATAACTTTTAAAAGTTATTAATCAGAATAGTTAAAATATAAATAATTATGATATTAAAAATGATGATGATGATGATAATAATAATAATAATAATAATAATAATAATAATAATAATAATAATAATAATGAAATAATAATAATAATAATAATAATATAATCATAATATAATAATAATAATAATAAATAATCATAATCATAATAAATAATAATATTCATAGTTATAACCAAAATAATATAATAATAATCATAATAATCATAATAATCATAATCATAATCATAATCATGACAATAACAATCATAGTCGTAATCATAATAACATAATAATCATAATCATAGTAATATAATAATAATAATAATTAATTATAATCATAATAATAATATAATCATATTTATAATCATAATATAATAATGTAATACTAAAAATCATAATTATTATTATGATATAATAATAATTAAAGATAATAATATAATAATACTAATAGTTATGACAATATAATAATAATGATAATAATCATTATAATAATATAGTAATATAATAAAACTAATAGTGATGATAATATAATAATAATCATAATCATAATCATAATAATAATACTAAATAGTATAATAATAATAGTAAATAATAATCATAATAATATAATAATAAATCTTAATCATAATCATAAAATCTAATAATAATAAATCATAATCATAATATAATAAAAAAATATAACATAATCAAACAATAATCGCTATTCCAACGAGAGTTAATCATGTATACAACTTATAGCTTGGTATATCGAATTAACACTCTTCCGCACTCTTCTACTTAGTCTAAAATTTATTTGGCAAATTAATTCATCAGAATAACAATACTATTCATAGTTTTTTTTTATTTTATAGAGTGCAAACGATAACATACTCATATTTCTTGAATTTCTCCTCCCTATTTCCACCTGCTGATCTCTTTCCAGAAAAATTACAAACCCATCAGTGACGGATCTACAGTTAATCAGGGGATCCAAGTAAGTGGTTGCTTTTCCATCTGAGAAGGGCGTGATCGTCCTCAAAGACGGTGCTGTTAGCTCGAAAGCGAGGGTGAGAATAAGTTATTGGAAGCTTTTTATTTTTCATCGAAAACGAGGAAGGTCGGGGGTCTCGCAGCCTTCCTTCGGGCTTTGCCTGATTAGAATAAAGAATTCCGGTTTGGCGTTTATATATCGAAGAGGTATTCTCTTGCTTATCGGAGTATGGTCATTTGCTGTTTTGTAAGTACCAGCTGGGAACTATCTTTTTTTCCCTTCGGTATACGAAAAGCGTACTGGTGCTTTTCTTCTTATTTTGTGAGAAAGAAGCCTGAAATTCCCTGGATTTAAAAAAAAATAGTCTTATTAGCCTTAAAATTGGAGTATGACCCTCTCTGAATTAATCATTTGACCCCTAGCTCAGACTCAGGTCCGTAGTTTATTTTTCTAAATGAGTTGTCGCTCTCGCTTGCCCAGGGCCTTTTAATTATTCTCTACTTTCTAATTATGGCTCGCTCGTTCTTTAATTCTAACTTGCCTTTTCTTTACTAGAGCTCTGTGATTTAATTATTCTCTGCTTTCGGATTAGGTCCGACAACTAACTCAGTGACTCTTAGGCCTGTCAATGGATAGGATAAAGTCTGAATTGAGGTATTTTCATACTCATACCCATTAAAAAAAATTTTACTTATACATTATGCATGCCCATTAAAATTTTCTTTACCCATACCTTATCATTACCCGTTAAAAATTTCAGGTAACGAATAGGTAATGGTAGATAACGGATAAAAATAAAAATAATTCAATGAAAAAATTATATAATTTAGACAAATAAATAGTATTAAATAAATATACTAATAAAGTGAAATAATAATTAATATTTTAGATATAAAAAAATTATATAATTTTTTATATCAATTGTCATAAAAAAATTCTAATTACAGTTAATCACGGGATTCAGCTGATTCCTCCTGGATTTAAAAAAAACAGTCTTATTAGCCTTAAAATTTGGATTATGACCCTCTCTGAATTAATTATTTTACCCCTAGCTCAAGCCTAGGTCCGTGGTTTAATTTTTTAAATGAGTCGTCGCTCTCGCTTGCCCAGGGCCTTTTAATTATTCTCTACTTTCTAATTTTCACTCGCTCATTCTTCACTAGAGCTCTGTGATTTAATTATTCTCTGCTTTCTGATTAGGTCCGACAACTAACTCAGTAACTCTTAGACATGTCAATGGATAGCATAAGGTACGAATTGATGTATTTTCATACTCATATCCATTAAAATTTTCTTTACTCATACACTACCCATGCCCATTAAAATTTTCTTTACACATACCCTATCCTTACCCGTTAAAAAAATGAATGGGTAATGGTAGATAACGGATAAAAATAAAAATAATTCAATGAAAAAATTATATAATTTAGACAAATAAATAGTATTAAATAAATATATTAATAAAGTGCAACAATAATTAATATTTTAGATATAATAAAAAATATATAATTTTTTCATATCAATTGTCATTAAAAACATATTCTAATTACTATATATATTTAGCTCGTCTTGAAGCTCAAATAATGTTAGATTTTATGATTAACTCCTATACGGTGTGACCATACGGGATCCATATTATGTTGGTAAATAGAGTTAAAACTGTTTTAACTTCTATAATCATAGGAGGCATCTGGCAAAATGCACTATGATCATCCAATTACACAGATGATGATGTACTGTACAATATCATGATCCAGTAAACTATTTATTTGTGTTTAATTCTTTTGTCTCATAGCTATCCAGACCAGTTTCAAGGTAGGTATGTGTCATCCTTGCAAACTTAATTTTTTCTTGATCCTGAGTAAATTATCAAATATAATTACTCTTGTAATTATACTGCTAGCAGATAATCTTACTCTATCAAGGGGCCCACTGATGCTATAACTCGTATAGAAATACGACGGGCAATAGTACTTTTGGCAAACCATCTCTTCCTCCGCATAAGTTATGTATACCGAAGAGCTACCTTTATAGCCACCTTTTACGGATAACGTTTGGTAAAAATCATACACATACATATCTTATGTAGGAAAGATGAATACCTCATACTTTAAAATTTAATACTGAAAGAAAACATTAATGACATGAACACAATTCCATTTAATGTTTCATTCGAGATCTATCAAATATGATGTTCCTAGAACATCTATTTATGTGATTAAAATGACAACTCTTTGTCTATGGTCTGTAAAACTTGACCATCATTTAATTCACATACTAACCTGATAACGGTTAATTAGTGTTCCTACTAATTACCTTAGTTAGTGACTTTTAAGAGTATATTCTATATTATGAAGATTCACAATTCCAGTCATGAACTCGGAATGATTCATAAATTCAATAATACTCAAGGAAACAAAATATCGTTTAAATATCCAATTCATGAACAAAGCTTTATATAACCAATTTATCATATTATTGACTTCAAGATTATTACAAACTAACAGTTTGGCCACTAGTTAGTACAGAGAAAGTCGAGATGCGGTCCTCTGACCCTTAGTGGTACAGTGTAGGCTCATATTCGTTATTATATTTTGTTTTGTGATTTACGAGTAGTCAACTCCTTTTGGTGATATGGCAACTGAAATCATATTTTATTCCATTTTAATTTATATTGTGAGGTAGATTGCCAGATTCAGCAGACCGGAGTACGTGCTTTATAATCATCACTCTCGTAGGGCGATACTGCCCCGGGAGCCTGAATTATCATTTGTGCGGTGTTATCGCTGCACAAGCATAAAGTCCTAAGTTAATAAGTTGGGTCATGGTTGTGCCCACTTAGATAAGACCCGAGTTAGTAAGGTGGGCCCTAGTTGTGCCCGCTTGGGATGGATCTGGTATATTTACACCGGGGATTTCATTATGGGTAATTTATTCTCGTACTAGTTATATGTTTATTATTACTATCTCCTAGGATTTTTTATTTTGGGTTTCCTTATCATTTCATGTCATAGCGTATAGACGGATTTCTCAAACATGCATAAAAATATTATTTTATTTAAATGAATGAATATTTTATTATATTAAATCATCAGTATCGGTATTTGGGTCCAGTCTAGGAAAGAAAATCAAATCTTATGACTGAATTTAAATCCGTACTGAGTATTTTTTATAAAATTATTCATGTTTCCACGGTGGTTGTGGGATCATTTTTGGAGAGAGTGTTAGGCCCAGTTTTGCGAGATGACAGGAGTATCTCGCTGCATCTGCTTGTGAGTTGGGTAGTCGGTTAGGATTTCATCGGGATGTCGAGTTTTGATTATTTCTTTCGGGGTTCTATTTGAGAGATTTGTTGCCCATTCCGATGGGATTAGCCTCCGTCGATGCAGGCGTTGTACTTACTTGATCATTCTGGATTGTATTGTCATGTATTATTATTTATTATTATTTTGTTTATTCTGCGTGATTTATTTATTTATCTTATTTTAGCCTTTCGTACGCACATCTAGTCGTGCATACGTGGCGGAGTTGTCACTCTAACTTAGATTAATTTATTTCGGGTGTGACAGAGGGCCATTTTGAAATCCAAATCTCCCAAGAGCGCCTGAAGGCCTTAGCTGACCGCTGTGGAGTCCCCCAGAAGGTCGTAACAAATATACATGAAGGGCAAGAGATCGACAGGAGGCAAACCCGACTCAACACAGCACCTCACCCTAGCCTCGAAGGCACCTCACAGATGGAGCGTGATGAAGATGATGATAGAGACGACAAGTGGGACTATGAATATGAATCAACAGATGATGAGGGAACCAATCACTAAGGAAGGACTCCTTTTTATGGTGTCTCGCTAGATTCATTTTGTTGTTTTTTCTATCAATGTACCATGTCATTTACGGCTTTTAAGAGAATTTCTGTCCTAACATGGAACACAAGGGGACTATGGGGATAAAAAAAAAGTCATGTGGTTAGAGAAGGGATTAAAGCATCAAGGTCTGATGTAGTCTGTATAGAAGAGACCAAATGGAACTATTCTGATTTATCTTATTTGATGCGTGTGTTGCCATCTTTCTTTGAAAATAATAGTTTGGTTAAGGATGCAATCAACCACGATTTATTTTTTAAATTTCCTAGATCAATGAATCGAGAAGAATCCGTCAATGGGTGGCATCGCTATTCGCTGCGAGTTATGAAAAAGTGCAATGATGATTGACATGACGGATGGTAGAAGCAAATTAAGTTTATAGGAAAGTTTTGTTGAAATATAAACTTAATTGTCATTAATGATATTAAGTCTAGTGGAAAATAAATTCAGCAGTTGTAGAATTTATGAGCTGATTGATAAGGGGATATGAAAGATCAAACGACGTTCATTTGACTGTATGTCCTATGGATGTAAAGCTCTTGAAGTCTAGTTTTCAATGGTTCAAATACCATGTCGTTTGGAGTTCCCTACAGAGGGTTATGATTATTTTAGTGGAAATGAGTCAGCTGAAACAGCTGCTGTTTGATATTCTATTTTTAATACGAATTTTCTAAATACTTCTGTTGTCTTAGCCTATAAATAGAGTTGTGTTTGACATATAAGAAAGATACAAGAGTTTTTAATAATAAGAAAGCTTATTTTATTCATTTTTTTTTTATCTCAAAGTGTGATATTCATCATTCTCTTTTAACAGATACAGCTATCATAGCAGCAACCGACGGCAGGGAGACCCCCTCTCCCCCCTGCTATTTGTATTAGCTGTTGATGTACTGCAAGTAATGCTTTAGGGTGCCAGCGAACTTACTCAGGCCAAAATGTCACCAAAGATTAACAAGGCGGCATTGACACTCCAATATGCGGATGATACAGCTTTAGGGTATCATCTTTGCACGGGTTTCGGGCCTAAAAATTAACTATTCAAAAAGTAGCTTTGTACCGTTTAATTTGACGGCACGACAAATACAGGAGAGTGGCAATAACAAGGTGCATCGCATAGTCACTACTCGTGTCATACCTTGGATTGCTTCTAACGGTCACTAAGCCCACCAAGGATCTTTTCTACCCGCTGATTGAAAGGGTGGAACGCATATTAGAGGCCTGGAAGGGCAAGCTAATATCCAAAGGGGGTAGAGCTCAACTGGTTGACTCAGTTCTTTCCGCGCTGCCGGTCTATGCAATGGCATGTTTCAAGTTGCCCAAGTGGGTAATCAAAAGACTTGAGAAGATCATGAGGGACTTCCTATGGGAGGGCAGAACATCCACACAGAAGGGAGCACACCTAATTAACGGGCAAACACTATGCATCCCGAAGAAGTGGGGCGGGCTAGGTTTCAAGGACCATGCCATGTAGAACACGGCACTAATGATGAGATGGTGGTGGCGAGCACATAAGGAGCCCGACTCACTACTCACAACGATTCTCACAACACTCTACCTTAGCAATAGACAGCGCATTGGCCCCCCTTTCTGGAAGAAGTAAGGATCTTTCTTTTGGACCCAGTTACATGCTATCAGGGCTATTTTTCAGACCTCAACGCAATACACGATCAAGAAGGGTACCTCCATCTCCTTCTGGTGTGATCCTTGGTTCAGGATACCTCTAGTAGACAGCACCCTGACACAGCCCAAACCGCCATTTCAACATATTAGCCTCAAAGAAGCAAGAATAAGGATAGATGTATTGCTCCCCCACCCCCGCACTATGCAGCAAGAATGGGCGGCACAAGCCCTCTCCCTCTTAAATTTTGAAGACAACGAGGATGAATTACAATGGAAGTGGACTACCTGTTGACAAATGATCCATACTTGATACAAATAGTAAACAGGGTGAATGGTTGAGAGTAATTGGACTGCAGGGGTAAAAGTGTCCAGTTGTCACTGGCGGGTTTTATTTTTAAGTTGTTTTGTGTTTTGTTTATTCTGAACAGCGGTGACTGTTCAATACAGGCTGGGGTAGTTATTTTTACTTTGTTATAAATAGGAGTAGTTTTTTATTTTTAGAGTGTGATGTTGTAATAAGAATTGGAGAGAATAAGAATAAATTCCCAGCGCCATCTCGTGTGTGTTATCAGTAATTTATCAGTTTCAATTGATCGATCCTAACATAGTGGTATCAGAGCAAGGTTAGAGTGTATGTCGGATTCCATGAATTTATCAACCATTCCACAGTTAGATGGAGAGAATTACAACTTCTGGTGCATAAAGATGAAGACTATTTTGAAGTCGCATGGACTGTGGGAGGCAGTAGATCCAGGAGTAACAGGGACTGATAATGAAAGTGTCAAGAAGGATTCTAGGGCCATGTGCATTATTCAACAAGGAGTGAGTGATGTTGTCTTTCCTAAGATTGCAGGAGCACAAAATGCAAAGGAAGCATGGACAAATCAGTCAACCTCTTATGAAGGTAATACTCGTGTTAAAACCATGAAATTGCAAGGGTTGAGAAGGGATTTTGAAACTTTACTGATGAAACCTGAGGAAAGTGTGCAGTTATTTTTAACCCGGGTGCAAAACATTGTGAACCAAATCAAGGTGTTGGGGGGAACAATAACAGATGAGGCTGTAGTGTCCAAAATCTTGAGGAGTTTAAAGCCGGACTTTGATCATGTAGTTGCGGCTATAGAGGAATCCAAGGATCTGACCACATATACATTGGCAGAACTTTCTGGATCTCTTCAAACTCATGAAACTAGATTGAGAAGAAGGGAGGAGGTTGTAGGTGAACAAGCTTTCTATGTAAGGGGTAATGGGATGAGAGGAAGAGGAATAAGGGGCAGAGGAATGAGTTCAAGAGGGGGCAGAGGTAAGGCAGATTCGAGTTCACAAGGAGGGAAGACAACAGATTCCTCTGACCAAGACTCATCTGAGGATTATAAGAAAACTGTCAAATGTTACAACTGTAACAAACTGGGTCATTACCAGTATGAATGCAAAGAGGCTAGCAAAAAGGTGGTGCGGTGCTATCATTGTAATAAACTTGGACACACACAATCACAATGTTACACCAGGAAAAGAGAGGAGGAGCAGGTCAGCTATGCTCAAGAAGGTGAAGGAGAACAGGAAGAGGAGGAAGATGTCCTCTTTATGGCTCATACCAGTCACGAGATTGATCCCACCACTATCTGGTTTTTAGATAGTGGTTGCTCCAACCATATGACTGGCTATAAAGACCAGTTTATTACTCTTGATAACTCATTCAAAAGCTCTGTTAAATTGGGAGATAGTAAAACTATACAAGTAGAGGGAAGAGGCACAGTCTCAGTCATGACTGCAGGAGGAGTAAGGTATTTGCAGAATGTCTATTTTATTCCTAGGTTATCTCAAAACTTGCTAAGTATTGGTCAATTAACAAGCAATGGGTATGAAGTGAATTTTAATGGTAAAGTTTGCACAATTAAGGATGAGAGTAGTGACCAATTAATAGCTTCAGTGGAGATGGCTGAAAATAAATTATTTCCACTTGAGATGACTACTGTGAAGGACCAGGTTTTTATTGCAAAAGAGGTTAAGGTGACTGATCTATGGCACCAAAGATTTGGTCATCTAAATGGTGCTAGTCTTAAGTTGCTCAAGGACAAAGAGCTGGTGCATGGGATGCCTGAAATGAATGAAATTGGATTATGTGAGGGATGCATTTATGGGAAGCAGACCAGAAAAGCTTTCCCTAAACATCAAGGGAGGAGAAGTGAGGAGATTTTAGAACTGATACACTCAGATTTGGTGGGACCAATGAGAACAACTTCATTAGGTGGTAGTAAGTATTTTTTTGCTATTCACTGATGATTTCAGCCGAAGAAGTTGGGTATACTTTCTTGAGAACAAGTCTGATACCTTCAACAGGTTTAAGAAGTTCAAAGCTTTGATGGAGACTCAAACTGGAAAGAAAATAAAGGTGCTAAGGTCAGACAATGGAGGTGAGTATGTGTCAAAGGAGTTCAATGATTTTTGTGATAAAGAAGGGGTGCATCATGAACTCACTGTGCCATATACACCGCAGCAAAACGGTGTGGCTGAGAGAAAGAACAGAACTGTACTTGAAATGAGCAGGAGCTTGTTGAAGCATGCCAAGTTACCTAATAATTTCTGGGCTGAGGCAGTAGGAACAGCAGTATACTTGTTGAATCGAGCACCAACAAAATCCTTGGATGGAGAAACACCAATGAGTATTTGGGCTGGAAAGAGACCTGATGTCAGTCATTTTAAAGTTTTTGGCTGTGTAGCCTATGGTTTTGTACATGAGCAGAAGAGAGATAAGCTTGGTGACAAGGCAACAAAGGAGATCTTTATTGGTTACAGTGAGAGAACCAAAGGTTACAGGCTGTATAACCCTGTGACTAAGAAAGTGACAGTGAATCGTAGTGTAGTTTTTGATGAGAACTGTTTTTGGGACTGGCAGGCAAATGAGGGCATACAAACTGAAACTGAACAAAGGACAGCACTTAATTGTGATGATGTAATTGGTGATTGGGAAAGCAATGATGACAGTGAAGAGCAAGAGGTGACTGAAACACCTTTGAGGACATATGTTAGAAGGAATAGTGCAGCTAGAGATGCAGCAAGAGGGAGGGATGTCAGAGAGACAAATCGCAAAGTAAGGAGGTTGTCAGACTTATATGAGGCAACAACTGCAATGTTGGTGGCTGATCCAACATGTTTTGAGGAAGCAACAGGAAAAGAAGTATGGAGTAGGGCAATGAGTGAGGAAATTGCCGCAATAGAGAGGAACAAAACCTGGAATTTGGTTAAACTGCCTGAGGGTAAGAATGCTATAGGGGTGAAGTGGCTGTATAAGACCAAGGTGGGTTCAGATGGGGAAATAGTGAAGCACAAAGCAAGGTTGGTTGTGAGAGGGTTTACTCAAGAGAAAGGAGTAGATTATGATGAAACTTTTGCACCTGTGGCCAGGTTTGAAACAATTAGAACCCTTATAGCCTTAGCAGCAAAACTGAATCTGATTGTGTACCAGTTTGATGTGAAGTCTGCGTTTTTAAATGGTGAATTAAGAGAGGATGTGTATATTGAGCAACCAAGAGGCTTTGAGGTTAAGGGTAAAGAGGAGATGGTATACAAATTGGACAAGGCTTTATATGGGTTAAAACAAGCTCCAAGAGCGTGGTACAGTAAAATTGATGCATACTTTAGGGAGCATAAGTTTGAAAGAAGCAGCAGTGAGCCTAATCTTTATGTGAAAAAGAGTGAAAACAGTGAATTTCTGATTGTGTGCCTATATGTAGATGACATGATCTATATGGGTTCAAATCAGGAATTAGTTGAAAAGTTTAAAGAAAGTATGAAGAGAAGGTTTGAGATGACTGATTTGGGTGAACTTAAATACTTTCTGGGGCTGGAGGTTATACAGGGAGATGAAGGGATCTTTGTATCACAAAGGAAGTATGCCATGGACTTGGTGAATCGGTTTAATTTGAAAGGTTGTAATGGAGTTAATACTCCAATGAATGCTAAGGAGAAACTAGTTAAAGAGGATGGCAGTCCATTGGCAGATGGTGTAGTGTACAGGAGCCTGGTTGGAGGGTTAATATACCTTACACATACTCGGCCAGATATATCCTTCTCTGTAGGAGTTGTATCTCGGTTTATGCATGATCCTTCAAAGCATCACTTGGGTGCTGCAAAGCGTATATTAAAATATATTGCTGGGACTGCAGAGTATGGGTTGTGGTATGCCAAAGAAAATGGTGATGAGCTAGTAGGATATAGTGATAGTGATTGGGCTGGGTGTTATGAAGATATGAAGAGTACATCGGGCTATATATTCTTCCTAGGATCAAGCCCTATCAGTTGGAGGTCCAAGAAGCAGCCTACTGTGGCATTGTCATCTTCAGAGGCTGAGTATGTGGCTATGTGCTCGGCTGCATGTCAAGCGAGTGTGGGCGAGGAGAGTGTTGGAAGATGTTGGCAACATGCAGGAAGGTGCTGTGGTGTTGAAGTGTGATAACAAATCCACTATTGCAATGTGCAAGAATCCTGTATTACATGGCAGGTCTAAGCATATCGACATCAATCTACATTTTATCAGAGAGTTGGTTGCTAGCAGGTCAATTGAGGTTGACTATGTTCCTACAGCAGATCAGAAAGCAGACATATTGACCAAAACATTACCAGCAACAGAATTTTTGATGATGCGCAGAAAATTAGGAGTGATCAAGTATGAATCAAGAGGGGGTGTTGACAAATGATCCATACTTGATACAAATAGTAAACAGGGTGAATGGTTGAGAGTAATTGGATTGCAGGGGTAAAAGTGTCCGACTAACAGCGGTGGATTTGTTCAATACAAAATGGGGTAGTTATTTTTACTTTGTTATAAATAGGAGTAGTTTTTTATTTTTAGAGTGTGATGTTGTAATAAGAATTGGAGAGAATAAGAATAAATTCCCAGCGCCATCTCGTGTGTGTTATCAGTAATTTATCAGTTTCAATTGATCGATCCTAACACTACTCGGGCTCCTACACAGCAAAATCATTATACTCCATGCTGACAGGATTAGGAAAATGGTTAGCAACGTTTGCACCATTATGGAGAGTCAAAGCCCCACCACCGTCAGCAAACTTCTTTTTCTTCACCCTCGTCCAAGACAAATGCCTAACAAAAGAGGTGTTGATGAAAAGGAAAATGCTACATGATTAACCGTGCTGCATCATGTGCAAACAGTGTTCAATGGAATCTGCCTTGCAATTATTTTTTCTTTGTACTTATGCGGTCTCCGTATGGTTCCTGCTACAGCACAAGTATCAGATGGAGCTCATCTGGCCGGACTTAACGATCACCCTCATCTTACAAAACGGCTTTGACAGAACAAAGGGTAAAACGGCACGGACAAGATCACTATGGAGCAAGGTTGTAGTGGCGACCTGTTGGCAACTGTGGAAGCAATGAAACTCATATATCTTCGGTGACACACCATCCAGCTCAGTAATTCCACCTTCCACTGTAGTTGATAGAATTTGTGAAAATGTCAAGTTCTGGGGCAAATACTGTTAGAGGTCGATGGTCTTTCGTGTACTATAAACTCATCCAACGGTTAAAAAAATGAGCAAAAAATCCGACAGTCAACTCATGTGTGTATCTGCTCCGGTTTAAAAAATTTACCGTTGTAGGCCAGTAAAAGATACTCTCCTGATGTCCAATGGTTAAAATAATGGCTTTCAAAAGGTTCTTTAATTGACTGCTCTGATTTGCCTACAAGGTTTGCACAGCTGGAACAAACAGTTAAAGTGTACATATGTGCACTAATATGTCCCAAGAAAGCTCGTTCACACTCACATAGTCAATAGCATTTTCGGACACTATAGCATGTCTGTTGGCTCCAAGTCCCTATCACAAAGAGCCAAGACCTAAACCGATCTCGACAACCCCAATGTCAGAGAGCAACAGCCAAGCCGAGCTAAGGAATAGTTTGAGATGAAGACTCGAGCATGTTAGCTCGGAAATGTTAATCTAAGATGAAGCATTAAAGACATCTGATATTTATCGTATGTGTCAGAGACACATCAATAATATAGAAGTAGTATATATTTAATAAGAAAGAGAAAACACTTGTAATTTTTATTGAGAATAAAAAAAAATAGATCAATCTCTTTATTTTCTCAGATTTGTTAGTTATTTTTAATTCTCTTTTAATTTACTTCGTCATTTGTTCTTGTGGAGTAAACATCTGTAACAGAATATATTTTGGAAAAACTTATTAGAACTTGAAAAGACAACAATGTCCACTAATGCATTTTTACCAGAAGTCCAGAATAATATTTTAATACTGAACTTGCTAACAAAATAATGGAACTTTAGTTTCTGACCTTTGCTTCATTCAACTTAAATATCAATCTTACTGTATTACAAGCATCAAAAAGAACAATTAATATATCAAAAAAAAAAAAAAGCGTCCCTTCATCAGGTGACGTTGCTCCAGAATCGTCTTCTCAAAGTCCACAAAAAATTATGTTCAAGTTTGTTCACATCCACACTTAAAAGCTAAATTACAATTCTATCACGATCTTACAATTATATCTTCATCTGTCAATATTTAAAATGGTTTATCTGAATGTTAATGATTTTTCAAAATGAACCACCAGAAATATTACTTTGAATTACAAGGAACTTACGGACTCTACTCTTTGTAAAAAGACAGAAAAGTCAATGCAACAAAATTTTCAAAGAAAATTGAAAGAGACAAAACAACAAGAATATCTATAGCGCGTCAGGAAAGTCCTATATGTGAGAAATAAATGACAAAGACTAGCAAGTCTAAGTGGCTACTTTAAAATGTTCAAAGAAAATTAAGTTCTGAATCAAAAGTAATAGACCTTCCATTTTTATTTTGAGCAAATATGGCTGTTCCAAAACCTACACGGATTTTCCTGTTTCTTCTCCTCCTCTGTTTTAATAAATCTTTGTTCTCTTTTGCGTTGGATCTGATCTCCTTCGGCAACCCTCTTTCTGGAAACAAGACAATTATCTCTCAAGGTGGAAAATTTGAGCTCGGTTTCTTCCGACCTGGTAACAGATCCACCATTCCAAATTATTACCTTGGCATCTGGTTCAAGCAGCTACCCCAACTCACTCCTGTTTGGATTGCCAACAGAAATACACCTGTCTCAGACCCTAGTACCTCTGAGTTAAGAATTTCAGAAAATGGAAATCTAGTTCTCTTAGATCAAAACCAAACTGAAATTTGGTCTACAAATCTGACGTCCTTAAATTCAAATTCAACAATTGGCGATTTATTGGATACTGGAAACTTTGTCTTAAGAGAAAGTTCTGGTTCAAACACTAGCTTCTTGTGGGAGAGCATGGATCATCCCACAGATACTATTTTGCCTGGAGCCAAATTCGGTAGAACAGAAAAGGCAGGATGGCAGAAGTTGGTTTCATGGAAGAATTCTGTTGACCCCTCAGACGGAGTCTTCTCTTTAGAGTTCGACCCGAACGGGACAAACCAGTTTTTTATTTTCTGGAACAAGTCAAAACCATTTTGGAGTAGCGGAGATTGGAAAGGTATGTATTTTGATAAGATACCAGAAATGAAGGCTAATTCTGATTCTGGAAAACGACTTTTCGAGTTTGTTTCAAATGAGAATGAGACCTATTTCAGATACTGGACGCTGGAAGATTCCGCAAATTCAAGGGTTCTGCTAGATAAATCTGGCCAAGTTAAGCCAATGACATGGCTTGAAAATTCACAACAGTGGTATCTTTTATGGGCAAAACCAGAATCATCATGTGATGTGTATGCTCCATGTGGTCCTTTTGGTATTTGCAATGCACAAAGTATGCCATATTGCAGTTGTGTTAAAGGTTTTAAGGAGGCGAACTCCAGTGATTGGGAGCTTGGTAATCCAAGTGGAGGTTGCCTGAGAAATTCTCCCCTCCAATGTAGCACTAACAGTACCAGTGACTTGCCAAATGGTCAAACGGATAAATTTTACGCAATTTCAAGCATAAACCTACCTGATAATCCATTTTCTTTGTACAACAAAAATGCTAAAGATTGTGAAAGAGCATGCCTAGAAAATTGCTCTTGCAACGGATATGCCTATAATAAATATTGCACAGTTTGGTATGGAGATTTGCTTAACCTGCGGCAAGAATCTGATGGTTCTAGTGGCAAAACTATATTTCTTCGTCTTCCTGCTTCTGAATTTAAGCACACAAAGGACCAAAAACAAATGATCACTTGGGTGGTCATAGGATCTGCTGTGGGATCTGTGGTTTGTTTAATTTTTATTTTCTTACTAGTCCGAAGATACCAAAGGAGAAAACTTATTTCATCCATGAGTGCTTTTGAAAATGGTTTGTTTGCTTTTAAATATAGTGATTTGCGAAGAATGACAAACAACTTCCGCGAATTGCTTGGCAGAGGTAGTTTTGGTATGGTATTCAAGGGCACATTGCCAAATTCAAGTGCTATAGCCGTGAAAAGGTTGGAACGGTTAGTTGAAGTAGGGAATAAACAATTCCAAGTTGAAGTGAGTACCATAGGCATTATTCAGCATGTAAACCTTGTTCGTATGAGGGGATTTTGCTCGGAGAGGGATAAGAGGCTACTAGTGTACGATTACATGCCGAATGGATCACTAAATAATCATTTATTTGGAAGAAATTCTACTCAGCTAAATTGGAACACACGGTACAAAATTGCGCTAGGAGTAGCATGTGGATTACGGTATCTCCATGAGAGTTGTTTAGATTGCATTATACATTGTGATGTTAAGCCAGAGAATATCTTATTGGATGAATTGTTCAACCCAAAAATAGCTGATTTTGGCATGGCAAAACTTGTTGGCAGGAGTTCCAGCAGAGTTCTGACTACTCTGAAAGGAACAATTGGTTATCTTGCACCAGAGTGGATCTCTGGCATGCCAATAAGTGAAAAGGCAGATGTTTACAGTTATGGAATGGTCCTTCTGGAAATTGTTTCTGGCCGAAGAAACTCACAAGGATTAGATGGAGGAATTGCTGGCTATTTCCCTCTGCTGGCTGCTGTAGAATTAAACGAAGGAAATACAATTGCATTGCTGGATCACCGATTGAATGGAGATGCTAATTTAGTAGAGGTTGAGAGGGTGTGTAGAGTTGCTTGTTGGTGCATTCAGGATGAAGAACAAAACCGGCCGACTATGGGTCGGGTAGTGCAGATTTTGGAAGGTCTGTTAGAAGTTAGCGTGCCTCCTATACCAAGGTCACTTCATGCGTTGGTAGATTTTTCAGGTAGCTTGGATTTTTTGAGGGAGCATTCCCCTGCACAAAGTATTCCAACTGATAGTGTTGCTTCTACCATCCCTCTATTTTCGAAGTAATTTTAATTTACAGTTTGTTGGTAAATCCATGATTAAGTAATATGCAGTACTTCTGTTTTCAGAGTAGGTGCCTGATATATAAATTTATGATTTTCATTTATGGGAACTGCTAGTTCGTCACTCCCTCTTTGTAATTTACTGCGTATAATGTTGTGAACTAGTTCTTATGTCTGGGTATGCTCTCAAGAGGAAAAGTAGGTGCTTCTCAATTCATGTAAATATTCCGTACTCAACTTTAAATCAGATATTTCTCTTTACTACTTTTAGTTGCAATCATATAGTGCTTGTCATCCACTTTCTTTATTACCTAACAGTCTAACACACACTTTCTTTTGATGTAGCTTTCTTTAATTACATATAGTGCTTGTCATCCACTTTCTTTTTCTTTATCACCTACTTAGTGTACCTTTACATTGGCATAAATTAAGAAATAAGGATTGTGATTTCTTAATCAATAAAGTGAAAATTAAATTAAAACATTAGAAAGACAAATTACTTTCAATAGGAGGAAGGATCCTGGCCAACATCTATAAGGTATGGATCAAAGACAGATTGAAGCATGACTTAATTAAAATTGTATTAAGTGTCATTTTAATTTACTGGATGATAATTTTTAAAATACTAGTACAAACTATGAAAAGAATAAATAGGATATGGAGGAATTTTTTATGGTATGATGAAAATACAATTAGGAAAAAAATAACTTAGTTTTTTGGAATCAAATTTATCACAGTAAGGAACAAGGAGGTTTAGGAATTAAAAACTTAAAGAACATAAACAAAACATTGTTATGCACATGATTATGGAGATATAATGACTCAAATGAGAAAGAATTATGGAAAAGAATAATTAAAAGTAGATATCTTTATAGGAGATCATTATGAACAACATCTATATTCTGGAAGGAGATTAATAAAGAGAGATTGATTTTTAATATTATGCGATCCTTTTTCATTTCTCTCATTGCCTCAAAAGAAACTTAATGATGAGTTATGAAAGAAGAATACGGAGATCATTTTAAGTGTACATTTGAGTTATTTATAGAAATATGAGATACACATTTTTAAAAAAAAAATTAGATATTACAGGGCCTTTTAAATTTCAATGGACATAAGCCCTCATCATTAATTATCTTAGGCTTCGAACTTTGAGGAACCTATAGAACTAGAGAGGGGAAAACATATACAATAGTTAAGTAATGATTGGATAATCAAGAATATGAAGGTAGGAGAAATTAATGTTTTAATAACGGATACATGGAGCATGTGTGAGGTATCTTACACCTATAAATGAAAATATAGATAACTTATATATTATCATATTTTTATTATATATTATATCATACCATTATCATAGTATAGTATATTATCATATCATACAGGGACGGATGTAGAATTTTAGGCAGGGGGACAATTATCAGATTGTAATAGTTTATTGAGTTTAAACCCATTAACTAATCGGGTACTAAATAAATAATAATAATTTAACATATATTCTTATCTAATAAAAAAATATTAAAATAATAATAAAATAAAGTTTAAAGTAATAGATAATCAAGTTGATGAAGAAAGTTTTCCTCGACAGAATCTCATATTTTGACATCTTTGCATAAATATTTCATTATGCACGATATTAAATATTATTTTCTCAATAAAAATAATCAGACATTTTAGGGGAGGCAAAAAAAAATCCAGAAGGACAGATTACCGAAAGCATTATCTAAAAGTACTATTTTTCAAAATCCAGGGGGAGCAGCTGCCCCCCTCCCCCACTCCATTGGATCCACCCCTGATATCATATCATGTTTATATATCTTATTGTATTATATCATGTCATGTCACATTATGTCATGCTATTATATTATATTATATCATATTATTAATTTATATTATATTATATTATTATTATATCATGTCATTATACTATTATATTATTATTATCTTATATCATATTTTTATATATTATACTATATTATTACTTTAACATATCATGCTCATATCATATTATATTATATTATATTATTATCATATTATAATCATATTTCTTTATATCATACCATATATTATTATTATTCGTATCTTATTATATTATATATTACATCATCGCATCACTTTATACTATATATATTATATTATATCATATTTATCATGTCATATTGTGTATTATGTTTATATCATATTATCATATCATAATACTATATTATTGTAAAATATCATTGCATCATCAAGCTATTATATTATTATATCATATCATTATCATATCATCATATTATGTTATATTACTATATTATATCATATTACAATATCATATCATATCATACTATACAATTATATCATGTCATATGATATTATTATATTATGTCATATTATACTTTATTTTATCATATCATATTTATATTATATTATATTATATTATATTTTTATTAAATTATATCATATTATGTTTTTGTTATTTAATATTATTATTACATCATGATATTATATTATATTATTATATCATACTATATTTTACTATATTCATATTAAATTTATATTATAAAACTTTTCATATGCATATATATATATATATATATATATATATATATATATATATATAGTGGAGATAGCGTGAGCTTAAGCTCACGGAGGCCTTTCGTGAGCTTAACTCAAAAAATATATTAAATCATCTCGAAATTTTAATTTATCATTCTCATTAAATTCTTTATACGAAAATCTCATGGGATGCAAAAATTTGGAGCGTTTTGAGCTTTTTAAGTCACCGTTTTTAATTTTTTAAAATGATGTTCAAGTATTGAATATATTATTATTTTTTTTAGAGCTGATTTTTAAAATTTAAAAACGATGACTTAAAAAGCTCAAAACGCTCCAAATTTTTGCATCCCATGAGATTTTCATATAAAGAATTTAATGAGAATGATAAATTAAAATTTCGAGATGATTTAATATGTTTTTTGAGTTAAGCTCACGAAAGACCTCCGTGAGCTTAAGCTCACGCTATCTCCACTCTATATATATATATATATATATATATATATATATATATATATCCCTTATCATATGTGTATATTCTTATCTATTTTATTTGGTTAATATGCATAATAATATTTATTTAATTATATTATAATTTTGTATAATATTGGGTATATGTTTATTATATTAAACCCAAAGTTAAAACAAAGTCAAAATGGAAAAATACATAAATGTTCTTTTAGTTTTAAATTTATTTAATATTTTAAACTTTTCAAAAATAAAATATTTAATATTATGGGAAATATAGAAATGTTAAAAATTAATATAAATTTTGGAAAGACATTCAATAATTTATTTTCATCAATATTCCATTGATATATTTCTTTTCGGTTTTGGGTTATAATAATATCGGCCTAAATTTAATTAGCTTTATTCCTTAATGTCCTGGGCCAAGATCCAGATGCTCTTTATTTTTTTTCTGGGCTCTGCGCTTTGGACCAATTTACGTTTCCTTCTTTGTTATTATTTTTAGATGGGCAGCTTACATGTTTTGTGCGGGTTAATTATTTTTTTCTCGGGCCATCTTCCTTTGAAGTTTATTCTTTGTCGCTTGGGCCACAGCTTTTCTGGCTGGGTCTTATTCTCCCGTTACAAACTGGAGCTGAAATGCTTTAATATTCGTGCCCATGATATCTTGACTGAGCTTTTTGCTGTTTGCTTCAAGATGCGAGCATAGTGGCTCATCAGACGATTCTGACCCCTGATCGGAGATCGGCCGGCATGATTAGAATCGCCTTGTCATCGGTATCTCGACTATGGTTTGATTGTGAACATCGGTACGGTGAGTAGCTGGGAGGGCCTTTATTTAAGCTTCGGTACTGAGACGAGCTCTTTCCGTTTTTCATTCAATTCTTTGCTATTTTGCATAATTCTTGGTTCAGTGGTCGTGTTTGTTAACCTTGTTTCTTTGGTGCTTAACCTATGTCCCTGTACCGAAATGTAATATTAGATACTGGCTTCTAAAAGAAATGTTTCATTAGCCTGCTTATCACATTATATCTTGATGCCAATTATGTTGATAGTGTATATCACTTAATCTATATTGTTATAAGAGCAGTATCATGTTGATCCTTTCTTTCAACTGCCAAGACTAATTAGATTTTTCCCTTTGACTCTATCCTTTCTTTTCATTGGCTGTACCAAAACCATTATCTCATCAAGCAAATTTGAATATAGTTTAATCTCTTTCACAATATAGTTTATAGTTTAAGTGGAGATGGGAGGATTACAAAAATCATTTGACCATCCTTAATTAATCCGATTAGGTTGTATTAGCATCTTTCCATGTTGTGTTTAAGTGGAGGATTAGGAGGATTACGAAAATCCTTCCACTAATCCATTTATTAGTATATTTTATAAGCCCGTCTTTTATGCTTAAATAGAAATGTAGGAGTAAAGAAATTGCAAAGGCATAAACAAGAAAATACAGAGAACGTATGACAGAATAAAAGAAACTTCTAGGATTTTAATACTAAGAGTAGAGAGCATGCTTCTTCTCTTCCCATTGAGCTCAGGTTTATATCTTCTCCTTTGTCAAAACATTAGATTTAACTATTGCCTCAGATCTAAGCCATTAATCTTTCATTGCTCATATTTAAGTAATAGCATATAAGTGAAGCTATAATAACAGTTTATATTTCAAAAAAAAAAATAAGAACTAAAAATTAAAAAAAAAAGTTGTCATCTAAAACCAGGCCTTGACATAGGCTAATAACCAAATACCTGGTTCTTGTCTTCTTGAGTCACAAGCTTTGGAGGGACTACAGGTATGTATAATAAGGAGGGACTGTAATGCATATATTTTGTTGCTTCATCCCAGTCAGGTTTCAGATCTATTGAGTTCGATTAAAATAGACGTAGGGACTCATCAGCATTTTTATCTTGCTTTATCAATACTCACAAACAACAAATAGACTTGCAAGTATAAAGAAAAGATGATGCATAGAATGAGAAAAAGAAATAGACGTATCAGATCGTAAAAAAATCAGAAAGATGAATACTGAACATAGAACAGAAAATAAGTAAAGAACATCATGTTTCATTAATTGCACAATACATCCTTATCAGTAAAAGACCTTTACATCTCAAATCTAAATCAAGGGTTTTATCTATCACTATTGATCTTGACTGGAAGAACTTAGTTTCAGGAAGGTGGGGTTATCCTTTGAATCAAGGGTTCTACCTATCTCTATTTTTCTTTTTCTATTCCTCTCCACTTTGGTGCTCCCTTGGATGCTTTTTTATAGCAGATGGTAAAGGTTTGTTGATCCTGAAGCGTATCTTTTCCTTATCATGTTCCATAGGCGCTCCACTCTTCTTTCTATGGTTGTGTGAAACCTTTCCAAGTCGAGAAGGATCCACAGGGATGAGATAGGGCCTACTGGTATACTGTTCTTTGCATGCTTGGGGGCTAAGTTTTTTGCCGTGTTCAGGTATAGGTGGTACTCGTGCATCCGGTGCCCAATTAATCCAATGGAGTCACTCATAGGAAGCTCTCTGACTGGTCAATTTAACCACTGAGCCACTGTGGAGTAGGGCCCACTTGTAGGCCTTTTCTTGAGTGAACTTGGTGCACCAAAGACCAATAACTTCCAATGCTTCGGTCTACACACAACAAGCCCAAATCTGTTTTTTTTTCCTTTTAAAACTGCCTTTGTGACTTCACATTCATGTGATCCTACTTACCATCGAAACGATTCTATAGAGCAAAAAAAATCTTTGAGATGGAATGTTTTTGATCTGATCCGTTCGATCAGATATTAACGATTTTAATTTAATAGTAATAAATCTTTCGTACATTAAAATTCATATTTAAACTTTCCCACAACCGTTGTAATTAACTTTTAAAAACTCTCCATAGAAAATCCTATGAAGAGGATGGATGTCCACCAAATATATTCGAAATTTTCATCTTTTTACAACTTCCCGATCTTGGCTATCAAATGGTTTTCATCCCCAACTTGTACCCATAGACATGTTCTGACCAATCAGGAAATTTCTTTCACCCATTTTCATTTCTGAATTTCTAAAAATAATTCACTTTATCCAAAAATTATGAAATTCTCATCAAAAATCTCATAATTCACGCTCATTATTATGGATGTTTTTAATCCTCATTTTAGCCTGAATTCATTGATCAAAAATTCATCTCATAATATGCCCATTTTCTTCTTAATATTATATCCCAAGTTTTAGCTCAATATCTATGCCAATAATATTATATTTTAATATTGTCCCTAATTAAGTATTTTTTTATCATTTTGATATTTAATTAAGTCCAATAATATATATTTAACTAAATATTAGTATAGCATATTAATACTTAGATCAAATGTTGTTCATATTTTGTATTTAATTAATCATATAATATCTGGTTTTCCAATTTTTCAGAGGTAAACAAATATTAGTATAAATAAACAAATTAGTAATGGACAAATACTTTATTTTGGAAGAACAGATAGTTAGATGAATGTGTTATATATACACAATTTCCACTACTTTATGTAATAGCATCAGATCCAGACGTAAAAGTCTCTCAAGTAATAGATCATAACAGATTTTACTAAAGTTTTAATAGGAATTTAATAATACTCTTAGTGCTCAATTATTAAATCTATACAATAAATTAGCTCAAGTCCAATTAGGGAATGATGAAGATTTCTCTCATTTGGAGATGGACCTCATCAAGTATATTTATTACAAATTCATATTATTCTTGGTGAGTGGTTAGAATTTAAAGGAATTAATTCTCCACGGTTCAGTGTAACTTGGTCAGCTTATTGACAAGAGGTTGGCAGAGAGATGATGAGTGCATATTTTGTGATGAAATTGAAACAACATAACACATTTTTATTCATTGTTCAATATCAGCATGTCTATGGAACTAATTTATCTGTTACAATAATTTTTAATTAAATTGTAGTTCAGTTTAGGACTTATGGTAATAAGATGCTAATATATCCTATTAGGATCCAGAACTTCGTGAACTGGTAAGAGGAATATTTCTATGGATTATTTGAAATGAAAAAAAAATAGACTTATTTTCAAAGGAGGACTTAGTTTAATATGCATCATATTTCTTCCCCATTTAACATAAGATACAAGAAAAAAAAAAAGACACCAAAGCACTACCTAGAGTATTAAAGTTGAGATTAATTGAAGCAAGATACAAAGCAGGGTCAATGTCTCTTTTTGAGGAAGCTGGCGATTGCAAAGCAGGGTTAATATCTAATAGGTGCGCCTGCTTTCAACAAAAAAAAAATCTAAAGAGGCTCAATAACATGTGATGTATACTAATTGGCCGGGTTAACATCGTCTAAGGTACGCACGTGATGTCCAAGAAGAGGAAAAAGAGTGTGCAAAGATATTACTTCTTTTATTGACTTTTGTATTTATGTAAGAGAAGGGATCGGTTGACAATGGGTTATTTTGATAATTTTGATAATGAATTTCTAAATAAATATAAAAAAATCTTAAAAAAAATATAGATATGTTCTTCTACTTTTAGATTGATGGTCATTCAAATTTCATATAATTTTATTATCGTTTGATAATTTATTAAAGATCATCAAATTTTCATGTAATTTGTAATAATTTTAATTTAATAGTCTTTGATGGACTATCAAACGATAATGAAATTGAATGAAATTTGAATGAATATCAATTCATAGATAAAAGAATATATCTATAATTTTTTTCTGTTTTTAAATTTTTTTGTATTTATTTAGAAATTCATTATTAAAATTGTCAAAATAACCCATTGTCAATGATCCCACTCTTTATGTAATTTGGAACGTGGCTGCTGCCTGCGCCACTTATATATGCTCTTGATTATCCATTTTGATGGATAAATGGATTTTATTTCGGATGTAGGCTAAAAAATATTAACTTAAGTAACTAAATTTAATTTAGCCTTTGGGGCTTAACAAATATATGGCAGTTTAATAAATCGTGGCAAGGATCAAACTGATACGATTAATTCAAAATGCGCGTGAGCGGTTGATTTTTTTTTTTTTAAGATAGCAGATGAATAACTTATTATGAAATTTCATTAAATTAAATTGAAAAGAGCTGATACATATTAAATAAGAGAGAAGGAAAAGGAAGATTAAATACAAGCATAAACCTAAATAAAACAAAATAAAAGAAAATGGTAGTTTGATTCATGACATCCACTTGAAACTCATTGCATAGCACCTCTAGTGGTCAGTTAGGCAGAATAGATAGAGAAGAAAAGAGCCGGAATTGGAGCTGGTAGGAGAGCAGGAGAAGAGATGTCCAAAACAGAAAGAGATGGATACTGAGAGAAACCTTTCCCTCCCTTCTCTCCTCTTCAATAATATTTTCTCTCTCGTCTCCATGGGAAGAAGGCATTACATGACGTCGAGATGCTAATTTTGCTGCTCGGTGCAAATGCGAAGGTCTACCATGGGGAGAAGACACCTGCATCACCACTCACCAGGGACAGGTGGAGACAAAGGCAGAGGTCTTAAGTTGGTGGGACAGAAAGTGGATGAGGGACAGAGTGAGGGCTGACGATCGACTAGTTAGAATGTGGGGATGGCAGCCGATGAGTGAGCTGAGTAAGAAAGGAAGAAGAAGAGGGGTAATGCCCAAGAAAGAGAGGTGATGTCTGGTGAGTGAATCGGATAGAAACCGAGAACTATCCTGGATCTAGATACTTGTTTTTCAAATTCGTAAAAGGAAAAGGAAGAGGAGAGAGGAATGCGAAAGTCAGGGTGGTGGAGGAGACCGGCGACGTGACCTCCCGATCTAAGATTTTCTTACATTTCCTGCTGTTGGTGTTGTTGCCTTTTTTTCTTATCGATTCGAAGGGTTAGGCCCGTAGGATTGAGGGGTAGTAGGGCAGGTGTGGTGAGAGAGGTGGGGTTGGTGGAGGAGGCCGGTGAACGTCATGAAATAAATCCTAAGTTTACCTGAGATGACTGTTTTTAATCGAATAGAAGCGACGAGGGGTAGAATGCAGTATGAGAGAGGAGGAGGAGGGAGGGGTCGGGGAAGGGGGAAGACGGGGGAAGCCGGCAGCACAACATCCCTGTTTAGAGTTTTCGAAATGGAAAAATTAGTTTTATGCAATCAAAACTTCTAATTTAATAAAATATCACTTTAAAACTTAAGCTTTACTAAATGTCACTTCAAAATCAATCTAATTAATAAATACATAATTGTACATATTATATATACTTTTATCATAAAAAAAAATAAAATATACCATATTCTGAAAAGTATTTTGTTATTTCTAGTTTACCCTTCCTCCTTTCAAAAAATATTATTTTTAATTTTCCTTCTTCTTTTCTCTTTCGACAAAAGGAAACATTCTTCCTTTTTCTTTTTCTCTTTTGATAATATAATTTATAAATTGCATAAACTCAGTCCTTAACATTATAATAAAAATGGTGTCCTATGTAGTTTGTTTGAGCAGCACCAAACATCGAACAAGACTCAGGCCAACTCCATCCCTCCGCCCCGACATCGGCCATGCATCGCTAGTGCGGTCCAACCCATGAGAGCTCCACGCTATCAACATCATCAGTGTTGTCAAGCAAATCTAAGGAAAATGTTCCAAAATTACATAAATTTCAGAATGGTATTGGATTCTTAAATCAATTTTAAGGTTTTCAAAAGTTTGGTAATTTTTGAATCGATAAATTTTGTGCGTACTGGTAAATTGTGAAAAAAATTAGCATACTGGTAAATTGCGAGAAAATTGTGCATACTGGAAAATTGTGATAGCTTGGTAATCATGTTTTAATTTGAAGTTGTGAATACAAGTAAATTATGAAAATTGAAGTTGTGAATAATGTTGTTGTAAGCTATATTGTTGTGAATACTAGCTTGAGTACTGAAAATTTTTTCATAAGCTTATTTGGTCAACTAAGAAGCATACAAGCTTGATTTATTTTTTTTTTATTTTTTTGCAGAAGCCACAAGATAAATATTCGTAACAAAGGAGACCACAAAGATACACATCCAGACATTAATCGAGTAAATAGAGATCATGTGTTTGGGGCACAAAAAATATTGAACAGAAAATTGACAACGGATATACTGAGAGGAGAGGAGGACGGAAGACTATTTGATATGAAGATAATTTATCAATTTTTATCAACAAAGATAATTTATCAATTTTTATTTAATAATTACACAAGTATGCACTATATGTGGCAAAAAACCAAATAATTTGATTTTGAAGTGGCATTAAATTAAGATGAAAATTTAAAGTAGCATTTTACTAATTTTGAAATTTTTGAGTGGCACAAAACCAATTCCCCCTTTCGAAATTTGTGTTCTCATCATTTTCGTCTTTTTGTTCGCCTTTTCGTTCGTGAGAGATTTATTCCAAACTTTATCAGCGGTTGATTAATTTGTAGGTAGATTTTAAGAACGGTCATTTAATAGTAACCACATATGTTGATATCTCTAATGCAGTCACTCGGTTAATTAGTACAAGAGTGATTGCATAATGAAAAACATTAAATATTACCCATTTTAATTTTCATCAGCTATGATTGTATGTATATTTTATAAAATAGCCTTTTATATATAACTATACAATTCATGCTGATTGACACGACACAGAATAAAGGACCCTCAGTCTCAGAATATCGTATTGGGTGAAGAAGAAGCCCTCAAAATGAGGAGAAAGGCCCGGAGTTCGCCAGAGTTCAAACGTTCGAAAACTATCTATGATAATTGTCGAATTTTGAAGTTATAAAAGTTGTACCTGTAAACCAACACCCGGCTCCAACCGAGGATTAATGCCAAATCCGAGATAGAATATTTAAGTGCAATAATTCTCTGAAAAAAATTATGGACGATATAACAAGATAGAGAGGAAGTGACCTTGCTTCTTATTAATTAAGAGTTTGTTTGACAAGTTAAGGAATAATTTTGAAAAAAGTGATAATTTTGAAAGAGTGATAGAATAGCAAGAGTGGTAGACAAGCGATATTTTTTATTATTAGGAAAAGCGAAAATACTGTTTGGCAGTTGTTAATCAAAATAGTTAAAATATGAATAATTATGATACTAACAATGATGATGATGATGATATTATTAATAATAATAGTAAAATAATAGTAATAATAATAATATAATAATTATGATATAATAATAATAAAATAATAATAATAAATAATCATAATAATATAATCATAATTATAATTATAATATAATAAAGTAATATAATCAAATAATAAATTATTATTATTATTATAGTCGTAATAATAATATAATAATCATAATTTAATAATAATAATAATAATATAATAATAATAATAATAAATTATAATCATAATTATAATTATATAATAGTACTAACAATGATGATGATATAATAATTCTAACATTGTGATAATATAATAATAATGATAATAATAATGATAATAATAATAATAATAATAATAATAATAATAATAATAATAATAAGCATAAGCATAATAATAATAATAATATAATCATAATATAATAATAATAACAGTGATGATAATAATAATAATAATAATAATAATAATAATAAATCATAATCATAATATAATAATATAATACAACGTAATCAAACAATAATTGTTATTCTGTAATACTAAACCGGTATACCACGTATAGCTTGGTATATCGTATCACTCTTCAGTGCTCTTCTATTTATTTTAAAATTCGTTTGACAAATTAATTCGTTAGCAATGTTATTTTTATTTTTTTACTATTTCATGGAATGCCAAACGGATACACCCGTTTGTGAGAGAAATTAGTTGGTGAATGTATCGAAGGACAGCCATTTCTGTTACTAATATTACAATATAGCATGTCATCTGAGTGTTTACAAAAATCTGCAGTATTATTTGTAAATTTCTTGAGAGACTGAGACTCATATTTGGAACATAATTTATCTATTAGGAAGTCAAGGAAGACCAGGAATTAATAATGCATATATGACTTTCCTTGCATGGTCAAAGGACACCTACTTGTGTGGACCCAATAATACTGGGCCTGACTTGGGCCTAGGTCCATCAGCCACAGAATATTTCTCTTCTTACATGTACATATGAATAGCTTGAGCAGTTGCAATGCTGCCTATTAATGGATCTCCAGCCCATCTTTAAGGCCTGATAAAATTGTAGTGTTGCTTGATTGATTCCAAGCCTCGTTGAATTGGGATCTGCACATAGTACCAAACTACCAATCTTCATTCTTGAATTAAAGCTAATGAATAAAAAACGTGTAGGAATGATATTTATAGGGAAACAAGAGCTTCAGATACGGCACCATTACCATTATTTAAGTTGACATTTTTTTAAGTTAGAAAACCAAATCATAGATTGGTTTCTGCAAATTTATTTGTTTTCCAGACATCAACGGATGAAGATAGATACCATATGTTCATTCCGATGCATCAAAATGATATGATCCTTGCTTTCTGTGTTTTCTTTCAATCTCAATAGTCTTCAATTTAAATATATTCCAAAACGTCGTAGTGTCCAGCTGCACAAAAAAAAATATATTAAATACTAAGAGTATCTGCAATGGGAATTTCTATTGAGTTTGTATTCCTACACGTTACTGTTTATTTTTTATTTTAGCGTTAGAGAGGCAATTTCTAATTTAAAAACTTTAATCACAGTTTCTAATTTAGCAAATCAATTCTAATTGTCACAGCAGATTAGCAAATCATTTAATTTAGCATTGGAGGAGGAGGGAAGACACAGAGGCACAATTTTTTCTTATAATTGTTGTTTAACGTGGTACAAAAACTGTCATCACACGGTTTTAGCGTTGGAGAAGATTAATTATAATTAGCAACTTTTCTAATGTGACTTAACTAAGAGTTTCAATGGGAGTTTTTAATGAGTTGCTAAATCCTATGTGGCAGTTATTATTTTAATTTTTGGATATGAGAAAGATTTTTAATTTAGAAACTGTAGAGGAGAGTTGCTAAACTCAGTTATAAACGCCACGTCATTTAGAAACTCACTTGATTTAGCGTTGAAGAATAAAAATTTCAATTGATTAATTTCTTCTCGTTGAGTGGAGCGAATAGCAACGCTAATTAAAATTTCTAAAATGAATTCAACGATGGAGTGTTTTTTTCAATTGAATATTTCTAATTGACGTGGCCACAATAGCAACTCAAAAATCAATACAACGTTGGAGATGCTGATTCTTTAACCGTACTTATCATCACTGCAATTGTAATGTTACTCCGGAAATTTTCCTCAAAAATATGTTAGTCCAGAAATATGACAAATGCATTCAAACAAAAAGTAGTTGCATAATATCCTCATTAATTCACTATGTCTAATGTTAGTATGTTGCCAAGTTTAATTCGTTCCTTGGTCCTATGGTAAAAATTATTTCAAATTTTTATCGTGCCATGTCATTTTTTTATTATATATCCAATTAGCCATTGTGATTATTGAATTTGAGGTATTTGGATAACAACAGATAATTTTTTTCTATTTTTGAGGAAACGATTAAGAATATTAATTGTTCTTAATTGCTTCTGAATATTTTATAGTTAAATAGGTTATTTGAGATAGTTTTTCTTTTATAACTGTTACTTAAGATAGTTGAGAACGTATGTGAAGCATATTCAGAGCATATAAAAATAAATTTCCAAATGTTTGACTGTGTTTAATTGATCTAACTACCACGTCAGAAGAAGCAACTGTTTTCCTTCCCCCAAACGGCAGTCTCTGAATTTTTGCTTTACTTTCTCTTGCCTTCCCGCTTGGAATCCTATTGGTTTTGGCGTCAAGTTACCTCTAATACCATTTCACTATTTAAATTCTATCTTAGGTGGCACTTCTCCTTTCCATTATCATACCTTGCTTCATTATTGCATTTGTGCATATACATACCATACCATACCTCGCTCATTATTTGATTTGTACCTACAATCTCTGCCTCTATTTTTTTCCTTTCAGAAGATTGAATATTTGAACAAACTGGCATCAACAATCCAAATTGTTTGTTAATTGCAAGATGATACGAAATTGCTTAACTAGCAGCGTCAGAGTATTCTGCGCTAGCAGCTCCCCGGTTTATCATGCCTCGAAATACAATCATCACAATGCAAAGTCACCCAAATGGGAAAAACCAGAGAAGGGATTCATCAAACTGAATTTCGACGGTTCATCAAAAACCAGAAAAGCGAGCATAGGAGGGGTTTATAGAGATCACGAAGGAGCATTCTTGCTCGGTTATTCTGAGCGCATTGGCCAGGCCACAAGTTGTGTTGCAGAACTAGTTGCCGCCAAAAGAGGATTGGAATTGGCGTTAGAAAATGGCTGGTTCAACATCTGGATCGAGGGAGATGCGAAATTTGTCGTTGATCTTCTTATGAAACCAACTCGGGTGAAGTCCAAAGACCATGTTGAACACGCAAATGAGATACGAATGTTGGCTTCCTTGCTTGATCATTTTGATGCCACTCACATATCCCGCAACGGGAATAAGGTTGCTGACAAGCTTGCCAAGTTAGCGTACGATGTAAATAAGCCTAAACTATGGCATGGCGTGCCTCCAGCTGAGATTGATAGGTTTCTTTTTGATGATGCTATTGACAACTAATTATTAATTGTTAGCAAAACTTGTATAGATTTTCTTGCAATATTTTTCATTCTTTCTTTCTTTCTTTCTTTCTTTCTTTTCTGAAAGGTAGGTGAAAAGCCTACCTTGTATTGACCAGAAAAAAAAATGTATATATAGATAGTTTGAATTTACTAGTCAATTCTAATTCTGAAAACTATAGCATAGGAAAGCAAGATAACTCTAGCGTGCTGTTTGTGGGCCGAACTGCAGCCCATTAATTTCATTTTTCTCAATTAATGTGGGCCTAAATTACCAATTCAACCCTGCTGAGTGGATTCCATCTCTTTTTTCTTTTCTCCAAAAGAAATGTCTTTATTCTTTGCTTTTGTACTTTCCATATTTGGTTGTACAATGCAGTACATACTGTACGTTATTATGCGGTACCAAGGGAAATCTCTCAGCATTGCAAGTACTTAATTATCTGCCTACGGCCTGCTGTGTTAAAAAAAAAGAACTTAATTATCTCCGGCTCTTAAGTCAAAATTTTCATTTCGCCACCAAAAACAATATATACAATTTTTCTTTTGTAAGTAAAACAAGAACATATAAGTAAGCAGTGGACAAATAGACAACATAACAAACAATAACAAACCGAGTAAAAATATCATGAGTTTGAGATTCCGTGAGTTTAACTCAAAAAGTACATCAAATTATCTCTAAATTTTAATTTATCATGTTCATTAAATTCTTTATATGAAAATCTTATGGGATGCAAAAATTTAAAGTGTTTTGAGTTTTTTAAGTTATGCTTTTTAATTTTTAAAAATTAGCTTTAAAAGTAATAATAATATATTCAATACTTGAATATCATTTTAAAAAATTAAAAACGGTGATTTAAAAATATCAAAACACTCTAAATTTTTGTATCTTATGAGATTTCCATATAAAAAATTTAATGATAATAATAAATTAAAATTTAAAAATAATTTATATATTTTTTAAGTTAAGATCACACAAATTTTCGGTCAACTTAAACTCACCATATGTATTACTCATAACAAATCATGTATTATATATTGATGGGTAGTACAAATGATTACTATCATAAGGTAGCCTGTACTACGAATAGTAACACACCCAACTCGAATTAAAACCTATCATATGGTTAGATCAGGACCTTTAAAAAGCGATGAAGGGAAGCAGAGGCTTTTCAGGACCAAGTGAATGAGTAGAAACATGAGATGAAACTGCATCATTGAGTGCAGCGTTGATGATCTCCTTCTTTGTTCAATGGCAAAGAAAAACAGAGCATCGCCAGCGCTGCAGTCAATTATGCGTTTTTCATTTCTATCACAAGGCGATTAGGCGAATGAACGGTTACGATGAAATTCAACAAACCCGACGAACGAACTGTAAGATTAACTTTTTTTTTCTTATTTTCTGCATTTAATTTTCTTCATAATACGAAAGTATACAACCGTGTTGCATAGCTGCGTACTAAACGAACCGAGAACGGGCCAATGAAGCACAAAAATCTATCTCAGGCTCAGCGCATCAGTTTCAATTGGCAGTTAAGCCATCAACCAAATCTCTAGCCTTCCATTTCAAACCAACAAGTTCAGTATCGATCACCGTACGTATCTTGTATACAAGGCCCTTTTTCGACTTCACACGGTGGCCACAAGCACACAGAACACCAATAATAGCAATGTCATCGTGCACGAGACCTGAGACATGACCACTGCGTCTCGTGAAAGAGGTGCAATTCATCCAGAAACACCAAACATGAATATATGGCTGGCAGCCCCTTGTATCATATTGATCCAAGCAATCAAATTGTTTTCGTTAGTTCGACTAAAAACATCCAGAATTTGGTACCAATTCTCCGCATTTCATATAGGTAACAATCAAAGAACCGAATCATTCATGATTCATTAGGGGTGAAACCTCTGAGAATCAGGAAAAAACCTTCCCAATCTTACCGAGGCCTGCCCACTCTGGACATAGCTACATACCACAGCACTCCAAGAAGCAGAGCTTAATGCACAATTGCACATGGACCGGCGGTGATCACCTTTTAAAGCAATAATAACATATCAATATGTAAGTGTGTTTCACCAGGGCCCCTAAATTAACATATATAATGCAAATCTTAACCCAATAGTTTGAATCGCACACAATTAGGTCAGGTGCACAGTTCCATTATCATCTCAGAAACAGAAGGTAACCAACCTTCTGAAAGAAAATTCAAAAAAAAAAAAAAAAAGTTAAGACAGGTATAAAAGAACTGAAAAAAAAATCAAATTAGTTAAATGAAAGTTCTTCAACAAATATCAATACATTCATTATTATCTATGTCCAAAATAGTTAAAAAAATTCAATGGTCTTGTAAAAGAGTAGTTTCGAAAATGTGTTTCGGCCCACCTAAAAAGCTCCTAATATTTAAAAAAATAATCAAATTAATCAGTCCTATCAAAAAGAAAAAAAAATAATTGAAAGCATCGATCGAGAATTCAAGATCTATCAAATTGAACTGGGAAAGTAGAAATCTCTGATAATAGCTCTCCATTGTGCATTTGTACTTGACAACAAAGTATTACTCTCACTGTCAAATACACAAATCCTATCAATCACTATCATAAATCTCTCCCAAAAAATGAAAGCAAATCAAAACAAAATGAATTAATTAGGCCCCCAACATATCAAGTGGTACGCCTTATTCAGTTTCTCCTCCGGCATCCTCGCTTTTTTAAGAAGCGCATCACCAGCAGCCGCAGATCCCCTCTCGCCCATGCGAGAATTAGAAGAAACCGTCTTAGACGGCACAGAGCTTGCACCGGCACGATTAGATATCGTCTGGTAGAGAGACCTCATTGTATAGTTCCACCGGCACAACCCAACTTGATCCTTGAGCGCTTCGACAACACCGACACTCGCGGCAACCACCATGGGCGCCTTGCTCTTGATTGCTCCGCTCATTTCTTTGCTTCAGTAGTGTTTCTCGGATTCTCAGTAGATCTGGGAGATCAGAAAAGAGGATTGTTGAATCGATTGATTGAATGCTTAGACTAGATGGCTTTGGTTTGGAAAAATAAGGGAGAGAGAGATCTGTATTTATGAAGCAGGGAGGAAGGAGGTTGGAGGAGAAACAGGGGGCGGTATAGATTTGCTCGGAATAGTGTTGGTGGGGCCATTATTTCTAGAGCATGCCAGTATGGCCGTTTCAGTCCAGAAACGACTAATTGCACGCGGCCTCATGCAATTTTGTTTGAATAAAACGCACAATTTATAGTTAATACCCTTCCAATATGTCAATATTTACAGAAGAATGGATACTTCACCGACAGGTGCCAGCTGCCTCTCTGTACAATTTTTAAATAGTAAAGGGGCAAAGGCAGAATAATGCAAATTGGCAGAAAACTGGGGGCTAAGTCTAACTGTCTAACCCACCCTGTAAGATTCCCCACGGGGAATATACCGTAGCAATTTTGGATCTTTTTCACTTTTCAGTTTTTTAGAGGGACGGCGATGCAATTAATTTGTAAAATTTTTATTGGGGAAATGGAATCTCGGAAAGATATGCCTTGAACTTTGGAGTCTTTGAATCAAAAAACAATAAATATTTCCGCAATATTTTTTATCATTTTAGTTATTTTTTAAAATTAAACATTACATTCCGAAATTTAAATTTAAATTTAAATTTAAATATTATTTTTTTAATGTTTTTGAACGACAATAATAGATACGGATAACGGATGATCTTCCTCTTGTGCTATATTTTGAAATTTTGGGCATTATATTTTATTTTTACTTCGATTTGTTCTGAAATTTGACCCTTAAACTTTGCACACAAAATCCTATAATTTGATTATCATACGTAATTATCTAACAAAAATATAAATGTAAAATTTTGATGTCTTAATTGTCAGACTTATATTTTAAGGATTAGCGTCTATAAATTTATTGACTTATAATAAAATTAGCGTCTATAAATTAGTCCGGCATTTTTGAATAGCACTAGCTGTTATATTTTATGGATTAAAAGGAACTGACGAGTTAACAAAAAAATTCAATTGAAAAAGATGGAAAAGATACTATATATTGCCATGCCCTCCAACAAATTTTAAAACTGACATTTTTGTTTTTGAGCCCCTAATTGGAATTTCCATAATTTCTACGAGCAGGTTACAAAATTAAGAAAATATTTTTTTTAGAAAAATTAGAGGGTAAAAACGAAGACACGCAGCGAACGTCAGAGCAAAAAAGATAATATATATATATATATATATATATATATATATATATATATATATATAGAGTGGAGATAGCGTGAGTTTAAGCTCACGGAGGCCTTCCGTGAGCTTAACTCATATTAAATGATCTTAAAATTTTAATTTATCATTCTCATTAAATTCTTTATATGAAAATCTCATGGGATGCAAAAATTTGAAGCGTTTTGAGCTTTTTAAGTCGCCGTTTTTAATTTTTGAAAATGATGTTCAAGTATTGAATATATTATTATTATTTTTAGAGCTGATTTTCAAAAATTAAAAACGGTGACTTAAAAAGCTCAAAACGCTCCAAATTTTTGCATCCCATGAGATTTTCATATAAAGAATTTAATGAGAATGATAAATTAAAATTTTAAGATCATTTATTATGTTTTTTGAGTTAAGCTCACGGAAGGCCTCCGTGAGCTTAAGCTCACGCTATCTCCACTCTATATATATATATATGCTAATATGCTTTATAAAGCACAAATTACTTTATACTTTATGTTTATATTTTATATTTTAAAACTTAAATGAACGATTTAAACCGTTAAATATGATTTTCATATCAAAATCTTCTTGTTGATCAAATTTTATATTTTTTAGAACTTTTTTACTATTTTTTTGAAGAACTATAAAATTCATTGATCTTACGTCATCTTAATCATTCAATATAAATGATTTTCTATCCCTTTAAATAAATAGCAAAAAAATTACATAAAATATAATATTTGATCACAAAGTAGATTTTGGTATGAAGATCATATTTAACGGTTTGGATCGTCCATTTGAATTTTAAAATATGAGATATATGCATGAAGTATGAAGTATTTTGTATTTTATAAAGCACATTAGCACACCTCTATATAAATATAGAGAGAGAAAATTAACGTGCTTCTAGGAGCACGGAACCCCTTCATAATTTTAGCTTAAAAAATATATCAAATTATCTTCAAATTTTGATTTATCATTCTCATTAAAAAAATTCTTCATATTGAAATCTTGTGGGGTATAAAAATTTGGGGTGTTTTGAGTTTTTTATGTCGCACTTTTTAAATTTTGAAAATAATGTATAAATATTGAATATTTTATTATTATTTTTAGAGTTGATTTTCAAAAATTAAAAAATGCAACTTAGAAAACTCGAAATATCTCAAATTTTTACACCCCAAATGATTTCAATATGAAGAATTTAATGAGAGTGATAAATCAAAATTTGAAAATCATTTGATATATTTTTTTATTTAGAATCACGGAGGGCTCTAGCTTTATTAAGAGAACGCTAAACAATTTGGAGAGAGAGACTAAGAGCAAGAAGTCGAAACAAAATTGTGTTATAATAATTTTAGTTGTATTGTTGATTTTGTTGATTTTTCTATGTTTTAGCTTGAGTTTGAGTGTATGCTTGATGCAGCCAAGAAACATGTTATTAGACTAGTCCAATGAAGAAGATTTAGGTGTTTAGTGTTTAGAATTGTTGTTCTGTTGGAAATGTTAGAAGTTGTTAGACTAGTTCAAAGAGCAAATTGTTATAATGTTTCATAGTAGCAAAGTTATGGAGCATATGATCATTAAACTGAGTTTGTGGCATATTCGATTTGTCTCACTGTTATTTTGACTTTGTCTCACAGTAGCAAAGCTTGAAATGGTTTTTGAACAATTTTTGGCTTGACGCCATGCATGCGTGGATGCATGATGTGTCAGAGGTTTTACAAAACTGGGCATGGTAAGTCATGGATTGAAGGCGTAAAGATTGGAGGGCCAAATTTGACTAGAAAGATATATCTGTTTTGGATGATATTGAAATAATTTATATATGGTTTTGACTTGAAATAGTTTTGTTTGCTCATGTCATCTTGTAGATCTGTAGAAATCTCAACAAAATCAAAATAATAAGACAAAAAAGAAACATTGCCAACGACATAAGACCAAAAAGAAAACACTGCCAACGACATAAGACCAAAAAGAAAACATTGCCAAAAAGAAAACACTGCCAACAAAAAGAAAACGCTGCCAATTCAAAATATCTTCTTTTAGTCAGAATCACATTCTAATTCATCTTCGCTCTCTTCAAATCCAATATGCTGGTCTCCTCCAAATAATTTTGCTCGCTTAAAAAATCATAAATTAACATAGTTAGAAGAAATAATTTAAAATTAAACCTACAAAGTTGTAAAGTGTAAGATTAATAAAAATGAAAACCTTTGGGTAAGTTCGAGCATTGTGACCTTCTTTGGCATTGCATATGCTACATGTTCGCATTTTCTTTGCATTCTTTTCGGCAGCAGACACAAATCGCGTAATTTTTTTTCTCTTACCTTTACATTGTGATTCTGATGGATCAAGAAATAAGGATACACTAGTCAACGTTGTCTTTTTAGCTTCAATCGTTTTTATTTCCTGATTGAGCACTTCATTTTCAACTAAAGATGATAACTTTGTCATTCCATCGGTGATGATCTCTTTTAAACAACTAAAAGTACTTGATGTTAATGCACCAATTCTACCCATTTCCATCAAACTTGATTTTATGGTAGCAAACCTCAAGCATCGTAATTCCGCCGATTCTCCCGAATCCATGCTTCTCTCATTCACATGTCTTTTGGAATTTGTGTTGGCACATTTTGTCCAACGCTTTAAAATATAGTGTGCAGGAAGATGTGATATGCCTATATGTTGCATGACTTTAATACAATGCGAGCAAAGCAATCCCTCCACCTCAAACCCTTTGCAACTACAAGTAATCGTACACCTTTCTCTATCCACATCTATTATGTAGGACTCAGGTTTAAAATTTTTAAAAAGAGGGTGGTAAGTAATTTTAACCTGATATAATACATCTCTTGTGATCTCGCTAACGAAGCCAAGTGAGCTCTCTTTAATAATCTCCTTGAACACAGAAAAAACATTTCTTGTATAAATTTGACATGCTTCATTCTCAAATTGATAATATGAGTATGCGTGAGGTGTCTCGTTCATGGTTTTGAGATCTTCATCACTCTCTCTTTGCCATATGCCTTCGATAAGCTTCTCAATTTGCATTACGAATTGATAAATTGATTTATGGTTGTCCACCCACAACTTAAGAAGAGCATTCATACTCTCACTTCGTTGTGTCGTAGACATGTCGGCAAAAAATATGTCTTGAAAGTAGGCCGGAACCCATTGTGCCCGAGTGTGATACATCACATTGATATGCTTGTTGTCATGCAATTTAAATCTATCTACCATAGCGCGACCAACCCTTTTCAAAGTCGAAAATTGTTAGGTTTCGGTTGATGACAACACCCAACTCCTCGCGAAATCCATCCATCTGATTATAAAGCGAGTCAAAATGTTCTCTTGCCTTTCTCATTATATGCCACTGGCAACACCTATGCGTAGTATTGGGAAAGGTAAGTTCAATAGCCTTCTTCATTGCAGGATCTTGATCAGTGATTATTGCTTTCGGATGTTTACCATACATTGCCTCTAGCCATTTTTGGAACAACCAACAAAAATTTTGTGCATCTTCACATCTAAGAAGAGCCATGCCAAAGAAAATTGAGTGTCGGTGATGGTTTACACCAATGAATGGTGCCAATGGCATGCTGTACTTATTAGTTTGGTAAGTTGTGTCAAAGGTCACGACATCTCCAAACTCTTGATATGCACGTCTAGCTCGCCCATCAACCCAGAAAATATTTTTTACGGCACATTTATCATCTGGCTCTATGGTATAAAAAAATTGTGCATCATCTTCTTGCTTCTTTTGAAAATACATCAGGGTCGTATCAACATCCACACCGAGGAGCCTTCGATTTTCTGCTACAATATGGTTGCTCACATCTTTTTTTTGAATCTTAGATTCTGCTTATCCCCATATTGGACAGCCATATATTCTAAAATTTGAGAAGTTCTTACATTTTGAGCACTCAAATTTCGAATAGTATCCTTATCATCTTATGTCAAGCGTTTTTGGGATCTTAGATTTCGCTTCTTTGAGGGGCTGGTAACTAAGTCATGGTTGTGCTCCTCTACAAACACACTCACTTGCCAAATATTACCCTTTACAATCTTGATCCTGCATGAGGCCTTACATCCCATCCTTATTATCCCTTTTTGTTTCTCCGGTGTCCTTTGATTAGTGGAACTTCCAATTGACATTTCTCTCTTCTTTTGATAATTAGAAAATCCTTCTTTGTGACATGTGAATCTAATTGACGAAACACCTTTGCTACTTGATGCTCTACTTGCTTTGCGCACACTAAATCCAATACGACATGCATAATTATTGTAGAAAGCATATGCCTCTTCAGGTGTGTGAAACTCCAAGCCAACATAAGGCTTGTTTTCACCATCTGATGCACTTTCTTCTCCTACAGCTTGAACATTCTCATCATCCAAATCTTCAACTCTCTCTTTTACTGCCACACCCTCATCACTTTCTTGAATCTCTAATTCCCCTAAATTATGAAAGTATGGGTCGTTGCTATCCAACTGTGACAAAAAAAAAATATCACTAATGCATTCTTCTAACTATTATATCAAAGTTGTAACACAATAAGAAAAATAATATGTTATTACCCGCAATGAAATTTTATGACTATTTTCATGTTCATTACCAACGGTTTCACTCGAACCACCGTATGAAGATGCATCAATGTCTGTACAGAACAAAACAAAAATTTTCAATTGAATTAATCACAGATGAAAATATTATGTAATTGAAAAAAAAATTATCACTGATGGAATTAATCACATATGAATTAATCGGAAAAAAATCTCCCATTGAAGTAATCACATATGAATTAATAACATCCATATGTGATTGGAGTCTCACCCATCACATTATGTAATCGGGAAAAAAAAAATCACTGTAAAAGAAAATGGAGTCTCACCCATCAGATTCAATGGAGAAAGAAAATTCCTGCTTTGCCACTTGAGAAAGAAAACAAATTAGAAGTCAGAAAGGTGGTCCTCACTACTCAATGCTTGTCGCTAGTGAAAAGATTTTGCCTCACCCATTTTTTCATATCGCTAGGTTTTGGAACAGAGCGGAAAAGTGAAAAGGTGGAAAAAAAGGAAAGGGATCAATTGGAGCCCTCCAGTGTCGGAGAAATAAAGTGACTTGATCCATCGCGCAGATTTTTTTTTTCCAGTGATCCAGCGATTTGATCGGGTACGGGATTGAACGGTGCAGATGCTGAAGTAATTTTTTTTTTACTTCATGACTGATGGTAGTATTTCTCTCTCTATATATATATATATATATAGAGAGAGAGAGAGAGAGTCTGACTATGGTGCTTTGCAAAGCACAGAGGCGTTGTGTGTTTTGCGCTCTATTTTTAATTTGAAGTCAGAAATAATTGATCCGAATTATTCAATCTAATATTCATATAAAAATCTATTATTAAATCAAATTTTATATTTTTTAAAAAATTTTTACTATTTTTTCTGATGAGGGGAAAATGACTTGATTCGAGAATTCTGGTTCCTCCAAAAATAATGGTTTTCCACCTATCCAAAAAAAATGCAAATAAATTTCAAAAAATGTAATTTTTTTTTCGGTAATAGATTTTGATATGGAGATTAGATTGATCGGTTTGGATCGATCATTTTTTATTTACAATTAAAAATAAAGCGCAAAACATACAACACTTTTATACTTTGCAAAGCATCATAGCCTAATTATATATATATATATATATATATATATATATATATATATATATATATAATGAAAACTGTTGTAGGCTTGTAGCAGCCACCGGTTCGTGCAAGTCCAACCTAGGGAAATTGTTTGGTTCAAGTTTTCTCTTTCTGGGAAAAATATTGGAGGCAGAGTGGTACTGGTATGGAGTATGGAGAGTTGCGGGCACTGATATTTGATATTTTGCGAACGAGGCAGAGCTGCGCTGGTAATTGCTAATTGGTTCTGGTCGGTGGGCCGGTGGCCAAGGAGTTTGATCTCTGCTAATTTTAATATACTTTTATTTTTTTTTAATTATTGATTATCTAGATTAATTTCTGCATAAGTAGGAAGCCTCATGAAAAAAAAGGTTAAATGAAAGCTGATGAATTAGACCGCTGCTGCAGGATTTTGGTCAGGACAGTAATTGAATTTAATAACTTATTAAGTTTAAATTCATTAATTAATTGAATATTAAATAAAAATATTAAAATAATATTTTATATATATTAAAAATGATAAAAAATAAAAATTAAAATAATAAATAATCATAGCCATATATCCCATGAACACTTATTATAGAATGTAGAGTGCCACATATCTGCAATCCGCGTCATTTTCACGGCAAGTGCAGCATAAAAGTCGATTCAATGTGCTAATTTCTCTCGTGTCTGTCTTAAATAAAAAAAAAAAGGAGGATTTAGATAGGTATGGTGAGTCAATGATAAAACAGTCAATTTTTATGAAAAAAAAAGGTATTAAATTTTTATTGTGTTTAAACGTTCATAATCAAGTGGAGAATATTATATATTTGTAAAATTGTAATTTTGTAAGCAATGGAATGTCCTTACTCAATAAATGATTGAAAGCACGTCATATTTAAAACAATGTCATGTCAAAACATGTGGTACTATAGAAAAGAGTTACTGTCTTAAAATAATCCGGACGGGTTAGACTTTACCCGCGTATTCTGTGGCCGTGATCCGATCCATCCCGATCTATGACCAAACTCGTTAGACCCGTGATCCGTTAGAACCGGAGGGTTTAATACGGGCGCGCGCAAAAAAAATTGAAAAAAAATCCATGCAAATCCGCCCCCACCCGGGAAACCGAAACCCGTGCAAACCCGATCCAATATCCGATAAACCCGGAAAATTTCAAAAAATTCAAAAAAAAAGTGCGGGGAAATTAAAAAATTTTGGTTAAAATATAAATAGTTATAAATTTTTAATGTTGGAACCGAACACACAACAATTGTCGGATCGGATTTCTGCAATCTGCAATATCTATCTATCTTGTATGTGATGCCACCCAGGTTGCGCCTCACTTAGGATATAAAATGGATCGAATTTGTAACGTATAGTGTTAAAATTATATTTATATTTATTTTTTATTTGATGGATTTCGATTCGATTACGGATATTAAATGGATGTCAAAATTTAAAATCAAATTCACCTAAAGGAATACGAAGTGGATATTCGATGGATATGTATTTTGTGATAAATATTAAATAAAAATTAATATATATTATTAGTAATTATACATATATAATAAAAATATGTATTAATATTAATAGTAAATATATATTTGCAATGTATATAATATTTTATAAATAAAATTTCATAATATATATTTTATTTCAGATACAGATAATAAAGTCTAAAATCAAATTTATATTTATATCTGCATCGAATACGAATAAGAATAATTAATATTATCCGTTCTTTACACCCCTAACCTCACTTGATCTGAAATCGAGGTCTTCTTCAGAATTTTTCTTTATTTTTTTTGAACATTCAACACAAGTGTGCCCAAAAACATATTAAAATATCAAATTATTTCAAACTTATTTATTTTCATCAAAATTAAATTGTATAATTTATATTTCATATAAACTAATATAATGTCAGGTTATTTCAACTTCATTTGAACACCTAAATGCTTTGCATATTTAAATTGTTTATTAAATTTCGTACAATGACCCCTTTTAATTGCATCTCCACTTTTAATCTGGCTTAAATGGTCTTAAGCGCGCCAAATTTGCCCCCGAGCGAAATCCGATCTGGCGTTTTAAAATTAGAAAAAACGATTCAGCGTTGGAGTAAGGATTTGAGTTTTAGAAACTGTCCGCTTTTAGAGCATTTTCAATACTGTAACGGTTCGAAATCTTTTATTACTGTCATGTCAGATTTAATTAGAGAAATTATTAATTAAAATTAACGCTTTCCAATGTAGAAAATATCTCTAGATTTTATTTATGCCAAATCATTTAGTGAAAATAGAAAAAAAAAATAGATTTAGCAAAAATGATCTCCAATGCTAAATTAAATGAGTTGCTAAATTAAAAACTATGATTAAAATTTCTAAATTAGAAACTATCTCTCCAATATTAAAATTAAAAATAAACAATGATACATAAAAATAAAAACTCAATAAAAATTGTCATTGAAGATGCTCTTATAATCAACTTGGCAACAACATAAGTTTAGAAACCGTTTTAGCATTGAAAATGCTCTAATAATCTATTAATCTGTCATTGATCGTGATATCATCATCAAAATCAAGGGGATATGAACTTGTATTATGATCATGATATTAAAATTCATGGGATGCAAACACACAAAACGTAGAATTCACATTTTAAGTTATCGCCAATAATGTGAATTTTACGTTAACCGTGTATTGCATGAATTTGCATAACTTATAGTATTATATACATAAAATAGCTGTGGAAGTTGCTCATTCTGAAAATTTAAAGGATAACGCTGTGATTGTTTTGTTCATGATTTAAATCTGACGATCATTGTGAATTCAGACAGTTATTATATACGTATAGTACTTAATTTAAAGGAGTCGGACCCGTGTTGCATCCCTTAGGTAAATTTTCCCTAAGCTTATTCAGAACCCTTTGATTTTGATCAGACATGTAGAGATAGAACTGGAATTTCAATTTTGAAGGTGCGGAATGTTATATTGAGCACTAAATAAAAATATTAAAATGTTGAATGAACAAAATCTCTTAAAAAATATACTATGATTTTTAAATTTTTATGTAAATTTTGATTTTATGAGAGCTACTTTTTGTTAGTGTGCCCTTAATTCCTTCCCTAAAGACTAGGCCACGTTTTGAACTAATATATTGCACGCTGATTTGATACATTTTCTTTAGAGCATACTGGAAAATTAGTAGAAAGTAACTTACTTATTCTCAAAAGAGGAAGAAATGCACTTTCTGCGGACGAATTTTCTGGAGGATTACAGAATAGAAATTTAATTTCAGATTTTATTAAAATCCTCGGCTAATTAATAATTAAGAAATTGTTTCATTTTTTTGAACTGATGGAAATTATATTTAATAAAAATAGTACAAATGGTAGCTAGTCTCATTAATAAAATAACTATATACATCGAGCAATGATACCGGATCATTCGAATTTCATATATATACGTTTTGTTTTATTCCAACTTACATATAGAATTATAGATACTAAAAAAATGATTTGCTGAATATGTAATATATGGCTAACCAAGTAGCATTCAACGTAATTAAATAATAAAACGCGCTGATACCGGATCCAAGTTTCTGTAGATTAAGATTAAAGAACAATTTGTACTGGGAAATAATTATTATTTTTTATTCCTCACAAGTCACCACCATAAAAAAGTTTCTCGATTATATAATATAATTATAAACTGCGATCTCTAAGTCCGAATCGTGAACTGAGAGGAACAGAGAAGAGAGTACTTCCATGTGAACATTTTAATTACAGTTTTTCATTATAATAACTATTTAAATAATATTAATTTTAATAATAAGAGTCATAAAATCGAAATTTTAAGAATACGAATGGTAGCACGCAACTGTCAATAACGTTGTGTAAATGCATCAGTGAGACTAACGCGTTTGTGCAAAAACGTCACTGGAAGTGACGTTTTTACAACGCACCACTCGTAGTGGCACAGTGTCATTCATATTCTTAAAATTTTGATTTTATCACTCTTATTATTAAAATTAAGATTATTTGAATAATTATAATAAAAAACTGTTTTAATTAGTATACATCTCGTGCTGTTTTTCATCGCTGTTAATTACTTAGTTTTAAACTTTTAACAGTCAGTCTAGGAAGACTGAGAAATTAATGCACATTATAATGTTGTCAAGCATTCCATTTCCACAGAACAGAGAACAAATGCTTTATATTAATATATACACCCAAAATGTCAAAATTGTTCTGCACCAGAATACCAATAACGGTAACACACACACACACAATCTTCAAACGAATCAAGTCAATATTTATAATAATCAACTTAATTTGTTGATTAATTCGGGCCCCAGCAAATGAGGTGGTAAGCCTTGTCCAGTTTCTCCTCGTAACTCTTTCCCCTATGGTAATTACCAGCACCGTTCTCCCTCTCATTACCAAGCTTAGAATTGGAAGAAACAGCAGCCATGGCGCGATCCTTGAGAGAAAGAGAAGCAGCTCTTTTGGAAGCGCGCTGATAGAGAGAGCGCATGGCGTAGTTCCATCGGCACAGTCCCACCTGGTCCTTGAGCGCCTCCACTGCTCCGATGCTCGCTGCGACTAGCATTGACGCGTTCCTTGTAGCAATACTAATCATTTAATGAAATTTTCTTACTTGTTGTTGTTAACCTAACCTGGAGAAGGGGAGTGAGGAGGAAGAGAGGAGGGTGGGTATTTATATGGAGCAAGAAGAGCGGAGGCTGAAAGTGGAAAGCGTTCATTTTTTTAGTAAAACAGGAGAAGAAAACAATGGGAGACTGGTGGTCCAGTCGCTAGTTTTCCGGAAACGAATTCACATTCTCTGCGTTAAATAAAATTTTAAATTTGTGTTTGCTCGCATTTTAAATTTTAAAGGGACTCCGTCAATTTAAACTTGACCGATGTGCTTACTCTTAATCGCGGATTAAAATCCGCGAATCAGATCCCGCCACGTATAAACTTATATTTTGAATGGACTCAGAGGATGCGATTCATCCAGGGACTGGGGTCTTTCTTGTCATTTTATTTTCATGCTAATTTCATAATTGACCCTCAATTATTTATATTTACGTTTCTCCACATTACTCGTGCCTTATGTTGCCATTGTTATTCGTTTATCATTTCTTAATCTAAAAACAAGATAGCAAAGTACGTTCCAAATGAACAAAAGAAAGGAAAAAAGTGTGTTGAAATATATTAATGTTGGAGGAAATAAACATCTACAGTAATTTCATTGAATTAATGAGAGAAGTTATTCTAGAGAGTAATTTCATTGTCCCATAAAATAAAACGAAAATAAGAAATAAAACAAAAGAAATGGCAACGGTCATTGAACTTTTGTGACCTCCCGTTCCCGGGTTATTTCTTCAATACCACTTACTCCGATTAAACTAAGCGCTCACTTAGATTCCCAGTCTTTCGAACTAAAAATCCATCATTTTTTGGGTCATTAATTTTGCATTGAAATTCATAATGATCATTAAAAATATGAATTTTAAATTTTGAAATTATTAAAAATATGAATCTCAATACAAAATTAACGGTCCGAGAACTCTTTAAATTAATTTTTTGGACCTCTTAATATTATAATTATTGCTCTTAAAATACTACCCGACCATTAAACTAATTAAACTAATAGAAAGTGTCAATTCCGAAAAAAATAGAGTACTAAATCATGTGGCGTCATGGAATTGTGTGCCAAAGCTCAGCTAATTTGTCGCACTAGAAACAATCTGAGGCCGGCAGATTATGTCCATCCGCCGACGTTTTTAATTTGAAAATCTTACTATCTTAAAAAGCACTTAAGAACTGAATTAATCCAGTTGTTTTGTTCAAATGTTTTGGATTTTTTAAGACGTGAAATTCCATAATTACCCTCTTAAATGTCTTTTACACCGTTCAAATTTAGATTTCTGAAAAATAGACGTTCCTGATTGTATGTCGGATGTTTTTTTATCTCTCCAATTCGATATTAGTTTTTTTTGTTGTTTCGCTGACGCTCCGATAATTCAAATAACCAACTCTCACACTCGCCCGTTCCGCCATTCGAATAACTCTTGCAAAACCTCCCTCTCTGTCGCGTCTCCCTCTCATCTCTCTTTCGCACTCCTCAATCCCTCTCCCGCTCCGTTACTCGCACTCGATCGCTGAGAACCCGGTGTCACTCTCTCTGTCTCTCGGTCGCCTCGCCTCGTCGATTCAGAAGTCGATGTGCCTCTCTCGCTTCGTGACGCCGCGACCATTGATTCCGACGAGGCCGCCTCTCTACAGAGGGAGGGAGTGCGAGCGATGGATTACATCTTTGATTGTATCTTTTACAAGCTCCAATGAAAACCCAATTTTGTAGCTAGCGCAACATCAATCTCTGCCTTCGCGAAAGGGGAAAACCCGAATTAATTACAGAGAAAATGAGAATTCAATCGCAAGGTAAGTGTTTCTGACCTCACACCAGATGTTCGATGAAATGTCTATTGCAAACTTTCTCGTAGTTTTATTCTATATAGCTCTCTAGGATTATATTTTTGAAGGAATTTCGTTTCTAGATAGTATTCTGGTTGATTGATTAAGGCGTGCTTTAACTGCACATTCTCTTTCAACAGCATGATACCATCACCACGACCTCATGGATTAGTGTCGGTCCCCCAAGCTCAGCCTTGGCAACCTTTTCCACCTGTTGCCTCTTCTTTTTGGCAACCGAGAAATGTGCAAGAGCATATTAGGAAATTGCAAGAGACTATGGATGTCTCTAAAGCCATGTATGCTGCTAACAAACTGAGATTTCTCTTGGTTGCAAGTTGGTTCTAATTCCTTAGTTATGACTTATGACACTAATAAATGGTGAATTTCTTCCCAGGCTAAATGATCTGGAGGCGTTACTCAAATTAAAAACTGGTGGTAGTTCTGGAAATGAAGAGTTTCTTGAGTTAATAAATGCAAAGAAACATGACATAGATGCTCAGGAGCCTCTTTCAATTGAAGCAGCTAACTCAATATGCACACATTTAAAAGGCCCTCCTAGCCCCTTTAGCTTCTGTCACTGACCAGATAGGCTTGTGAGAAGAGAGATAACTTGCAGTGAAATTAGGCCTAAAGATGCAAAAATCCAAAAGAAACATACTTTGGAGGAAGAGGAAAAGGAGACAGATTGTAGAATTTCTACACAAGGTATTTACATTCTCTTTCAGTGCAGTGCTATAGGAAATTTTAGTTTCATGGATATGGCATCTTCTTTGGAGTGGAGATGGCAGGATGGTGTTTGAGAGGGAGAGAGAGAGGTGTCGATTTATTACATTTTGACTTGAAAGGCTCTACAACCAAGACCTCTGATTTTGAACTGCATTTTGTGACCTATGATTCATTTTGTACCGAAGTCTTTTACTGCATCCTGTAAATGAGTCTTTATTCTTTTCATTAGGTGATTTATATACCGGGCACGATGAAGTTATTCCAAACATTTTGCAAGAACGTGAAGATTATGATAAGGTTGATAAGGCTACTGATGATTGGAGGGTTCAAGAGATTGCCGGACGTAAGGTAGTTCCTTTCTATCATAACCAAAGTTACCATAGCCATTTCAGTATTTCTCTTCTATATTCTTTCAGCAATTGTACTTACATAATTTAATTAATTATGTCTTAGTTGGCATACTGCACAAAATAAAGTTGATGTAAAGTATTAAGCATTAATTGACAAGAAGAATAAACAAAGATGATGCAAATTTGTGTATGCTGGTCGGCATGTACAATTTCATATCTAACTGATACTAAAATGAAATTGACATCTTGCTCGAGGAAAAGTGCACTTTGTGGAGAAATATATTTGGTTTCGGTTGCGTTGTACACAATGATTGCTTTTTTATTTCCGTTATTTTATCTTTGTAGTGATGGGTGTAATTAACTTGAAATCACAGGTTGAAAAGTATGAAGAAAATTGCAAAGAAAAAAGCTGATGAGGAGAAAAAGATGCTTGAATCGAGGTATGAACAAGTTTAGTGAAATGCTATTACTATAATGGTTTTATTATCTTTCTGTTCTACGTATCGGTAGGAGTTAGGGTTTACTACTTGGAAATCCAAAAATCCAAAAATTTGTACGGAAGTATTTGTTTTTTTTTAACCTGCATGAATGTTAAAATAATTGGATTTGGTGAATTTTCTGCATTGATCTTCTTCTCCTTCTTTGCTGAGTAAAATAAAATAGTCAAAGAGAATAGATGCATAATAAGCAGCCATGGCTTTAATAATTGCAGGATGCATGAAAATTCATACATATATTGTATGAATATATATTATGACAAACCAGTGAAAATAAATTTGTTTGCCTTGCCAAATCATTGGGACACAAAAAAACTTTTTAATTATTTAAGTATAATTGATCTCAGTTTGTTAATATTGCTCTGTAGTTGTTCAATATGACCGAGCTTAATGTAAAAGCAAAGAAAGAAAACAAACTTAAAGAGATCAATTAAACACACTATTTGTTTATGTAGATGGCGAAAGCTACATTGAATATTGGCTGGCTTGGTGCCGGTATACACAGTGATAGAGCGAAAGAGTTCTAAATTGTGCTACACCTAATAATTGGTACTAATCTTGGACCACTTATTGGTTATGTACTGACAGTGTAGGCAATTACATATTTTGCATGTTCTTTTACACATGCTTTAATATTTGTCACTACAATACTAAAAGAGCACAAAATTTTTTAAAATGGCCTCTCATTCTCTCCCCCCTCCCCCTCTCTATTTTTAGATTGCGATGTAATTGTTCAAACTGACACATCAATATCTCGAGTTCATGCTGAGATAATTGTGACAAAATGGTATCCTAGGAACCTGCAAATATGGGATCCATCTCTCAATCACAATAAAGGGATATGGGCGTATTTAACCAACAAGATGCCTGAAGCGGTCTGCAAGCTTTCAAATTTTCAACATTAACATTTCTTTCTGTCTCCTTCTATCTTGACATTGTTTCTATACATATGTACTCTATTGTTTAGGTATCTGAGGAAGAAAAGGAGATAATTGAAGGAAGGTTTGCACAGATGTGGGATGAAATTATTAGTAGCTTCCGAGAAGATCTTATAAGTGAAGGTTACTTTTTTTTTTTCCAATTTCTCTTATTGCAAATAATTACCATTACATTTTTTTTTACAAAAGGAATGAATGGTTATTATTGTATATTTTTGTAACATACTTAATTATTATCACTGCTTTAATAACGAGTCATAACGTTATTGTTATCCTTAATTTTAAAAGTCCGCGCGTAAGAGCGGGTATATGTACTAGTTGTAAAAAATGCAAATTTCTAAGAAGAAAATTAAATTATTCGCTGTGAACTAAAATAATTTTATTGGCCTCTCTACGATATGAGGTTATGCTAATTTTAATATGTACGAAATAAATTTTATGTCATTATAAAAAAAAATGCAGGCTTATATATTGCAGTAAGTAGTGAACAGAAATGTTCACATCTAACGGGTGCCAAAATATTTATGGAAATTATAAGTACAATAAGAGAAAAGTAAAAAAAAAAAGTATAATTAAATTAGGATTTATTTTTGCTTAAATGTCGTATTACATTAATTAATTTCACTAAGCAGTCGTTCATGCACGATATATGTGATCCTAGGACCAACAGACAATTTCGATGAAAAAATTAATTATGTTTAGAGGTGGCAATCGGGTCGGGTCGGGTTCGGGTTCGGGTTTGGGTTGGACGGGTCGGTCGGTTTGATATGTGATCCTAGGACCAACAGACAATTTCGATGAAAAAATTAATTATGTCGTTATGAAAAGTTTAAGCCGGTACCTTGTGGTTACAAAATTTGCACCTAAGTCAATAAATGCATATATATTTTCATATTTTGCCATGTACAAATTCAATATGCTCATAAATATATGTTAATTGAAGTTTGTTGAGAGACATCCCAGCACAACCATGAGCAATGATAATTTGTCTAGGATGGGAATGAGCCATGATAATTTTTTTGGACGCTTTCAACCTGAGGACTGAGGAGGGCTTCTGACACGGCGGAGATCGACAGCTCAAAGCGTCAAAGAATGGTGGCTCTGTTGCTGGCCTGCCATGGCAGAACCAAGAGCAGCTTCTCTGCTCGATCAAGATCCAGAACCAAAACCTACAGAAGGCGGATGAATCTTGGAATGACAGCAAGAGGCTAATCGAGACAGAGAGAGGCGCCGAGTTCAGCGGTGGCGGCGATTCTGACACGCAGCGACATTGAACAAGATCAAACTAGTTTCTTTTTTTTTTTTTCCAAGCACAGAATAACAGAGGGAATAAGAGGAGAACATAAGCAATTTAGGTCTGGAATAAGAGAACTATAAAATTAATTGATAATACAAAGGCTTTATTCTAGAATTTCTTTTATTGGCTGGAATAGGATGAAAAAGGGAGCAAAATCTTCTCGTAGGGGTCTAGGGGGTCTAAACGGGTTTGGTTAGTTGCTTCTTTTTTATTTTTGCAGACTGTCAATTTGAATCATAATAATTGGGGAATTCAGCTTGTATTTCTCAATTTGAATTATAATAATTAGGGAGAACTTATCAAATAACTTAAAAAAAAAAATCAATTTCTGAACTCTCATTTCTCATCTAGAAATTCTCAATTTCCTGATTCAGTCTGGATAGGGATGGACTCTCAATTTCTGAACTAGTTTCTCATTACTCTCAATTTCTGAACTCTCATTTCTGATCTAGCCAGTAGCTTTTGTGAACAAATTTAGAGACGCTATTTCAAATTTAAGAATAGGCCCTCTGGCACCGAGTGCATCCGGTGTACAAACTAATTCAGTGTAAAATGGTCCGTACATGTTATCCGGATCATCCGATTAAGGGGTTGGCAGACTTGAATTTGTAACGAACGGTCACAGTTTGGACCAATCCAAGTGCAAAGCATAAGAGGAAGAGTGTTGTGTGATTTGCGTTCTATTATTAATTTTAAGTTAGAAATCTGTTCAATTTAATTTTCATATCAAAATCTATTAGCAAACCAAATTTTATATTTTTTGAAATTCATTTGTTATTTTTTTATAGGGAAAAAATTGTCATTTTTGAATGAATCGAATTCTCAAATTAAGTCCATTTTTTCCTCATCAGAAAAAATAACAAAAAATATAAAAAATATAAAATTTGATTTACTAATAGATTTTGATATGAAGATTAGATTGAACGGTTCAAATCGATTATTTCTGACTTAAAATTAAAAATAGAGCGCAAAACACACAACGCATTGTGCTTTGCAAACCACCATAGTCACTCTCTCTCTCTCTATATATATATATAGAGAGAGAGAGAAAAAAGCTAGCGTGCTCCTAGGAGCACGGAACTCCTCCGTGATCTTAGCTCAAAAAATATATCAAATGATCTTCAAATTTTAATTTATTACTCTCATTAAATTCTTCATATTGAAATCTTATGGAGTACAAAAATTTGAGCGTTTCGAATTTTCTAAGTTGCACTTTTCAATTTTTGAAAATCAACTCCAAATAATAATAATAATAATATTCAATATTTGTACATTATTTTCAAAAATTGAAAAAAGTAACTTAGAAAACTCGAAACACCCCAAATTTTTGTACCCATAAGATTTCAATATGAAGAATTTAATGAGGGTGATAAATAAAAATTTGGAGATCATTTATTATATTTTTTGAGTTAAAATCACGGAATGACTCCGTGCTCCTAGGAACACGCTAGTTTTACTATATATATATATATATATATATATATATATATATATATATATATATATATATATATTAGCTGGTTCTAGAGCCACAGATTCTTTCCATGCCACAGTCGCCTGGGTTTTTCAAGTGGCCTGTTTAAACAATACAAAATATAAAAGAAAAATATAACAACAGACAATATATCACATCAAAAACGACAGATTGCTTGATAGTCAAAATTATTGTCCTGTTTTTAAACTACTAATTGACCCAAAAATCTGCCTGAAAGCAATAATATTCCAGTGCACAGTACAATAAGTTTAGAATACAAAAATTAATTTCCCAGCTAGACCCAGTTAATTCATTTAATTAAACAAGACTCTTAAAATATCTGTGTAATTTTGGAGGGAGTTATTCCCTAAGTTAAATTTTTTTCTCATGTCCAAATGCCTAAATTATACCAACTTAGTGATATCCATGACATCACTTGCTATGCTCAACTCGGAGGAAACTTATTGGATGATTGTGCAGAAATCAAATTTGTTCAATTTAAATTCATTAGCAATTTTGAATGATTTCTGAAAGTGAACGCAAGCATATCTACTTGAGTGCTTTAGAATGTCCAATTGGTTCTTCTTGTTCTTTTTTTTAAGCAGAATCTTTGCTAATGTGGAGTTCAACCCACCTAAGGACCTAAGGTAGAGAATCCTTTGGGCGAAAAGTTGCTTTCCATGTATAGCAGCCATGAATTTGTACTTTTGAGCCTAGAATAGACAAATCAGGCCCAAAAAAACAAGTGGAGCTGGAATTACGAATAAAATTTATTAATCGGTCTTTTTTTTTAATTAAGTACAAACATAAGAAAACAAATATTTAATAGTACAGTTCTCCCATTTTTTAATGTTTTTACTTTTTAGTTCTCGGATATTGGAAAGAAAATAAAGATAAAAAAATCAAGGTTTGGTATCAGATATTAAAAAAAAGATGTGGGCTATAAAAAATATAGAGCAAAAATTCTCAGCTGCAACAATTAAATTAAATGTATGAGTTCTCTAAAGGGCTATTCGATAGAGGTCAATTAATTGAAGAGTGTGAAATAATTGTCGAGGAGATAATTTTAAGCAGTAAGATAATTTTATGACCAAAGAAAGACACTTTGTGAGACATATTTTTCCTTCTTTCATTCTTAATTTATCCATAATAATTATGTTTATAAAATATGTACAATTTTATATATGACGAACTACATAAATTATGAAGTGATGTTAGATTATTGTTAGATTTTAAAATAATTTTTTTTCGGGGTGAAATGATAAACTCAGGGGCGAACCTATGTACATCCGGGGGCAACTCTTCCCTGGATTTTGAAAAATAGTGCTTTTAAGTAATGCTTTCGGTAATATATCCTCCGGATTATCTAATTATTTTTATTGAGAAAAAAATATTTAATATCATGCAAAATAAAATAATTATGTAAAAGTATCAAAATATAAAGTTCCGTAGAGGAAAACTTTATTCATCAAGTTGATTATCTATTACTTTGAGCTTTATTTTGTTGTTATTTTTAATATATAAATTTTTATTATTTTAATAGTTTTTTTATTAGATAAGAATATATATTAAATTATTATTTTTTATTTAGTATCCATTAGTTAATAAATTTGAATTCGATAAACTATTACAATCAGATAATTGCTCTTCCCCGACCAAAATCTTGCATCCGCCCTGGATAAATTTACTTTGGAAATACATCTTTTAAAGCCTAACCAAGTTTACAGTAAGGTCTAATTGCGCTCATACATTTTCATGAAAGCTCATTTTTCAAATTTTATAGAAAATTAAATACAACTATCTCATAATATACCTTTTAGAAAAATATCACGAATATTTATATTTCTTCAAAATATTTGAAGAAACATGCATGAACAGAAATAATTTTCTTTAAATTTGTATCCATCAACAGATCACCAAATTCCAAAACAGGAAGACTAATTACTGGGTACATACTGCTAAACACTAATTAGTAAAAATAATTAAAACATCTGACTCTGTTAGCGTGCGTGACAACCAAAAAATATCAACATGTGGCTCACATCGTATCTCCTACTCTTATTCCCAAGCCAACCTCAAACCATGGATCTCCAATCTCAAATCAGTGGTTCGCTACCACTGATTTACTTTCTGGGTCTAAAAGACTAAAACTCTTGGAATTTGGAAACCATATGCTAGCTAACTAGCGGTCTAGCATACTATATCCACCGTCAATGGGGATTTTCTGTGCCCAGTTATTTGTGTTGTTTCGTGTTACATGTTTCAAATTGAAACCGGAAACAGTCAACTCAAAATTGTTAAGGGGCAGGTGTTAATTTTGTTTACTAGAGGTTCTCTTTAATTTGATCGATTAATGTGTGGTTCATTTTGTTAATTAAAATTTTTAATATTTTATTGTGATAATAAATCTAGCACCTACCATAAATCACTAGAATTACCGTCCTTCGTACGGTTTCAACGTTCCCGGTTTGGTCTTTAATCATGCTTTGGTGTTGACCTTCAACATCAAGCACCATATATAAACCCAACTCCAGGAAGAAGAAAAAGAAAAAGAAGAAAGAACTACCAAAATTATCAACTAAAAGGAATTAATCAAGCATCAATTGATCTTGAGTCGCCAATTCAACCAAATCATGTGCAACGGCCGGCACTGTCACACTGAGACGGCGTTTCGAACGGTGCAGACGACAAATGCTGACATGAAGCAGCGTACCAAGGACACAAACAAGGAGAGATCTGTCACCGGTTCAGAACATAGAAGCTTGTTGGTGAATCAGAGAGAAACAGCACTCAAATTGCCGGAGTTACATGAGAAAGAGATGAAGCCGAGAGCGGAAGAGGCTGCGAAGAGATCCGACATGGAGGCCGAGCGCATGGAGAAGTTGCTGATGCTTGTTGTGTGGGGCCCCAGTTAAAAGCTGCTCTTGTCAGTTATTCTACAGTTATATTTTTATGTGAATTGAGAGAGTTTGTTAAGGTTTGAAAGATCTGATTCTAATATTATGTTTGTGATATTGATAGATATTTTTCTTAATTTCCTTTTTTCAGATAAATGGGAGTTAGCCATTTGCAACATTTTATTTCAATCAAGAACAATATATAGTTTATAGGCAAAAATGTACAGGGAAAAGAAAAACTACAATTAAATTAATACATGGTTGCCGAGTAGAGGCGTTTATCATGCTATTCCTTCCAACTGCTTTCTTGACACTGATAATACAAGTTTTTCTTTAAGAGAGATTAATTATGTATGAAAAATTATTAAATTTTAAGTCACTTGATGTTTGGATCTAATCGCTTTTTAGATATGATATGTTCATCAAATTGTTTCTTTCTATACTTTTGGATTTCAAATTTGAACTTTATTTTTTAAAGATGGCAAAACAATGAAAATAAATTATGCAAATGATTCCTTCCTTTTATTTAGTTTGACAATTAATTTTCTTAATTATTTAGTTAAAATCCGATCTATATAGTGCGCATATCATGTCAAATTCAAGACGATGTGATACGGTGCTTTTTTTATATATCATGAAGTAAATTGAATTTTCGGAACAATTTGAAATTGTCGGTTCTTGAAATTTTGAAGGAAAGTACATTTTATACTATAATTTTCAACACATACTAAGTCTGCAACATATAAGAACTATAGTAGAATATTTGGTGACAGAAATAAATGTACTGATAGTAGTAAAGATCATATTCATTAATCAGTAAAAGATTCTATAAAGAAAGTCACATTATTTATCATCAAAACCCTTGTTATGTACCAGAAATTGAATACTATACGGATCGTGTGACCATAAATTGTACATATTATGAGAAGTGCATATTCTAATTATCTAGTTTGAAATCAGTAAATTTATTTCGAAATAAGACACAATTTAGTATATTCTTTTTTCCTGTTATGCCCTTCCTTCATCTTTCGGCTCTTTACTTTCCAGCTATTTTCCTCAAAAAAAAGTGGTATGCATGACACCCAGAAAATATATATTGCCGAAATAAAATATGAATAAGCATAATATATTTTATTATTAAAATTAAAGCCAACAATACATAAATCATATAAAATAACAAAATATAAATTAGAACTCACGGTTCAGAAAAGTAGATATCTTGAGGCAAAAAATAGCAGAAGCAAAAACTAATGGAAGCGGAAGTACTGATTTTGAGAGATTTTTCTCAGACGTGATGATGGCTTAATTAGGCTTATTTTCTTTTTTTTTAGTGGACGAAATAATTATGAGCAGGGGCGGATGTAGAGGGAGCCAGGGAGGCCCTCCTCGGATTTTAAAAAATAGTACTTTTAGATAATGTTTTCGGTAATTTATCCCCCTGAAATTTTATTGATTTCTCCTGAATTATTTGATTATTTTGATTGAGAAAAAATATTTAATATCATACATAATGAAGTAATTATGTAAATATTTCAATATAAGAAGTTCCTTAATGAAAAACTTTCATCATTAACTTGATTATTTATTACTTAGAGTTTTATTTTGTTGTTATTTTTAATATGTAAAAGAATATTATTTTAATATTTTTATTAGGTAATAATACATATTAAATTATTATTTTTATTTAGTATCCGATTAGTTATTGAGTTTAAACCCGATAAACTATTACAATCCGATAAGTGTCCCTCCCCCCTCATCCGATCAAAATCTTGCATCCGCCCTTGGTTATGAGTAAGTCACCAGAACTATAGAACAAGAATTTTTTTTATAGAAACTGAGGCAACCACTGGGATTTAATACAATAAATTTGGATATCTAGATTTTCTACCAAAATACAGATATATTTTTCAAATGCATCATTTAATTAATTATCTATAAATGAATGTGGCTCATAATGCTAACATTAAATATTATAATATTTAAATATTTCTACATAGTTATCTCTCATCCCATCTTCTGCCACAGTTATTGAATTGTTTCCATGTAATAATACTTGAAATTAGGTACATTGACTTGAAGATTAGATTTTTCAAGGCAGCATACTTAATTGGGCAGATGGAGTATAGCTTTAATTTTTAATATCAAGGCTTCAAAGTGCATCCATAGTTTGTGTTGTTGGTGATTGATTCCTACCAAAAGTTATTTGTTTATTTATTTTTGCTCTGGAATTTTGTAATGATAAATTTATGTGATTTCTTTTGGGAATATGTTATTATGGACCGCACAAACCACTAATAATTCTCAGCCCATAATTCCGGGCTTGCCTCCACTTTACATGTGATATTTTTTTTTCCAGATAAAGAAGAAAAAAAGAGGGGAAAAAAGAGAGACTCTAATCATTTTTCACTGTATGCAGAAATTTGACTATAATGATTTGGAACTTCTTATAAGAAGAAATAACAATACAATAACAAATTAACCAAAATAATGATTTAACTCCGGGAACTCCAAAAGTGGCTTCAAACTAAATGCTAAAAGAATCCAATATTAAATGCAAAACACAACGGAGCACCAAAACTTTCATTCATTAAGGATCTCAAAAGTGCAAACATCACTCACACCTTACAGTGCACAATGGCACTTTATATACATAAGTTGGAATTTCCAACAAGAAAGAATTCGGGAATTAACATTATTCCAAAATCCAAACCAATAACTAATATCTCCCTAGTTAGAATTATACCTGGTGTTGATAGTCAGAGCCAAACACTTTTATTTGTTTCTGTTTTCCTTCTTTTTTATTTTTATTTTTCTAGTTCAAAGAGGATATGGACATGTCAAAATCCCAACAAATTTGCCATCATTTACAGATGAAATTTAACAGTGCTTCATATCAGGACATGTGAGGAAATTTGGCTTAGACAGGAATTGTTTCTATTTCCTGAGCGAGTTCAGCCGTCAACCGATCAGCTCTCTCATCTTGGCCCCCGGCAAAGTTGTAGACACGAAAAGCAAATTGGAATGCTCTCCACAACAACTTTGAAGTACTATTTCCTTGTTGATTCTTCCCCGCGGCTGTCAGTGTCGTCGGTAGTTCCTTTGCCGCTTTGCTTTCCTGCACCAACCCAAATAACATGCATTCATGAATCAAACATATTTGTTTCCCTTGAGCACGTATGGTTCAGATATTGGGTTATATTAATTTTAGGAGATGACAGAAAGGGCTACAATGTAAAATAAAAAGGTTCAGGGTTTATCATGAATAATCTGCTATGTCTACCAAGAAATGAGTGGTATCTTTTTGTAAACCCTGAAATAAGTCGCCGATAAAGAGAGCGCTTATCTCTGCATGTTTTTTTTTTTTTGAGTAATATCTCTGCGTGTTTTAACTTGGTCTCTGTTTGGAGCAAGATAGCCAAAACAAGCACACAGAATAAAATCTGTTTGCTCCCTTTCTTTGTCCAGTGTTACGTACCAGAAATGCATGAAAAAAATGGAACAGAAACCAGAGGAGAGAGAAGGAAAAGAAAAGAGGGGGGATAGCTTGGTACAGCCAGCACAATTTGTAAAAATTTGTGGGAGCTCAACAAGTATGTTCAGCAGAAGTCCTTGCTAAATCCAAGGTTTGTTTTTGTTACGTGTTAATCCACTGAGTTTGCGAGAGTTGTTCTAATTGCTGGTATATGTGAGGTGTTTTTGTAAACTTCAGTTGGTATTAGTATAAATTGTTTTCTAATGCCCAAATCCCAAGTATTTACTCGGATTGAAATCTTCTGCTGCTCTGATATTTGCTGAGTTTGCATTTAACTCGATTCTTCTAACATTGATGCTGGTTCTTAGGTTGTACCAGTCTGGTATGGTTCTAATTTTCTGGTTGCATATAAATATATTTGACAATATAACTCTTACTGGTATTTTAGGCCTTTTGGAGTTGTACAGTTCGCTTTTGGTCATCTTTCCTGATCATGTCTACAAAGTGTTTGACTAAATTCCAGTAAGAGTCATGTTGGTTACTAAATTGGAACTTGTCTGGGTTCTGGTATGACATAGTTTGTTTAATCCTAAGGAAACAATATGACACATATATGTAGCAAGAATGTAAGTACCTTTAGAGCAATTTCAATGCAATTTGAGGACAAGTCCACTATGGCCTCTTTTATTCTGACCAGAATGCTGAAGTCAAACTCAATGTTGTGGCTCTTGAATCTCTTGCTTTCATCATCCTTTGTACGGTCTATAACATCCACTTCCTCTTTAATCTATATTAAGCACAACAGTTGCAGATAATTTTTCAGGGATATCATGACAAGAAGATGATGATACCAAGAAGTAATTTGCCTACCTTATTAAAGGAGGCCTCAATTTTATCAAGCTGCTGGAGTATTGGAGACATCAATTTCCAGCCCTTAAGTGTGGACAACATGCCTTCTAACTTCAAATAAAGCGCTGCTGCCATTCTCAAACTCTCTAATTTTTTCGAGGGAAATTCTTCAAATCTGGCCAATACCTGTAATAGAATATAGCTCGTCTCTGTAAGCATCTAATTTCCGCAAAAGCTTAATAAACTGGATTCTGGAATCAGGTTTGAATAACTGAAGGCAAGTATATTTAATGATTTAATCTCAAGCATACATAAGCTTCTCTGAATATTTTTTACATATTTATGTGAAGTATCAGGATCAGAAATCCTATTTAAAAAAATTGAGAACCTGTGTTTCATCTGTCAAGCACTCGAGGCACTGTTCAACATGCTTGTGGAACTTCACCAGCTCAGGCATATCCTTTGTTTGAAATGAGCTTATTTCACCTTTTAACTGCAGTATTGATTTTGAGTATTTTTCTACATCCTCTTCGATCTGTTGAAAGTACGATGATCTGTAATGTAATTCCAGGAATTAAGAACAGTTATACTTAATTTTGTTATCTCGAATAAAAATGTACAAATAATTAAACGAAGGTACAAACCTCTTGGTCATCTCTGCTAAGGCATCAGCCATTCCTTGACCCTTGTTACCACTAGAAGCAACCTGACTTTTCTTGCCTGCAGATTTTTTAGCACTCAAACTAGACCCCTCCACCTTTACCTTGAGAAGTCTGTACAAGTTGCCCATCTGGCTGGATCTTTTCAGTTTTGTATTTTTTGCTCGCAGTGCTCTAGCTGCATTGCCTGGAGGTGGTGGTGGAGGTGCTCCTCCCTTTAAAGATGGTGCTGCTCCACCACCTGGTGGTGGTGGTGGTGGTGGTGCAGGTCCAAACCCCTTTGGAGCTCCACCTGGCGGTGGCGGTGGTGGAGGTGCAAGACCCTTTTGAGCTCCGCCTGGCGGTGGCGGTGGTCGTGGTGGTGATGCATTACCCTTTTGTGCTCCGCCTGGTGGTGGCAGTGGCGGTGGTGGAGGCGCATTACCCTTTTGAGCTTCGCCTGGTGGTGGTGGTGGTGGTGGCGGTGGCGGTGGCAGGTGGAGGTGCAACACACTTTTGAGCTCCACCTGGTGGTGGTGGAGGGGGTTGAGGCATTCTGCCTAGTGTTGATTGGGGTGATCCAATCGGTGGTGATGGAGGTTGGGTTGCTCCACTTGGCGGCAATCGTGGTGGCAGTGGTGGGGGAGCTTCCTTCAGACTGGATGATCCACTTAGTAGAGATGATGGTGATGGTGGTGAGATTCCTTGAAGCGCAGATGCTCTCCCTGATTGCTGTGGCAATAGCAAAGGAGGTGGCACTGGTGTGGATGATGCTAGAGGTCTTCTTTGTGCTACTGAAACTGTTGGTGGTGACGGTGACAATGGAGGTCTTTCTATTAAGTTCATGGGCTTCAATGGTGATGCAGGTGGTGTACGCGGCGAGGGTGGCAGTAGAACAGTACTCGGTGACAATAACTGTTGCAGATCTGTTTTAATCTCTAACGATGCTCGTGGTGGAGCAGGCAGTGGAGGCCGTGAAGGAGAAATCATTTTTCCTGGAGTTTTGGATTTTGAGGACTGATCAGCTCGGGTCTGATTGAAGCTTAAGTGCGTAGGTGGTGCAGGTTCAACAATCACAGGTGTTCCAACGATCATAGAAGGTGAAGATGTTGTATAATCGGAACTCGGGATTTCAAGCGGGTTTGTTTCATCACTCTCAGCAAATTTGGTTCGATTGTCCAAGATCCTTGCAAAAGGGACATGTCCAGCCATCTCTAGCTTCCCAGAAGAGGTTCTGAAGTATGCATGGGAGCAGTCCAGGTACATAGGTGATGATGGAGGTGCCGGGGTTGGATCAACAGTTAGAAATACACATGATACCGGTGATAACATAGGTGTTCTAGGAGCTTTATTTTGTTTGTGCTTGGTGCAACAACGAATGAATTTGGATTTGTAGAGGTACTAGTGCTGTCTTCCTCGAGAGATATGTATTCATTTTTGTCATCCTCCTCCATTCTGCTGGTAAAGCTCAGAAGACCAGGATCTGTAGTTGGAATTTCATCTAAGATATCCTCCTTAACATCATCTTTAGACTTTTGGGAAGAACTTTTGCTTGAGTTTGGTTGAAGAGGAAAGAAGGTGCAAGGAATAGAAGGTGCCACCACTGCAAGAGATTGACATCTTTGACGAGTAAGAACAGGTGGCAAGATTTTATTTGGGAAGTCCGATAGCGCTGACCTAGGTTCTGGGCCTGCATTTTCATGGTCTATTTTTCTCTTCTTTCCTGCTCGAGAGGAGTTCTCATCTATTGACTTCTCTGCAGACTCAAACATTTCTCCTAATTTTGAACTAGAAGCGGCCTTCAGCATCTCATAAACACGCTCAGCTGTACAGTATTATCTTGTTAAAATTGTAGAAATAATCACCTTTATGATGAAAGTACAGAGGAGATGATAATAACTTACCAATTTGCTCAATATCAAAAGTATCCAAAGATGCATCATCGTTGGACTGTACTTTGACAGTATGGCTGTTTTTTATCTTCCATGAATTTTTAACAAACTTCAATACCTTGTAAAGATGCAGAAGAGCCTACATTTGGATAGATTAAATGATCATTTAGCGTGGTTGATTTTTTTTTTTAACATAGGATACACAAACAACAGATCTACTATTACACAGTAATATAGTAAAGAAACACATCAATTGGTTATTTTAATATTTCTAAAAGGGCACGGTATGACTAATTGTAAAACAGTGATTAATATTGCATTTTTATTGTCTGTATGTTTGAACAAAATATCTTCACAATCTTTTTTTTTTAAATTGTTGTTGTTGTATTAATGGCTTAATCATAATTGTTTAATTTTCTTTTCTTTTTGAAATTTTAATATAAAAGATATTTTCAGCAGTGAACACAGAAGCAGAGATAACCTGTCTAGTTGATACACTGGAGCCTGAAACTTGGACAGATGATAAGCATTTTGGGTACCGAGTCTTCAAGACTTCCCATGTATCATATAGCACCTGCAAAAAAAAAAATAAGGGAGGGTAGATAATAAAAAAAATGGTAAGAATATTAAGATGCTAAAAATATTTTTGGAGGATACTGAAATGCTGACTACTATGATAAAAAAAAGTAATAAAATTTCAAAACCTCATCTAATGATGAGATAGCTGTATATCCACTGATAGTAATGCCGAGGTACCGCCTGAAAGAAAGGATAGTATCTTTGAGTTCCTTCTCGAAAGAAGACTCCGGAACTTTGCATCTACCATTAGAGTAGTTGGCAATTTCAGGCAACGCCGCGAAACCATGATAACTAGAGGATCTCTGTTTTTCAAAAAAATAAAAAAAAAATAAAAAAATAAAAGTGAAAGTTCAACTGTTTGATCAACTAATGAACTTGTCGGGTGGATGCCTAGATTGCATATTTATACAACAACAACAAAGCCTTTAATCCCAAATAAATTAGGGTAAGCTAGAAATGAAACCCAATCTGAAAGCATAAAGATCATAGATTTCAGCTATTTATTTATCATTAAATTCAACTGTTATGGTTGGATTGTTCTTAATTAGGCTGGCAGCTAAGTTTTGATCAACAAGGAAGGATAGTTCGACCTGATATGCATACTATCCATAGCAAAGTTGTTTTAAGGTATCACCAGTAAAATGGTTGTAATGTTACCTGCCAGGTAACCTAAACCGTGAGTGAGAATGAGAAAGAGAGAGCACCAGGAATTAGTAACTTCCATTGAGCTTACTGTACAAAATATATACCAGAAACCCAAGGAGAATTATGTGGTACAACTTTAAACTTTCTTGTCAGAAGTGAAAAACATTTCCAATTTACTGACGACTATAAAGCGAATACAGCACTGATAGCATAAAGACAGTAAACAATGTACTTTCAGTAAAGAAAACACCAAATATAAGCAAATTGACTACCTGGAAAGATACATGATGATCAGATGGAGCAGGAAATTGGGAAGACAAGTTGCGATGCAGGATGCCGGGCTGCATGCTACTTCCTCACGCTGTTCTTTATACACTTAATTTTCTCTCTCCAGTACACCAGGTTCTTTCAATTTGAATCTGACTAGCTGCACAATTACAAAAGGAATAGAAATGTTGTGATCATTGATTCCTCTTCTAACTTAAATTTCTTACTTTTATGTTTCTTCTTTACTGCATTCCAAAGTTCTTTACTTGTACATAAACATCCAGTTTTTGGAATGTGCCGTAAACTTTGAAAAAGATTCCCCGTTTTTTCTTACATCCAGAACATTTGCCTCTCTAATTTGATAAGTAGACAGAAGATTGGTATAGCAATTGCATGAGTTGGATTAAAGATATTGGTATATCCATATATGTGCAAGAGATTGGGTGAAAATTAAAGGATGCTTGTTTTATCTTATTAACATATATATAACTAGATTTAAACAAATAAGAAAAATTCACCTGGAGCGGCACCAAGCCACCACGAAAGGGGCTTCCTTTTCCCCTCAAAATGTACACAGATCCAGAAGCAACCCCTTTCACCCCACACAGAGAGAGAGAGACGGAGAGAGGGGAAGGGAGAAAATAAAAAAAGGAAACCTACCAGAAAACTGTAGGAGTAATTGTGTGGTGAGGAGTAGATGCATGAACGACGTGAGAGCGTGTTAGTTTATCTTGGCAATGTGCTTTATAAACTGAATATGCTAAATTTGTCTTAGGAAAATATGTACCAACTTTGATGCTCTATTATTTTGTTAAGTGCATGTTTAAAGTTTTATTCCAATAGATTGTTTCTGTTCGCTACGATTTTTGGGGGAAAATGTAAAAAAGTTACTTGTAACCTCAAATGAATGTTTTAATATGAAAAAGTATAATGCATTTTTGTCAATCGTCATGACGCCTAATGTTAGACGAAATTTTGAAGATTGTTAGCATGCCCATACACATTGATAATGATACATGATAACCTCAGAACTTGACTACGAATTTTAAAATAAGAATAAGAAATTGAAGCACGGGAACGAAACAAAAGTAACACGGAATATGATCACCGAAAAAATGAATATCAGATCATATACTTGCTATATATAAAAAATCAAACATTTTGTAAATTACATTGAACCTGTGAAATTTATTTCAAATTACATTTGAGTAAACAGGGTATTTGACTCAACATCAAAGGCCCTTGTATTAAAATGCAACTTAGTGCCAAGTAACATTAATGAAGCTATGAAGTAGAAACTACAATGTTCTCTCATAGGTTAGAGGAATCCCAACTGGCATCAACTGCTTCAATAATTCTTTGATGAAGCAGTGCGCCTGAGCAAGCAATAATCCCCCGATCCAAACCCTCCAAGTAAACACCTTTAGAGAAGTCCAGTGCAGAACCCCTTGCATCAGTGACTACCCCACCGGCTTCTTCTATTATGATGACACCAGCGGCATGGTCCCATATCTTTTCCTTGTAACCTGCTCGTGCAAACTTCATGAATATCTCTGCATGCCCCCTTGCCACTGCCGCGTATTTCACCATGCTATACACCCGCAAGGGCTGTTTCCTGCAATTTCCCCACAACAGAGCAAATAGGTTAACAAAAAGCTAAAAAATGGGTAAATTATGTAAATAATACTTGTAAGGTATTATCCATTTCTTGTTTTAATATTCAAATAAAATGAACAATAATCCTAAATCGGTTCTTCTGTTGGACGTGTAATTTTCTAGTGAAAGATACTTCACAAATTAAATTCTGGGAATTCTGTCCAATAAACAGATTAAATAAAAGAAGGTTGTGATAGAAATGCCGTGTCCCCCAAGAAAGATGGCAAGAATAATGGACTACACCTTGTCTTTTTCTGGCACAGAAGAAACATAAAACAGTGATGTTATTATAAAAAATATGATTATCCATTAGTTCAGTTCATATAAGGTTGATATAATTTAAGCACAGTACAAATGAGGATTTTGGAGGCAGAATCTATGCTATGAGCCCATAGGCTTTCGAGTTATCCTAATTGTCGAGGGACAAAAATAGAAAGAGATTATGACTTTCAGAAGATGAGGACCCTTATGCTGAATTGCAAACAGGAAAAAAAAACAAATACAAGCTTTTATATTGATAAATATTTACCTAACACCTACACTGTGCGCTAATCCTGAAGTGAACAAATGACTCGAATTGGCCTTCTCAACAGGTTCGCAAAATGTAGCACAAGCAGGATTGCTGACTGACAAAACCTGGATAGCCCTAGCAGATTTTTCCAGATCAAGTACCTGAGATGGATCAAGCAACGGTTGCATCCAAGCTTGACCGCCTCCTTTTCTAGCATACAACACACAACCTTTGTGCCACAAGCCAAATGCAGGTGGAGATAGCTTAGATGCAAACCGATAGTAACGCTGGTGATAATTGAGCCATTCCTTTTTCATTGGGTAATTAGGGCAACCAAGCACACCAAGTACAACTTCTCCATCTTCTATTAATGCAAGAGCAATTGCATACTGGTCCCCACGAACAAAACCTAGAGTACCATCAACTGGATCAAGCACCCAAAATCGGCCCTTGGAACCCCCTTGAGAGCTGCATCTACCTATAAGATCAACAATTTCTTCCCTCCGCAGTTTTTTCTCTGGGCCTCTTAACCCATATCTCAAAGCTTCTCTTAGGCATCCGTTAACGGTATTGACGACTGAGTCGAGCAGGGGAGTTGATTCTGCAGCAGATAGTGCACTTTCATCTTCTTCAGCAATAATTGAAGTGTTCTCTTCACCAAAATGCTGTGAAAGGACCCAACTCACTGTTGCTTGAACAGCCCAATCTGACATGAAATAAAAACAAAAGACAGAAAAAAGCATATTAAGATTCATTTTGAGAATAAAAGGAACATGGCTTTGAGTTTTTACGATCTCATTATGCAGAATGTTGAATTCTGTTGAGTTCAAATTTTACATCAGGTAATTTGAAGTACCCAGCTCAGACGCTCATTCTTGCAATAATTACTACTGTCAATATTGTTTTCACCTGACCTCCGCCTAACAGCAACTAATTCCTATACTTCATAATAACAAGTACATGGCTTTTATGTCACTTCATATCCAAAATATTGGTTAAAGATTGACAGGTTTCTCTCTATTCCTAATTTTCACGTAGCCTCCTTTGAATTTTATTCATGACAACAACAGATTATAGAAGATCTAACATTGACTTGCGGGTTAGAGCTTTCCAACTGTGGAAAATCTAATATTTGACTGGGAAGTTAGACCTTTCCATATCCTACAGTTGGGTCAAAGCTACTTCTCCCAAACATAAATTATCTCTTTTGCTCCTGGGAAGTGGGCATTAATGTATGTTAATGATCATTTCAGCAGTTCCAAGTCTTTAGCTAATAATGCTTTATAAAATTTTAAATTGGACCTCTTCCCATAACATTATCAAGCTTTCTGCACAAGTCCTCTTGTCCGATCAAATTGACATACCTTTAGTTCTCATATCTAGCAGTTCAAATTTTGTGTTCCTAAATTTTAAAAAATCACAAACCCTAAACCAATCATTTGTTTTAAAACCTGCAACTGTGACTGGAGATCGATCATCCTTTGAAGTTTTGAGGCTGCTATTTTGGCCAGCCGAAAGGAGGAGAGCCTCCTGCACTCTCTGACACAAGGCACACGCCATCTGCACTGCCTTCACTGCCACAGCCAAATCCCTCTCCCTCTTCTCATATTTCTCTCTACATGCCGTTTGTTGTGCCCAGACCAGCTGGTTCTCGGCCGTGGCAGAGGCACACACGAGCCGACATCCCGAAGGAGCCGAGACCTGAACTGGAATTCGAATAGGGAAGATGATAGCAGTATTGCCAATAAAAGAGAGCATCACTACGATCAATCAGCAACGAACACAGCCTCACGCTCAAAATATCATCCTCGTGTGAGGTATCAGCGAGGGGAGAAATCCATGGAATTTATGTAGTAGTACCTTCTCATCAGCAAAGATTCTTACATAATGCTCCAGAAAGAAAGGAAGGGCACTTGAAAGAGAGAGCAACAGGAAAGGCGGCATTCATCTTGGCAAATATTTGTCAATTTTAACTGAATTTTCTTTTAGGGTTAAATCCACAAGCAAAATTAGATCAGATTAGTGAGATTAAAATAACATCAGTCTCACAGTCAAAAGAGGGGACCGATGGTGTCACGTTTTCTTTCCCAATTTTTAATCAGTGTAATTAAAATAATAATAATAAACTCCATGAATTTCTCCCCTCGCTGTTGTGTGAATTTTTGTACTTTAAATATAATGATACAGGACACTAATTACAATTAAATAATATATTTTATTTAGATATAATTAAAATAATAATAAACTCTTTTACTTGTAAGCAGTATTTTTTATTTAATAATGAATAATAAAAAATAAAGGGCACGGATCCTTGACAAGTGATTTTGACAATCTGAATAATAAATTTTTAAATAAATATAAAAAAAATTAAAAATAGAAAAAAAAATGGTAGAGATTAATAGTATTTCAAATTTTATACAATTTCATTGTTTGATAGTCCATCAAAGATCTTTAAAATTTCATACAATTTATAACGATTTTAATTTAACGGTCATTAATGGATTATCAAATGATAACGAAATTGTACGAAATTTGAAACATTATCAATTATAAGTAAAAGAATATTTCTATATTTTTTATTTTTTATATTTATTTTAAATTTCATCATCAAAATAACCCATTGTTAAGTGATCCCTCCCAAAAATATATTCATTAGAGTATCTTTTAAAAAGTAACTTTACGATAAGCGTTGTTAAAATAAATTTACCCCGGTATCATTGTCTAAATTAGCACATATTTGAAGAAATAATATTTTGGACAATAAGATACAAAAATATTTAACACACCTACTATTTACTTGTTATGTTTCATAATATATTATAGACTATAGATAATGATAATGATAATGATAAATTATGTGTGACAGGCTGTGAAAACGCCACTTCAGTCGTGGCGTATCCTTCTACAAGTGGAAAATAAATGATGGTACTGCAAGATAAGTATTATGAGAAAAGAGCTGACGCAAGAGATTTTTATACAGGAAAAAGAAGAGAGTTGTAACCAGTTTGAATAAAATTGTGACCGAATCTTAGCAATATTTGAAGACTATTCTTTTCACAATTGTTTAATCCATAATTGTACTTTGATTTTCATTGTAATTAATTTGATAAAATCTAACCAAGGCTAATAAATCGGATATATTTGATGTTAAAAATGGAGTCAAATTATGATACAAATGTTGACATTGAGCTGTTTGTAGTAACAATTTTTATCTTTCGATTTACATCATGATTCGTAAAAAAATAGATTTTTTTGTCAAAGAAAAAAAATGCTGCAATAAAGCAAAGAAATTAAATAATGGTTGAGTTAGTATCTATTTATGTAATCAGGAACAGATCATATCCCCCCCCCCCCCAAGGCGGGAAACCACGCAAAACTAAGTATATTAATATCAATAGATGTTTACCGTCGCGTTGCACCTAATTTTTTTATTTAGATATAGAAAAATATCATATAATAATATGTATGTCATTCTAATATGGAAAAGATCAATTATAAATGTTATATCATATATAATCTCGCAAAAGAAATGGAGAGGAATATAAAATAATGGACGCTATCGTATTCGTCTGATTAGTCAAAATTAATGAAAATCATTAGATGAATGATATTTTGGGATATAAAAAATTTGAAGGAAATAACAAAAAATAGACTCGTCCAATTCTTATCTGCTTTATATGATAGTATAGATATAGTGTAGATATAGATAACTCCGCTAATATAATTTGTTTTTTTTATTTTTATGTTTTTTATAAAAGCACCCAAATTTTAATAGCTTCGGCCCCTTAAAAATGTAACAAAGTAAATATAAAATTTTAGTAACCTTGGAAGATTTTTCAAAGGACCAAATTGGTGAAATCTCCTCTTTTCTTTTTTTGGCAAAGCGTACCCGGAATTCCACATTTTACTTTGGAGACTTTTTTAAAGAGGTCACATCTGGCTCTGACAAAAAGGAGAAATATTAGAGGTGGCAGAATCCGATCCGATTTGAGAAATCCGTCTAATCTGTCTGGGTTCAAATCCGACCTCATCCGATTTTTTTAAAAGTCAAATTGATCCAATCCGACCCGAATCCGACCTAACCCGATCCGATCCGAAATCAAATTACCTTCAATCAAATTGAAATTTATTAAAGATCTAAAAAAATACAACATGTAAATTGACCCGACCCGACCCGATTTCTTCCAGACGGTCAAACTGACCAGACCTACCCGACTTGAATCCGAACCCGACCAAACCCGCCCGATTGCCACCTCTAAGAAATATGATAGGTGATAGTAATAGAATAGATTCGCTTACAAGTGGACCTAGTGGAGCGTGTAGGAAAGTTAAAAAGGATGATATTCGGCCTTATTAACATAACCTAAAAATAAGAGAAAAAAAAGTTCATTACTCTGATTTTTTTTTTATTAACAATAAAATAAAAGCCTTGAGAATATTCCAGCCCAAATTTGTAAGTAAACCTTATTTCATTCACACTACCAATTAAAAAGGTCCATAAAAATCATTGATACTGACATACAGTAATGACTATAAACGAGCTGAATCGAATCACACTCAAGTTAAATCAAGCTCAACTTAAATCAAGATGAGTTAAATCAAACTCAATCAAACTGAGCTAAAATCGAGCTGAGTTGGCTCGAAATCGATTTGAGGTCCTACTTCAGATAAACTCAATTATTATATTTTTTATATAATAAATAATAAATAGTGTTTAACTAATATTCTGTTGGTTTTGAATGAAATTTAAAAAATAATTAATATTCCACATTATTGTATATAATTATTACATAAATAAATATATTTTTATTTTTTTAGATTATATTAATTAATTTATCTATTTACGAGTTGAACCATGCCGAGTCATTAAAAAAATGAACTCGAACTCGAAGCAAACTGATAAAAAATTGAACCAAACTCAAGCAAAACTGTGTAAAAAATCGAGCTGAAAACTGAGTTTCGAAATTTTTTTGTAGCCCTAAATACAGTGTCATCGTTGCCCGGTGTTCTAAGAGACGCATCACTTTTGTAATTAAAAATTAGGCTTCATGGAAAAATAGTTTGCTGGGTGCCTTGTACTTTGGAGGGTTTATATGTTTTCTATTTCTTTAATTTAAAGTTTTCTGGATAGATGTAGCGTGGAAGGGAGGTTATTTATTTTGGGTTTGGGTGTTGTTAATTAACTCTCGTACCTTTGTAGTTGTAGTTGACTTGTTATGTTTAATCCATTTCCTCTGTTCCTTTTCTTGTGGTTATCTCATTTCAATTTTAAATTGATGCCTAGTTAATTGATTTAGTAGGGGGAAAGTCCTTGGAAAAAAAAAAAGTAAAACACAGAAGTTAAGGCCATAATAATAAGGGGGAATGCTCCGTTATACCATGTTTTTATTAGATATTTTGCATTCATTTTTCATCAGCTAATTTTGCAAAAATGATTTTCTAAGAACATTTAAAAAATACATAATTAATTTTATTACAATCCATATTACTTATGAATATTTTCTTATTGAAAAATAAAAAATAGTCTTGAAATTTGAAAGTCGATGAAACAATTTTACTAATATTAGATTACCGGCACATTGCTATAATAAATATTTCATTTATTTTTGTTTAGTATCTTTCTTAACAAAACGAGAAATTAAATGAATCTTAGTGAACTTTTACAAGTAATATTCATAGTATACCCGAATCATTCACGAATGTTCCAGACAATACCAGCTTTTTTTTTTACCTAAATTTGTTATCTGTTCTGAAATTATCAATATTTTCACATATTATTTACATTATTGAAAAAATAAATTATTCCTAGATGAGACAGACCTTCACTCTATTTAAATCACGAACTTCATACATCATTTAACTATACCGGAAGTTTTTATTATTATGGTGAAGATGGTTTATCCCCACGCCCCCACCATCCCTTAAGTGTTGATGCTTAAATTTTACTTCAAAACAAACAATCGGATCTGCAAAACACTGTAAAATCAAATAGTGGGGATGTTGCTGGTGGAAGACACGATTTTTGTTCCGAGAAGTAATTTACGTCAGAAACAAGGCACCAAGTTAATGGGATGTGTACCTTCGGATAATTAACATCTTATTTCAGCATCCTATCAACATAATTTATTAGCTGGAGGAACTAAAAAGGAAGTTCATATATCGATATCATGATATCAATTTTGTTAAATTGAATGAATTGTTTTATATTAGTATTAATAATTGTGTTAAGCAATTGATTCAGTACAATAATTTCATTATTCATCTTGAGTGAGTTATATTAGTGGTATTTAAGTCAAATAAAAGATACTAGTTAGGTATCCACGCATTGTAGTTGTCGTTTTATGAATTTTATATCATATATAATAATATGATGTGAAAATTTTCATTATAAAAATAAAATTATAAAATCAATTTTGAGAGAAATGAGTAGTGTATATCTGGTGCAAATATTTTTCATTGATTTCTTTTATTTTAGCAGCACGCTTGCATCAATTGCTTTCTATTATGTGAAGGATTTTTATAGAGACGACAAAGCATTAAACCTGATAAAACATGAAAAGAAAGAATCATCAAAAAATTAATTACTCATTCAAATTCTCCCAATTTCATCTATAAAATATCACAACATAAGGTGAATCTAATTAATTCAAATTCTCCCACTTAATTCTACAAAATATCACAATATAAGAAACGACAGATTAATATAAGTAAATTAAATATTAATATTTTTCCTAAAAGAAGCAATGACAGTTTGAAATTTTCTAAAATCATAGTTTCCCCAAAATGGAATCAAATTAATTGCATTGAGATATGGCCAATTTGCTTTTGCGTAAATGTCCTAACCGGCAATCTATTCATCAAATATTATTTATTACACACGTTCTATGTATTCTTGGTCATTAATTAATTACATCCCATGTAAGATCAATGAGAGTAAGGAGAAATGAGATTGTTGGACTATGAAAACGATTTTATAGAGAGCCAACGGATAAAAAAAATAAGGTGAGGAGTTAAGGAAAGTATCATAAAAATATTTTAATGATTTCAAACATATATTTTGGTTGCTTATGCAATTGTTTATATACTATTACCAACAAAGAAAAATCATTTTCCCCCAAAAAAATAACATTAGAATATGACATTTGTGGCAGGATCAGATGGAACCAGCAGAGTGGATGGAGGAACTGGAGGAATGGAAATGCTGTAGCGATCAGGATTGGATGTAGGGGAGGTGAAAGAAAGAGAAGTAGGAGGAGGTGTAGGACCAGACGTGTTGAGATAGATGATTATGGGAAAGACAGATGAGGCAGGAGGAGTGGGGCCCGCAGCAGCCTAAGGCAGAGGAGACGAAGGGAATGAGGTTGGAGAGGGAGGCGAAAGAGGGAGCATCGCTGGAGGCATTGAGGTAAGAAGAGAGTACCGAGGAGGCGAGGACTCAAGGGCGAAGGAGCGCCCCACTGTTGGGAGGGAAAAAATTGAAAAATTAGAGTGATGGGGAGCTGGGTCTGGCCATCTGAGAGGGTTTTGTGTTCGAAGGAGCTATTTGCACAGATAAAAGAAAATGGAATCGTTCGATACAGGGTATTTTCGGTATTTCAAAAATTATAATAACATGATAAACCTTCAATTTCTTATAGATTATATATCGCAGCACGCTCATCTGGATGCCTTGCCCGTGGCGAAACCTTTTGCCAGATTGCCACATCTTTAGTATTGTGTAGAGAGCAATCTGAGACAGTAATAGATGCAATTTTTCACTGTCGTCTCGTTACTCTCGTACAGGTCTGCGAGGTTAAATCCGGAAAGTGAAATGAAAGAGCACTACTTATACATACTTTCCTAACCTGATTAAAGAATGAAGCGTTATTTACTTGTTTATAACATTTCATAGGCTCCCCTCCCTCACCTGTCATGCACGCTCACCAACCAAGCAACATACCTTTCAAGAGCAGGCTGCAAGCTGGTATATGGGATCTCAAACCAAGTAGACATGACTTGATCTAAGACAAATAAGTGTAATGATTTCATGTTCCACTAGTTTGCTGATATTTAAAAACTGGTTAAAAATGTGCTCTAACTTGAAAACCAAACAAATATAATAATAAAAATGAGAGAGAATAACAGAAGCATCAAATTTGACATTAGCTCAAAAGATACATGCCCCACTGATATACTACTAATTTCTAGCAACTGCTCAGAATCAAACCACCCGGTGGTTAAATTGTATTATTGTACACCTGAAATACAAACCTGAAAACAAACAAGAACGATGATATCTCCATTCCTGAGCTAATGGACCAGTGCAAACATCCTTAAGTTCTGAAAAGTGCATTATTTTTGTAGGCAAATGAGACAGCAAACTTGTACTCCTCTTTAAAAAAGAAAAAGCAAAATAGTTCAAAAATGCTTGGACAGCAAAAAGACATCTGGTGGCTCTATTTAGCACTTGCCTGAGAAGTAAAGAAAAGTAGTTAATATAAAAGAAAAAACTAAACAAAATGCTCATTATTAAAAACACTTTCAAGAGATTTAAGAAGGCGTCATGCTTTGAAAGAAACTATATAGTTTTGAATCTAGCAAAATCAACCCGAAACTGTTGGGAGTTAAAATTATCGTTCATAGCCTTTAGTATTTTGCTATATTGTGCTTGACATTGGAAAACAACTATGATACAGATACCTCCATTTAACAAGAGAATCATTGAAGCATTTTGTATGTTTACTACATCAAAAAATAATTTACTGATGGCATTTCTATCGTTATCACTAATCACTTTGTTCAAGCATAAAATAAAATACTTCAGGCAGACAAATGCAAGTGTTTTGCTTTTTAGTTTCTTTAACAGTATAGAGGATCTTCTGCAATTACTGGAAATAAATGACAAAATGCAGATGGAGATATCCAAAACATTTGTCTTATGCAGAGGCATCCAGTGTTTTTCACTATTGCAACAGGGTACATCGGATGCTTTATGGTTTTCCAAAAGGCATACAGGAAATAATCAATAAAGAAAATTAAATCAACACTGAAGAGGGAGTATCATGATAGCCTTTAATAATTCCTCATTTCAAATGTAAACATGGAACACAGCTTAAATAATTACCTCCTGAGTACTTTCAGGCTTCTTCCCACCAAAAGCCTTGGATCCTCCATATATAATCAATCCCCAGCCAGCTAAGCTTAACAGCACAAACTATTCAAAGCAATTAAAAATTAGCTGTAACACTAATGAGAGAGAGAGAGAGAGAGAGAGAGAGAGAGAGAGAGATTAAAAATTTAAAACTGTTACTTTTATGGTCACTTTATCAATACTTCTAATGCCTGTAGTGGATCATTATGACTTATGGCATAATTGCATGATTATGCCTACAACATGCCTAATGAATACTCTGATAGGGTACTAACTAATGTCAAAATATAAATACACTGACCAACAAAAAGGTGAACAATAATAAAGGCAGACATACCTGCTCTTCCTTCCATTTGGATGGACTTAGAGGATCTTCCCATATGTTAACCTTTGGAGGTCCATGATGTTCTGAAATGTAAAGGCAATGAAAATTAAACAACAAAATAATCCAAATTGCCTTTACCAACTAAAAAAAAAAATTCTAGTAATACAGTAAGCACTTGAATGCAGTTAGTATCAAAGGATGCAAGTGGTTTTGCTTAAACATCTACACTTTATCAAAAATCAAAACAAAAATAATAATCATTTTTAAATTCCTAATTCAAACGGTAAAGAATGAGAAGACAGTCTTGGTGATACTCTTATTTTAGACAATACCTTCACCAAAAGCTAAATTACTCTACAGAACTCATGAATTGAAAAATGCAACAGAAATTACTTTTAAAGGATATCAAAACCCTAGTATGAAGAGAAAGAATGAATATCACGCAGCATTGCTCAGTACCAAATCTACATCTATATCGTACCTAATAACCTACACCCCATTTTAAGAACATGAAATTGTGATCCTAAAAGAGACAAATCAGTACAGTTGAGATGTGATTCCAAATGGGGGACAAAAAGGAATAGAAATGGTAGCGATAAAAGAAAGGTACCTCCGCCGCTAGCCATGCCCCTCCTGGGAACGATCCGCGCCGCCGGAGTCTCGGCAAGCGCCACGCGTGCCAACGATGCCATCGCCGCTCGGGTCGCCATTGATTGCCCCCTTCTTCTTCGTCGGCGTCGTCGTCTAGAGAGAGGAGCGAGAGAGACCGGTTGAACTGGATCCGATTCGTCTACGAGAGAATTCTAAGTTCTAACCTAATCAGCTCCACTCTTTTCTCCAGTTCTTTCATGACCCCATCTCACCAGTCCGATATACTTGGAAATTCAAACACCTTATTATAACTAAGGGACCCACTTTCCATTGAACATAAGAAATGTGGACCGCGTGTGTTTGGGGATCAACACAAATAGAACTTAAATATTGTCGAGTCGGACCAAACGTGGCGCTGAAAACAATTAACACTCGACCGAAACAAGTGAGAGTTAAAAAATAGAAGACCCAAGTTTCCTTTTTTCTGGTAAAAAAGAGAACCTCCCTTTTTATATCCTCTATATATTTTTTGAAATTGGAGATAGAGATTAGAGAGACATTTTTCTGGTAGCGAGAGAGAGAGAGAGCCAGTACGTCGGCTGCTTGGCACGCTGTGGCCTGTGGGGTGTTGTGCGGTTTGCCTCTATTCGCGGTCTTCCCTTCGCCTTAATTTTGGGGCAAAAAGGGAAAAACACTTATGATTGTTGTTTTTCTCTTTTCCCCTTTCTATTTCAAAAACCTGAGCTCTCTTTTCTTTTCAATTCCTTTTATCCCCCAGATCCGATCAAGCTTCTCTCAATCTCGAGTTGATTCTCGAGCTTTGGCCTCAAGCACTTAGAATAGAGTGCGTGTGGAGAGACATAGAGTGGTGCTTCGAGAATTGGGACAAGGAGGTGTCGATAGAGAGATAACGAGAGACTGGTGAAGAGTTATGGCGGGTGGAGTGCAGGTGAAGAGTTCTATGGAGGCAATGCTAGATTCTCTGATGCGGAGAGATGAGAAACCAAGGGATGTGCCGCCTGCCTTGCCACCTCGGCCCCCTAGTAGAGGTCGCCTTCCTTCTGCTAGAAGATCACTGCCTCCTCTTCGCTTCGGAAGCTCTGAAGAAAACCTTGTCTTGGATCCTTCTCAGTTAACTGAGGTTTTTATTTTGTATTCTCCCTTAACATTCAATTTATTTTCAATTAATTTTGAATTTTTGTAATTAATATTAATAAGAGAGTTTTGCAGAACCAGGCGGATGTCTATGTGGTAGGAGAGGAAGAGAGAGAGAACGAAGAGGTTGAGAAGATGGAGGTGGAGGTGGACGAAACTGCAGAGAAAGAAAGAAGAGATACAGAGAAGTTTGAAAGCTGAAAAAGAACTGAAGGAGAGAGAGGAGGAGGTGGCTGTTCTGAGGCAACAACTACTCCAATTTGAAACCAAGTGCTCGGATTATGAGGCCCAACTTAAGTGCTTGCAGGATCAACTATCCCTACAACAGCAACAGCAGCAGCAGCAACAACAAGCAGTTTGTATACAAGTTTGTTTCTGGACTAATCCCCCAATATAATAAATAAATAAATAAAACTGAATGTAAAAGAAAAAAAGGCCTTGTTTTTTTTTTTTTTTTTGTACTGGATGTGTGACCTGCAATTTATTTGACTTCATCTAGTAGCAAAGTGGGGTCTTTCTGGGGATATTTGGCTGTGGTCCCATTATTTTAAGCTGATTGAGCTTTTGTAGGCTCAATATACCAATGAACAACGGATGAGTAACAAGTGTCATCTATTATTCCTAAAATATTACCAAGATTTTGGATGTTACATACAAGTACCAGAAGAGACCATAATGCCACCAAATGTGGTTGGCCTGTATAGATCAACCAACACTACAAACAAGAAAAATGTGTAGAAACACCAATCAAATTCCTCACCCAAATCACCAAGTTTCTTAAGTCAACTCACAAATCTACCCAGCCCTCTAGGATCTGTCTCAGATATAATTGAAGACTGCCAGAAAGATTGAATTGCCTGATTCATATGGGATCTGGCCTTCAGAAAAGAGCATTTTGAATATTGATGTTCCTGTCAGATAGCATATGGAATTTTCAATAAAAAATTAATGATGATTGAGATATAATTTTGGCTTGTGTTTATTATGAACATATTTTTGTAATTCAAGATACTAGCTCAAATATATGCTGATTTTGTACAGGTGAGAAGAGAGAAAGTATTGAATGGCCATGACTATAATGATCCAGGTCAAGGCAACAGACAACGTCGGCACCCTTCTGAAGATGCTAAAACAAATCCTGTGGGGCAGTTGATGAGTGAGTTTGAGAATAAAAAGAGATCTTTTGAGGATGATGTTAAATCACTTAGCCAGTGGAGACCTGGTCAGTCTGGTTCGGGTCCGAACCCGGTGGAGGACCTTATGAAGCTCAAGCTTCAATTTACAGCATGGAAAAGGGACTTCAAGATGCGGCTACATGACACAAAAGTATCACTTGAAAAGGTGGTGGGAAAATCAAGAATGAATTGCTGGACTGGCATGAAGTGGATTAAACAATGAAGGATTATGTGATGTTATGTTTTTAAGTTAATCTAGGTTGTAGTTTAACTGGGGAAAAACGGCTTCAAGTGCCTGATCAGCTCTGTTGTGATACAAAAAAGGGCTAAATAACTTGTGCAACAAAAGCTTCTTGTTTCATGGTGATGATGCCCACTGTACATATATATTTTGATATGATCAAAGTGCTATAACATCGGTTCTGCAAGTGTGTGAGTAAACTGATGTACTTTGTAGCATGCAACGGACTTTACAATAACATGAGATGGGACTGATGAAATAGAGATGTTCAGTTTAGTTCTTTCTACTCTTTATTTTATTTGCTAGTTGTATGATATAGTTTCCTGGGTTGATCATGGTGGTAGTTTATAAATTCTGTGAAATTTCTTTCAGTTTATATGATATATATTGGTTTTGCAACAATTTAGAAGTTTTAGTTTCATGGGTTGATTTAAATCTTCCCTTGTACTGACAACTTGTAGCATCTCAGGTGCTGTCATTTGGGAAATGAGGCAATGGTAACTGTTTTTTCCTTCTTTATTTAATTATTCCAACGGATGTTTTACCAGACACTAAAATGAAAATGAACCAAGACTTGCTCTGGAAGTTTGTTTCCTATGGTTAGTGCTGAAATGCTTATACAGCAGTGTGAACTGATGCTTCAGATGTCAATGGGTTGTGTACCAGTACTACCAATGAATGCATTTTTTTTTAATCTTTCTGACAAAGTTTAGGGAACCGAAGTAGTTTTTTTCTTTTTCATTTCTTGTATCTGAAGGCAGAAATATATTCCGATGTGCTTTGGCAAATGCACAGATCCTATTTGATCGACTTCCCAATAAATTATTTAACTTAAAATTTCTTGATCCATATGTGTTTTCATTAGATCCGTTCTTTAACTGATCTCAAAAACCCAAAAATTGCAAAAACGGATTAGCGGCACACATGCGTTTGGATTGGGTCACAGTCATGTGGGTCCAGGTTGGAATTTATTTGGATAAGGAACATAACAGCTGTTATGTCTAGAAATAGTACCAGTCTCCATCTTTCCTGGAGAATGCCACATGCACAAATCAAGAGATGGGGCTGCGTGTGGCAGTGGCTTCATTTTATGCAATGTAGGGACCATAAAATATGAAATTCTGATAATGGGAGCGGGATATTTGAATAACAAACTGTGTATGTGTACATGTTAATCTTTGTTCATCTTTTGTGATGCTGACGCATACACGAATGCACATTTTCAGCAATTTAAGGACTAAAATTCCTATCATTTAATGCTAATTTGAGTGCCAATTAGATACTCCAAGAGTACATAATTAAATGCAAGTCAATGAGTGTGAAAGATAAGTTCACGAGTTTATTTGACAATGATGATCATAACTTGTACTAAATTAGAATGCTATCTTGCTACCTTTTTATCTACGGAAATGGATTCACTGTCATACTTTTTTCTATGACATCTGCTACCATAATTTTTTTTTTCTGTCAATGACATTGAAGCTCATAAATAAAAATACCATCTAAACAAATCTGATGACCGAAAAAATATATAGCAGCAGATATTGATCCTTTTGTCTACAAGCCGAAGAGTGAAAGATACTTGTTAATTTAGTCTTGCACTTTCATCTGTTTTATTTTTAAGATAATATGTACAGAAGTGATTGTTTACATGAAAAATTGTAATGTGCATCCAATTTTTATGGCAAATTTATGATACAATGATTAGTTCAAAATAAAAATATAACTCGAATATGTGTTTTCAATAATTCAGATAGAACATGTTAAATACAACCATATTTTATATATTAGTTTGTGGGTTCCATTTATATTGGTTAATACAACCATATGCATTTCGCATCTTGCACTTCATAGGATTCTATCAAATTCCAATTCCTATTCACGTTCACATCTTAATCCCCACATACTCACAAATTGACATAGATACAAATTCGGTCCACTTATATATATCCAACTCTGTCCAACCACTTCTGGCTTGTATGGTCCGGCCTTATTATTTTGAAAATAGTGGGTAACCATCTCTTTTCATTGAAAGCAACAAAGATCACAATAACAGATTTAACAAAACAAAACTAAACATATCGATATTACACAAGAACATTAGTATTATATATTAATCAATATAAACGAGCTATACATCTAAGAGAGTTTTAAGCAACGGTCTTAGACTAAAACAAAAACATATATATCACTAATAAACTTCATATTATCACACAACATTCGCTCCGGCGTTTTTGTAACTCAAAATTTAATTACAAGGTGTATTACTGTTATTTGCTGCCAATAGCAAATGGAAATAAAATACTCTCTGTGATTCTCTGAAGCGTATATAAGAAGGTACAAAACGATTCAAACTAATTAAGTTCAGCAAGCGATGAGAAAATGAGTCCATATGAATATAGCCCAATTTATAAGTTTGCATTTGTAGGTAGAAGGCTCAATTTAATAGGTTTAAAAAGGCCCAATTTAAAAAGAATCTTATGTTTAATTGAAGGCTCTTATAGAAGAAATAAATTCTGTCACAATTCCAATAATCCGAGGCTTACATCACGAGCTGTCCCACCATCCTCTTTATTAGTATAATAATTATGTACTTGTGTGTGCAACAAGATTCATGATATTTTCTATTAATATTGTCAAAAGTACAAAATGAAATTGACAAGTACCAATATGTATTTTTTCTCTTAACATGTTCGCAAAAAAATTATGCAAAATTAAGAAATAGAAAATAGTTATTTCTGTTAATTTCAACCGTATATCTTTTCATATAAATAATCTACTTTTCATTTTTACTATTTTGAATAAAATAATTGTTTGTAGTCCAATAAAAGTTAAAGATTTTTTGTATATAATATTTTATAATAAGAGATTAATAGTATAATATATAAAATGCTGAAAAATGTAAAACAAAAAATATATAAGCAATCAATAATATTTTTCCCATATATTTTTGTTTGCGTATTTTTGAATCTTGATTTACTTATTTGCAATGTAATAGTATAAGCAAATAAAAATTCTACATTCACATTTTTGTACAACTTTTTTGGTTTTTGAAAAAAAAATAATAGGAAAAACTATAAGAAGCAAATATATTATACAATTTTTTGTTAAGTCAAACTCAATTTCATAATAAAATTTTACTTAATTTAAAATATCTCTAGCAAAAGGATTATTGTGTAGTTTTTGTAATGGGAACCGAGAGTGATCTATTTCTCACCTTTACAATAGATTTTTCAGCAAAGCCCGTTAGAAAAGTATTTTATCAAACAAACTCTTGTAAAGCAATACATCTTGGATGCTTATTTGTTGATTTATTTTAAGTTGGGACTATCATATTTAAATGTTATAAATTTGTACGTTGTGCTAAGACATATTTCTTAATGCATGTATAAAATGAAATGTTTTTGGAGGATTGATTGTGTATTTGTGTGGCCTTTAACTTATATCACTATTATCAGAATTCATAAATATCGGGTCAAATTGATGCAGCACCATATATATATATATGTCAATACTGTAGCGGTACTATATATCCAGTGTGTAAAATTCATTCAAAATTAGATACTGTCACGTAGATATATATGTATGGGCGGATCTACACTTGTCGGAGAAGGGATGTCAGCTGACACCATTTTGAAAAATATATTTTTTTAGTTAAGTTATTTGTTAATCTGATCCTCACTGTAATTAATTTTTGACCCTTCTGAATTGTCTGATTATTTTTATTGAGAAAAAAAATATTTAATACCGTGTATAATGAAAGAATTATGAAAAAAATTTAAAATATTAAGTCCTTTAAATGAAAGTTTTTTTCATCAACTTGATTATTTATTATTTTATGTGTTTATTTTTTTTATTTTTAATATATAAAATAATAGTTTTTTATTAGATAAAAAAGTATGTTAAATTATTAATTTTTTTATTTAATATCTGAGTAGGTAATAAAATTAAATCTGATAAATTATTATAATATAATTAATAATATCTCTTAATAAAAATTCTGTATCCGGTTTGTATATATAGATAAGGATGAAATTTCACAATTCAGATATTTCACAAAACTAATTATAATACCATGTACTTGAGAGGGCCAGTTGAAGCGAGCACTGGTTTTGAGTTTGAAACATTGAATACACATCTGTTGTCAATTTGCCATTATTTTAATTGTTGAAACTGTCATTGTTGTTACAATGTTAATAATATAACATATTTGACTCAAAGTGACGATTGCGATTGCATGTCTTAACTTCCAACTTAATATTTTTTGAGGAAAAATTTTGTCGGTAAAAGCTAGCATGCTCCAGCTTTTACTGGACAGTCCACCTAAAATAACGGCCACCTGACGTTTAAATTAAGAGAAGGTATCCAATAGTGATACTTATCGTGTTTAGTTATTTATTTATGTATAAATTTAAAAATGTGAATGTTAGATGTATTCTATATCATCTTAATTATATGTATATGAAAAATCATAAAATTTTAACTTTATTTGAATAGCCATTAAGTAACGTGTCTAAATTGTAAAATTTGGTCCATTGATTTTATTAATGCTTGATGCCTATATAAATAATATCAAAATGATATAATTTTTTGTATACATATATAAGATGATATTTATAAAATATTCCTTCAATTAGTTTTGTTATTTAAGAATTTAAATAATAATTATTTAATATTTAATTTTAATGGCACCGATGTGGCACCAAAATAATGATAATTGGATCCCTTCTCTTAAATTAATTACTTGCAACAAATGTGAAGTACTGGGATTATATTAGATTTTATGTATAGCTATAAATCAGGTTTCATTCCAATAATATAGTCTTCAAATAAATAATTAATAATACATAATTTTAAATATATTTAATAAAATTTTACATTAAAGAAAATTAGACATAATATTTTTAAATGCTAAGTAATAATGATAATTATAATAATAAATAATAAATAATATAATTAAATACATAATAATATATAAATGATTATATAAAAAATTGAATCATTTTAAGAATTAAGTTTAAGCTTAAGTACATTACACACATCATTTTAAATAAGAAGAGAGAAACTATTTATATAAACCCTTGGATTTAAGAAGATACAAAGATTTAAATAAAATCAATGGTAGAGAAAATAGATGATGTGACGTATTAAAAAAGCTTGAAAACTTAATTATTTTTATATATTAAGAATATTACAGGTTCGAATCAGCATGCCTTAATGCATTATCAAAATTAAACTGTATGAAATTTAATGAATAGACCATGCACATAACGAACTTATAAATAAAATAGTAACTATTTGAGAAGAGAGAGAAAAAAAATTATTATTATTATTCCATGATGTATGATGTGTCCAAACAACATTTTCACTTACCGAAATAGTACCACATTTTTATTATTCTCGTCTAAACTAATAACTCTGTTTTTTTTTTCTAAATTTTCATTCACTAATCTTCATTGCTCTATTCTTGCACTATATATTCCTTGCATGATTAGATTTATTTTAAAACTATTAATTTTGTTTCAATTCTTTTCTTTAAAAAAATTATTATCATAATTGTCGAGAATAACATCCATTTAATAATGATTTTGACATAAAACCGTTGCTAAAAATATATTTAACAATAATTTTGGCTCATAATCATTGCTAAATGTGTTTCATTTTTTTTTTGTTCGTCCTCAATTTCAACAACGCTTTTCAATTATAGATCGTTGTTAAAACTGTTGTCTGAGATCTAAAAAGTATATATTTTTCATTCAACAACGGTATTGAATAAGTTTGTCTAAACCCCATTTGTAATAATGGAGATACCGTTACAGTTTATTTCCTAGAATTTTGTACCAAAAGTCCCTTTTAACAATAATAGGAAATGACATATTTTATGAAATGAAATATGTTATTCTTCAAATCAGTGAGTCGAATTCTGTTCTTCGAGATATAACAGAGAAAATTGACTTTATCTTCTTTAAAATTCAGACAACTACAATTTGATATTTTTGAGTCGTCAAATTTAAAGAGCAGGATACTGCCAGCACACGAGTAGTAGATAATGACCTCAACATCTTTGTCAGTAAAAGTCTTTGAAAGCTATGGGCTTTTTGGGCTACAGCACGGGTGGAGATTGATTTACGACCTCTGGAAATTTATGTTTTGTAGTAGCTGCTCAGAACCTCAGACAATTTGAAAATTCGTCCACATAATTATATTATATAATATTATATAATATAATATTATATTATATTATGTAGGCGGACCTTTTGGCAGGCGGGTAGTCTATTTCATAGAGCCCTCTTTAGATAATGCCAGCTCCTTGGAAAAAGACGGATTATGATGTCATAATTCGGTTTGTTCAATTTAAAACAAAAAAGAATTGGACTGAGTTGATTTAGAATGGAAAATCCTTTATTAATATATTTTGATTGATACGGTTTTACAATCGGATATTGAGTAATAGGCCATATTTTCTCAAACCGTTGATAAAAGCATTAACTTGTTAGGGAGGGAGAGAAAAAAATCCTAATATTTCACATCGGTGGCACTATGGTCTCTTCTGGAACTTGTATGTAAAATATCATTTAAAATATGATATAATATTTTTTTTCATAAAAAAAGCTTTTTAAAAAAATCCCTGTTGGAAATTAATTCATAATAAAAGTTTACAACTTCTACCGACTATATGCATGTTTTATCATCAATATTTTACCTAACGGAGTAATTAAAAGCACAACACACATAACTGATAACTCGTCTATTAATTACGTGCATTATAAAAAAAGTAGCTACGGTCTTTAAAAACAAATTTAATTTTACAACCACTCCACACAGCTAATTAAAGTTATTAGTGTAAATTATTTATAAAAATAAAAGTCAGTGCACTAAACATTGATTATGTTGTTGCAGATCGCTTTCCAAGGAGAAACTAATCCCTAATCTTCTCTCTTTCAAATTTCAATTACAAATTTACAACAAAACAAACTACGCGCAAAATAGCTCAAAAAAAACATCTACAAGGACTGACGGACAAATTCGGATTTGAAGGGCATGTAAAAAGTAGTTAGTATGAGGTCTTTACTGCTTAATGTATCACGAAAGTTACTATATCGGTAGCTTCAATTAACTGGTTCCAATTAATTATACTGAACTGCTAACTTGTCCTTTTGAACTGGTCTGAGAGACTCAGACTAAGACTGATACTGAGACGAAACTAAAATATGCTACAACTTCATCCTTGTCCTTTTGAACTGGTCTGAGAGACTCAGACTGAGACTGATACTGAGACGAAACTAAAATATGCTACAACTTCATCCTTGTGGGTACGCCTCTTATTTCGGCGGTACGGATTTCATCATCATTGATTGTACAAAATAAGACCTTGATTAGACTTAGAATTTGGACCTGAATATCTCATTCAATATCTCATGTGTCATGTGTGTATGGACTGAAATCTGTATCTTGCCGTGCTAATTAGATTCTGGCAATGAGAAATTGAGAATGGTGTTTCGCAAATAGTCCGTAAATGGATCCGATAGCCCGACATATCTAGTTCAACTAACGTATGGAAAAAGTCTAATGAACAACGTGGCTGCATGAAATTAATCCAAAAATGCTCCTTAATTCATATATATCACCTATTGGAATTGCTCAACCTAATTTTCATGCGAAAACCCTGTAAAAAATCACATTCATATTTTTCTTGAATTTTTCACTTATTTTTACATGAGAAGAAAAATCAGTAATTTAATCTATGAATTCTGAAACTCAAATATAACAATTCCTTCCTATCTGAAATGTATAATTTTTTTTAATATTTCTTTTACAATATCTTTTTTACAACATTTTTATATGAAATCACAACGTGCTGTGATCAGACCATTCTTTTGAATCTCAACCATCAGGATTTCAAACTGTTGCGTGGATCTAGCTTAATTGCAGTTTTTAGTAATAATAAGTTTTAGTAAATTAATATTATTAAAAATAAGAGTGAGAAACGTAAAATTTTAAATATACGAATGGCAGCGCGTCGCTGGCAGTGGCGCGTTCACTGCGTGTTTCATTATTTTTACCAAACGCGCCACTGACAGTGGCGCGTTTCCTTATTTTTACAAAACACGCCACTACCAGTGGCGCGTTTGCTTCTTATATATACAAAATGCGCAGTCACTTGCGCGGGGTTTGGATGAAACGCGCCATTGGCAGTGGCGCGTTTCCTAAAAATAATGAAACGCGCCACGCGACGATGGGCGTTGTTTCGCGCGCCATACGCGATGGCGCGTTTCGTTGCGCGCCACGCGGTGGCGCGCCCGCCATTCATATATTTGAAATTTTACGTTTCTCACTCTTATTTTTAATAATATTAATTTAATAAAACTTATTATTACTAAAATCTGAGCTTAATTGTATGGCGTACTATTTAAAAAAAAATTTAAGTGATTTATATTCTTAATCAAATGAACTCCAAAAATCCAAATGGAAATGACGTTCTTGTAATTAATAATTTCTTTGTTGTAAGGAACTGCAAGTTCATGTGCTCAAGATTGTAATATAAACATAATAAACAAGTGCAAAAACAAGGCAAAAATAGGCTAGGAAAAAAATAATAATTTCACAACTCAACATAATTTAACATGAAATTTTGAAAATATTAATTCATTATTTTTATAAATTAAATGATCATCCTTATTTGTCTTTATATTTTAAAGATTTATCAAATTTAAACCAAATAATGATATTTTAAGACTTAAATCAATTTTACCTGTAATTCTAAAAATATAATGTTCTTATATTTAAACTAAATTTAAAAATATATTATATAGGAAATATCAATATGCAAAATCTTCACTATTTTAATCGTAGAAACCAAACTCAAATTAATTGAATAGGGCAAAATCAAAATCAAAATCAATTAAAGAGGTACTCGATGTCGGCTGACACTTATATTAGTTCGCCCCTGATTCTAATAGTTAGGTGACCTCGAAATGATTTGAATTAAACTTTAATCCATCCATCCGTCTGCTTGTGTTTGGTCTATTAGTAAACTTTAGTTTGACTATTTATGAATTTGGCTTTTTAATTAAATGGACAATTAGGTGTGTATTGCGCTTGGGATACGTAACCCCATTGGCCATTGAAGTCACATCATCAGCAGACTGAAAAAGTTCAGTTTGTGCGGTTTTTTTATTTGTACAGTTATATCATCTATTAACGGTTTTTATTTAACAGTAATAAACAACATCGTGCATCAAAATTTATATTTATATTTTTCATAGCTATTATAATTTCTCTGAGTCATTATTATTTCCCTATGAAAATCTCCGCACGGAAATTTTCTATAGAAAATACAGATCCATTGGCCATTGTGGTTCACCTGTTCGGATAACGGGTTCAGATCATAGGTGACAACGCTTTTTAGATTGGAAAACAAGTTGTATCCAAAAATAAAATTAGATCTGACCAACACCACCGCTGTCATAAAATGTTTGAGAAATAAGTTTTATGCCACTCTAAAGTTTCTAATTTAGAAATTTGTCATTTGAAACTTATTTTTTTAGTAAATGCCACTTCAAAATTATTTTATTTAGAAAAATACCACGATTGTATATTTATTGTATAATTTAATTAAAAAAAATATGTATCTGTATAAAATATTTTATATTTCCATTTATACCCTTCTATCAATTAGTCATTTTTATAAAATGATTCATATTTTGTATTCCCCATTTATTTGAATCTGTTCGTTCATCCCCCCCCCCCCCAAAAAATGACATTTCTAGCAACCAAATTCATTACAGTGCATTACCGATCCAATCCAAGAACGTACATCGTCAAGCCTCCCATAAAAGGGTACTTGCATCGCTGAGCCAAGTGAAGCGACAGCCTCACGATTTCTTCCAGTGCCTTGCAACCAATCGAATCCAAGAAGAGACTTATGAGCTTGGATTGCGGGGCTAGGTGAAGAGACTTACGAGCACAAGCAAAACAAATCCGGAAGGGTGTACAAATACGCATTTTTTTACAAAGTATAGATTTTTTTTGTTTGTAAGTTGTGGTACATGCACATGCAAAACTTCACTTAGCAAGAACAAATTTGCAGTAGGAACAGATTTGCTATCCGCTCATGATATACACGAATTCAAAGGCGAGAAGAGCATGTAGAATATCTTACCAGATTCCATTATGATGAATCGCCCACAATATGAAATTGCCATATATTATATTATTGTCACAGTGTCTTTTCATTTGCTCAAGTTATGAGAATATAATTTGGAACAATAGGAATTTCATGGAGCTTCAATTAAAAGAAAAAATAGTCTCGTTGCATTATTTCTCAACCCATATCCAGGAGATGTATCCCCTTTATGCAGACAAGTACCTTCTTTGTGAGAACAAGTATGCAATATTTCTTGATGACATAGGAGTGGAGAGGAGGGCTTAAGTATTTATCGTCAAGGCAGCTGGCTGGCTGAGGGATGTTTTTGCTTGAGAAAATAGCAATCGATTCTATTTTTTTAGTGTATCAGCGTGTCTGATATAATGATGAGGGTATTTTGGTCAACCCAAATATTTTTTGTATTTTTATTCAATAATTTAACATTTATACAATATGGGTGGCAATTTTCTAAATAAAAAAGTTTTGAAGTGACATTTATCAAAATAATAAGTTTAAGATGGCAAATTTCTAAATTAGAAACTTTGAAGTAGCATAAAACTAATTCTCCCAAAATCTTAATGCAGATAATCGTACAATTCAAACACCAATAAAAAACTCAAAAATAGTACAAAATGATATGTTCAATAAAAATCTCTAAAAAAATATAAAATACTTTTCAGTGTTAATTCACTTCCAAATTAGCAATTAATGAAACTAAACTCACTTAACATTTGAAATAATTTATTTTATTTGAAATAATTGTAATAATTATCTATTCTCTGTAATTAATGCAATTAAATGCACATAGAAACAACGAAACCAAACCAAACCAAACCAATCCAATCCAACCCAATCAATATCATTCCTTGGGCTTAGGAGGGACAGTCATATAATTGCTTTCTGATTGCCAGTTTGCCACCAACCGTATCATCCTGAGAGAGGGGGGAAGTCAAATCTGACATGTGCGTGGCCTCTTGCTCTTTCAAAAGCAGCGAATTCTCCTTTGCATTCCTCTCTTACATTTGCTTAATCATAAATATAAATTAAATAAATAAATAAATGGTCCTAGCTAGGAAGCAACACTGCAATGGAACAAATAAAGGAAATGAAAGGCTCAACCACCTACGCCACGCCACGCGTGCCAAAAGGTGGAAGCTACCGTCCATTTCGCACTCTAACCAAAAGAAATGTAAACAGTTATTACTTGGCAATGGTAAATGTACATTTGGTAGATATCATATAACAGATCAGTGGTACTGGTGCCTACTCCCTGTTGAAGTGAAAATACTTTTCGTTTGGAAATGAAGGTTTATGAGCACTTTTTTCTTTTCTCTCTCACGCTCAATGTCAACACAAAATTTGAAAGATCTTTTGTTATTCATTCCAACTTTTTTTTGCTGAATTTATTATTATGTCATTAATAATTTTCTCGTCGCCTATTATGACTTATTAGGTTCAATATCATATGTTGAAAAGATGACTAATTTGTTTACATTTAATTGATAAATGGTGGATTGGTGTTTGTTTCTTAAACTTATAATTACTCCAACAATAATTTTGACAATAATTGTTTTTTATATGTTTCGAAATTAGCACTCGCGTGTTTGTTAATTACAGTGGCATAGTCATATATTTATGTCAGTGATGTCAATTAATATTAGATTTTAAAATAAGTTTATTAATATTTAAGGAAAAAGAGCTATATTAGCTAGAGTAATAAAATATTTAATTCAACATGTTATTTTTGTGTTTATTCTTTTTTTTTTTTTGCTAATTTGACACTAAGCAATTAATATAGAAATTAAAAATCTGAACATTTTTATATAGGGTAAAAATATAATTTTATAAAGTATCACAAGGCTAAAAAAATATATTAACTGTTATTACTTATCGGTAATGGTAAATAATATTCTGACAAATAGAGCATCTGAGTTGAACTTCCATCGAGAATAAAAGGAGATTTAAAAAAAATAAATAGAAACACCAGATACATTATCTAAAATTTTCAAACAAGTTGTTATCCCACAGTCAAAATACAAAGTAGGTGATTTTAAAGATATAATGCATAATTTGGACTTACATCTTATATTTTTATTGTTATTTTGTCTTTGTATATTTTATTTTTATCGAAATAGAAAAAAAAGAGAGAAGTAAAAAAATAACTTGTGTTAATATTTTTTTTAGTAAACTTCTAAATAAAGTTGATGAAAATGTGCAAATGATCACATGTTATTTTATATAAAGTGTATATCAAAGATAATATAAGTATTATTTTTATTTTTATAATAAAATAATGCACATAATTTTTTTTACGATCTCATTTTACAACACATTATTTTTTTTTTTGCTCTTTATCGATCGGTTCAAAATATCACTGGTGTCAACAATAAATATCAAAGATAATATAAGTATTTTTTTTATTTTTATACTAATATAACACACTTAATATTTTTAACGAACTCATTTTACAACATATTAATTTTATTTGTTTGCACTTTATCCATCGATTCAAAATATTATCACTGGTGTCAATAGTGAAAAACTAAAAAAAAAATCAGTGGATTCAAAATAAATAACAGAATAATAAATATCATTAAAAATCAGTATAATTTTGAAAACATCTGAAATAACTATAAAATTGAGTAGTGTAAATTTATCCTATTATCCATGTAGTTTTGGCACTGATAATAATATTTCATAACATCTTTTATAGATGTATTTTGATACAAATAGCAATATTTATTATATTCCCAAAAATAAGTTTTACATACGGCGTGACCAACTAATATTATAAGAAATTGAAGCGTGCTCACGCCTTATAAAAGGTAAGATCAATACAATACAGTTAATAAATAATGGTTGAATTTATTTTAACTGAACGCTTCAATTTCCCTTTTGAAATTTTTTCTTTTGAAAACTTAATATATGGGCATATCAAATTTTGGTGGATAAACCTGACATAAGAGCATTTTCAAAGTGGATGAATCATTTGATAATTTTGACAATGAATTTTTAAATAAATTAAAAAAACTTAAAATAGAAACATTTTGTCAATATGTCTTTTTCTTCTTGATTGATCGTATTTTAAATTTTATGTAATTTTAATGTTGACTTTTATGATGTTTAGTTTTAAACCTAGATTACTAAAAAATGATAGTTATAAATATACAATTTATGCCAAGTAGTATTTAAGATGTCAAATCCACAGGGACAATATTTACTAATTTTAATCTTAAGTATTTAAAAAGTTATTTGTTTGATTAATGATTTGATTAAGGGAATAATTAATTGAATAACTAAATAAAAGGATATAATTTAAAGTTTTTAAAGATCAATATGAGAGACCTAGGGTTAAAAGTCTATAATTTACTTGCTCATGCGAATAAATTATTTCCTATTTTAATTATTTAATTGTTATGGATTTTTATCATACAAATGTGATGTTAAAAACTAATTTCTTAGATTGACATAATACATAAAAAAATTAAGGCTTAACTTTAAATTAATCATTCATCGAACTAGAACCTAATGTTCATATTTAGTTGTATTGTATTAAATCAAATTATTTCTCAATTAAGTATTTCATATAAGATGATTTGATGCAATCTACAATAATCCTCTAAGCAGTTAATCTCCCTTTTTAGTTTTGATTACTACTTAGATTTTTTTATTTGGGTTCAAGTCTTCAATTCTACAATATTAAATCAAAACTTAAAATAATAATGAAAATAAAAAAAATAATAATGATAAATAATTAACTTAATAAACTATAATACAAGGAAATAAGTTTCATATTACAATCCTAACCCTAAAGAGGTGTTTAGCCTCTCATGGAAAAAATAAAACACATGATAAATTATTAAGTACAAAAAAATATAGATGAATTAAAAAATTGAATATCATCAATGGTGAAACCTCTATCTCTTTTTTCTTCTCTCTCTAGTCACCGTCTCCTTTTCTCTCTTTAAAAAAACTTACCACCGCTCATTTCTACATACTAGAGAAAAAAATACTACTCATCCCCTATCTTATTCTATCTAAAGCCTAAAATAATATTCATACTAAATTTAGTATTTCTAGCTTTGAATCTTTGTGACCCACAAAACTATGTAGAAAATGATTTCTTCAGGGGCAACAAAACGCTTGACTTCAAGCATCTTGCGCCCGGAAGAATTCCTTGTGGTCTACAATCCTTTAGAACTTGTTCTTTTAGGAATTCCTGGCCTCTGGATAGCTCTTTTCGACCCGCCAAAAAAATATTTACGATTTGCAAACATGTGAAAATTGTTATGTCCATCTTGGCTTGAGGTCCGGGCTTCAATTCAAGATAGGTTTGGTTTAGTTTTTCTTGTTTCTGCAATGAAAACACATAAACAGAGCAGTACTACGAACTTGCACATTTTATTCCTAATTAAACTCAAATACTACCAGTTTTAGTCAAATTTGTACCCGTAATCCTATGTTTTTATATATGACAATTTGGTTCATCAAATTTTATCATTGTTTGATAGTATATTAAAGATCATTAAATTGGATCAGGATCAGAATCATATAAATTTTGATACATTGTTAATCTATAAGTAAAGGATATATTAATATATATATTTTATTTTTTAATATTTTTAATATTTATTTAAAAATCTACTGTTATAATGAAATCTCTTACCTTTATTAAAAGAGGAGAGATTCCTCAACAATGAGTTATCGGTTATTTTAAGAATCTTGAGAATTAATTTTCAAATAAATATGAAAAAAACTAAAAACTATTTTTTTTAGATATATTTTTTTACTTATAGATTGATAGTGATCCAAATTTTATATATTTTCATTATGGTTTAGTAGTCTAAAGATATTTATAACAAATTCAATTTACAGTATTTGATGAACTATCAAATGATAATAAAATTATATAAAATTTGAATCACCACCGATGAATATATATATATATATATAAATATACCCGTGCGTTGCAAAGTTAGACTCTTTTATTTAAACATTAAAATATTATAATATAAAAAAATTACATTTATCTAATATTAAATTATAAATTCATCAAATTATAGAGAAAACCTATAATAAAGACTATATTTAATCTTGGATGAGATTTTTGCACAATATGATTTAATGATTCATGATTTTTATGACAAGAAAAGTAAATTATTCTAACATATATTATCACCATTAATTTCTTACCAAATATGCACAAAGTTGCTAAATAAAAAAAATAATATTATGAAAATAATAATTTATAAGGGAAAGAAATAGAGAAAAAGAGAGATCAATGGATGCGATCACATACGTTCGATCAACCAAAAATAAATATTATCCGTCTAATTGAGAGATAAAATAGATATAATAAAAAATTATCATGATAAAAAATAGACTCTCCAATTTTTAGATGCTTTATATAATAGTATAGATATAGATATATATTTTATTTTTAAAATTTCTTTCATATTTTTTTAAAGACACGTTTTTAAGATTATCAAAATAAGCATCGTCAAGTGATCCCTCTCTTATCAAAAGGGCATGAAGGACACGGTGTCATAAGAGCATTTATTAAAAGATTCAGTAACAAAACCAAGCATATCCTTGCAGGGAAGATTGAAATCGCATTCCCACAGGGAAAGCTGAAGATAAATTAAATTGAATGAACACAAAGGAGGAGAAATAACACCCGAAGAAATCCAAATCACTCAATGAATCAGTCTGATAAGTGAGAACCGAAGCAAGCGACGGAGAGAAGTAAAGTGAGAGAAACGGGGAAAGGAAGCAAGCAAAGAGGAAAACTGGGGAGGGAGGAAAGAAGGAAACGCAAGAGAGGGGCAATAATGGCGAAGCGAGCTCGAACGTTGCCCGGTTTTTTCCCCGATCTACTGGAATGTTCCTCTTCATCTCCGGCGACGCCTTCCACCTCCGCCGCCTGGAACGACGACGTCGATCGCCTCTCCGAGCTCCCCGACGTGCTCCGCCTCCACATCCTCAGCCTCCTCCCTCTCAAATCCGCAATCCGCACCGGCGTTCTCTCCTCCCGCTGGCGTGGCCTCTGGGCCCACCGCTGGCCCGATCCCTCTTCTCTCGTCCTCTCCTCCAACTCCACCTCCTCCCTCCTCCTTCCCAACGCCGCCGCCGTCACTGCTGGCGAGGAGGATGCGTTTGCCTCCACAGTCAATCGCTTCCTTGCTCAGCGCGGTCGCCGCCGGATTGATTCCTTTGTGCTCTCATTCCACCAGGGACAGGTGCTCCAGTCTGATCTGAAGCAGTGGGTTGATTACGCCGCTGCATGCTCGGCTGAGGACTTCCACCTCCATGTACTCCCAAATGATCCTGCCACTTCCACAACATCTCTTTCCCGCCGCAACAACATCAATCGACGCAAGAACTCTGGCACACTCAGCTTCCATTTTCCCATGGATAGCCCACTTCTAACTCGACTTTCTCTCCGTGGAATCCACCTCTCTGCCGCCAACTCTGCCTCGACCCGTCTTGAGATTCTTGCGCTCCATTCAGTGACCCTAACAGAGGCAGCACTGCGCAAGGTCGTGGCAGCCTGTCCGGTGCTCCGCTGCCTCGATATTCGTCGTTGCCGAGACCTCCGTCGGATACAAATTTCTGCCTCGGGGCCCCACTTGAGGAGCCTGACAATAATTGATTGCCCCAAGGCCACCGAGCTTGTCGTCACCTCTGCTCCTGGCCTTCGTTCCTTCCAATTTTGTGGCACTTTTCTCTCCAAGTACTCTATTGAGAATGCATATAGCCTGAAGGAGGTCTATTTCACCTCTGCTTCTCCTAACCTGTCACTGCCTAACAGTAATTGGGTCAGTTGCTTTGAACGAGTTGCCAATGTGACTGTGCTGACACTCTGTAGCCATGCACTTCAGGTATACCTATTCTTACTCTAAATTTTCATATAACTTATTTATGAATTAATTTCTTCTGTTGATTTGAATTGAAATTCCTGTAAGAATATTTGATTTGTGTTCCAGTATATCGCTGTTAGAGGAGCTGGTACAATCGGGCCAATGAGGAGCTTGTACCGACTAGAGGAGCTGCAACTGCTGATGCTGATGACGTCCAATAGCAGCCTCAATGATGTTTTTGCCTTTCTAAAGCTCTACCAGTGCCCTGCTCTCAAACGACTCTTTGTAGAGGTTTGTTTCATCCTCTTTTGGTTTTCCATTTATCAATTCTCCATTTGGATAAAATGTGTATCAAAATGAATCTTATAATCTAATAACTTGTTTTGAGTGTTAAATTGGTACATTTTTTGAAATATTTCTGTTGCAGCTACCTACCTGCACGCTTGATCAACATGTAGAGAATTACATGGAGATTCCAGCTGAAGAACCGCCCAGGGAAGATTTGGACAAACTCACAACTATAAAAATAAGAAATTACAAGGGGCACTACAATGAGATATGCCTTGTGCAGTACCTCCTCGCCAAAGCTACCAATCTAAGCACTCTTACTGTAATCGCTCCTAAGGAGAATTTAGAAACAGAATACTCAAAGGACCCTTCAGACCGGTTGCACTTCCTCCACATGCAACTCTCACTCTTTCCAAAAGCATCAGAAAATGCACAAATTTTGTTCAGTGAGTGTGACATTGATGGGTCACAACCGACTCATGCAGAAGCATTCTTCAAGTTTTAAATCATCTCGCAGGTTATGTTCCTGTCCATCTATACAAGTTCAAATGGACAGTTGGCTGTTGATTTCTGGTTTGTGATTGTGATTGCGTCTGAGGAGAGGTAATCACCATGCTTAATTTCAAAGACTAGCACAGATCAAGCTGAGCCAGTCTGGTATTTGCAGCAGAGTCCAAATCCACCTGGAGCTCTTCAGCTGCGGGAGTACATCGAAATGCTGTGGTATTAGTACGCTTGCAGATTTTGATCCTGTCCGTCCATGCAAGTTCAAATAGACAGTTGGCTGTCTATTTCTGGTTTGTGATCGTGTCTGAGGAGAGGTAATCACTATGCTTAATTTCAAAGACTAGCAGAGGTCAAGCTGAGCCAGTCTGGTATTTGCAGCAGAGTCCAAATCTGCCTGGAGCTCTTCAGCTGCGAGAGGTACATGGAAATGCTGTGGTATTGGATTGGTACAACTAGTAAACAAAAGCTGTTCAATGGCATTAGGCATTTGGATATTTTAACATATTTTTGGACCAAACCAATGATTAAGAATTACATGCACTATATTTGGCCTGGTTCAGAACTTTTAAGGAGAGTTCTCAGGTTGAATACTGGATATTTCAGTTTTGTATATGAATATAACCATTGATGTATTTTGTATTTGAGAAAGTGAACAAGAGAGAAATTATAGAAGAACCCAGTTTAGTTCTCTTTTTGACATTATCGCCAGGCTTTGTACCCCTTTATTCTGAGGGATTTCTACTCCTGTACACCACTTGGCTTAACTTAGGTACTGTCATTGTATAAACTTATCCTTGACCTGATAAATTGCATTAATTCTTTTTTTCTTTCTTCTTCTTTGATGAGCTTAATATTATGACTTCGTTAGCAGCAGTTATTTTTGAATTGAAAAGAGAAAATTGAGGCTCATATTCTGTTGACTATATGCTGAACTCTTCTTCTTTTTTTAGTATTGATCCAGTGAAAAGAATGATGAAAAATTCAATTCCCTTCTTTTCTCTTGTTTCAGAAAGAAAATTCCGTGCTCTCAGCTGGGTATCTGAATTTCCTTTTAAATTTGTATATCCCTGTAACATGAGAGAGAAATGAATTACGAATGTCAGCAGTTACTTCATCTATCTGCATCTAGTATTTTTTTTACTGGCCGCTTGAATTTAGCGCGTGGAGTGTTCATTTGAGCTATTTGAGCCTGCTCAATTCTTAACAAATTAAGATTTGGTATCTGTAAAATGCCTTGACGTAGTCAACCAATTTGACCAGCTCTAGAATTTGCGTAATCAAGTTCAACGGTGGTTTCACCTAGAGAGAGAACCAGGACCACCCTCTATTTTCCAATTGTGAGGTCGCTTTCTCTCGCTGCTTCAATAACGCTTAAACAATCATGTAAGGGGGGACCTTCTGACTTTCTGAAAGTAGACAGCTTTATTGACTAAATTTTTGTTTAATTTCTTCATATGCTTATTTTATTTCCGAAAGTGGAGTTTGCGTTATATATGTTGTTATGCATATAGTTAGATCAGTCTGATAATTAGATTTTATCCAACCAAGATAACGAGAGTTGAAACTGGATTAGAAGCCTTCATGTACAGCAGTACCAGTATCAGAAACATTGTATTGTACATCAAAAATTACAATGAATAAAACAATTGTCTCTCTCTATCTCGTTTCCTTTCACAAGCCTATAAAATTAATAGCAGAGCCAGAGAGGTACTAAAGATAAAGCACCATTTAGTGGAATTCTCCCTGTAAAACTGTATTTTAGTGGAGCCGCACTTAAAGGACGGAAAATCTCACTATTCCTGTCAGACTGTCACCACCAGAGTCCAGAGAGACATAGAGCATTAAATGCATTAAACTATGTAATCGTCGTCTCGTTGAACAAGTAGTCGACTAGGTGAGGCCGGAATTTTTTCTTTTTTCTATCCTTATTTTATAAAAGTTAATATTTATATTCTGAAACTTTTAGCAACACTGCTTTTATTTCTGAATGCATGTGTTTATGAATTATATATGAACATCTATGTTCAAATTCGATAAAAAAAATAAAAAAATTAAGTATCAAAATAGATTTATAAATGCACCGATTTTAAACACGCGTTTAAAATAAACTGTGAACGCATGCATTTACAATTTATTATGGACGCATGTTTTTCAGATTGAATTGTGGACGCATTCGTTCATAGTTCATTCTGAACACATGTTTATAGAAATATTTCAGTACTAAAAGAAAAATTAGTATTTTCATTGAATCTGTTGCAGGTGCTCTCACACATAATTTATAAACGCAAACGTTTAGAAAGTAGGGATAATATTGTTAAAAATTTCAGTACAAAAATACTATTATTAAAAAATTTAAAAATAGAGATAAACAAAATAAAAAATCGTGAGGCCGCAAGGATTTCATAGCCCACGAATTAGTTTCGAATTATTGATGAACTATGTAATCGTCGTCTCGTTGTTGCACAAGACTACAAGCATAGGCTGCATAGCCGTCACCAGGAAATCAGATCTCTAAAAACAAGTAAACATCAAAAAGATGTAAAGTAAAAATAATCAAAACATCGCCGTTGCCGGGGATCGAACCCGGGTCTCCCGCGTGACAGGCGGGGATACTCACCACTATACTACAACGACTTTTGCTTCCATTGTGACAATCGAGTTTAACAACTCGTTCTGTTCGTGCAGGCATCGTACATTTCCTGATGATTTTTGTGTGAAACTGTTGGCTGCGTAACTGTGTGAAAGAAAATTGTGCTATTTTCCTTGATTGAAAATCCCTGCAGTTGCTTCAATTTTTTTTAGTACACCAGACATTTTATAGGGTTATTTTTATGTATAAAAAATAAATTTTGAAATTATAAAAAAGAAATAATTTTAAAAAATCCGAAAAAAAGAACCACGGATTGAGTCCGCAGGATGCTAAATTAGGCCACATACCCAATCTGCAGCCTGCCAAGTTATTCTTAGGAGTAATTATTTATTTAAGAAATTATCTCAATTTTTTTGTGAATATTTTTATAGATTGAAATAATAAGATTTTAAATATCTTTGTTCCATTAGGAAAATTAAACTTATAAAATTTTAATCCTTGACTTAGAGGGCTTCAAAAGCATTTTTGGGTTGAAAAGTGATTATGTATTTTCTAACAATGCTCATATCAAAAGTTATGATCATTTGAAGTTTTTATTTTTTTTTTTTTTCTTTTGTTTCTTTATAATTTTTCTGACTGCTCTATTCATCCAAATGACCCAAAAATCATTCTACGGTGCACTCGAACCTCTAAATTTTTTAAAATTAAAATTATATCTTATATTAAAAAAATATACTTTTTTATCATTTCTTTATTTAGTTAACCCGAACACCAGTACATTAAATCTTATTATTTTGACCTATAAATATTCACAAAAAAATTGACATAATTTTTAAATAAATTATAAATCTTAAGAAAAAAATGAATAAAAATATTAAGAGATATAAGAAAAAAATCAACTCGGCAGGTCATGGACCTAGTCTCTGCGGTTCTTTTTTTTTAAATTAATTCCTTTTAAAATTTGAATTTTTTATATATAAATAACCCCATTTATCGGAATGCTTATGTTCAATGAGAACAACAGAGTAAGCTACAAATTTTATTATTTATGTTACTAAATTATACTAGATCTATGAGAATGCCAATCAGAAAGTAATGTTTTCAAATAATGAACTTGACACAAAAAAATGCTAAATATATTAGTGTTAGAAAAAAACAAACATAAGAATGCTAAATGTTAAACAATCTAATATCCGAGATTCATAACAAAAGAAGGAAGAAAACGAAAAGAAAACAGAGACTTAAGCTAACCCCACAACACTTGTTTTGTGAAATAAAAAATAAATGGGTTTCTGGATTTTTCTCAATTTGTTTCGAATCATTCGTCATTTATTCATGAATTTTGCTATTTTCAAATCATTCGCTACATTTATTTATCTTTTAAATATTAAAATACCATATTTATAATTTTATATGCATCTTTAAGAAAAAAGTAATTATAAAATTACATTAATATTATCCTCCTATATATTTTGAATATAAACTCTCTTTTTATATTTTATTTAATACTCTTAGTCCATGCCATTTCTAAATCAGGGACATCACTTACCTTGAAGACCGAACCGGAAAGAAGGGTCCACGTGACTACAAGAGCCATAAGTGGGCCCACGCTTATCCATTCCAGTCGAATCAACTCACAATTTATCCCATCTGCATGTGCTGGTTATCGTAAACCACTTGATCTCACGTGATTAGTGGATAACTAAGAGTATCTATACTGGCGTCGATTGTTAAAATTAAAATTTTATGTCACATCATTAAATTGATAATTCATTTTAAGAGTGACATCCCTGAACATAATGAAATTGTTAAAATAATATTTTCGTAATTAATTTTTCTGCATATTCTCTAATGTAGCTTGTCAAATAGACTGTCAAATTTAGACAATTATCTAATTTTGCCTAGTCTCTGTATCTCTGAAATTCAAATGACAATTATCAAATAAAATTTGACAATCAATTTGACAATGGGATGGATGCTCTAATTGGATATCTTTTGTACATTTTTTTAATTATTATACACTTTTACTGAATTTATTTTTCAGATGCATATATGAATTTGTTGAAGACTAGGTCTTTGTTTTGTTATTCAGGTTAATGGAAAAAGTAGAAAATATTACTGGTTTTAGTTTTGTTCTGGACCCCACTTTTGATCTGATCCAACTAGAGCTGTCAGCTATGTCCCGTTTAAGCTGTAATTTCAGATTTATTTTTGTCCACAAATCATTAAATTATGTTTCAGACCAATTATTGATCCAATTTTTCCCAAATGAACAACTACATGGACCCAAAGAAAGCAAAACGCATACCAATACAATAGTGTTTTGGATTTAATAAAAAATTGAAGTTATCTAAAATTAGCATTGTTAAAATTCAGTAGCGGATGTGGAAAAGTGTGATAACAAATTGTTTATTTTTTCCTATCTATACATGTATTATCTGAAACAAATTTTTAAATGAATTTCATAATTTTATATTTTAATACATCCCGTGTTTCACGTCCGTATCTCGAATTTAAAAGTTCAAACTGCCGATCCAAACTATTGAACATGATCATAATATTGAACTATCTTTGGAGATCAAAATTTATATTTTTTTTTTGAATTTTTTGCTATTTTTTAGATGGGTACAAAATCACTATTTTTGGATGGTGCAGAAATCGTTAGATCAGCAAATTTTGTACCCATTTAAAAAATAACAAAAATTTTCAAAAAAATATAAAATTTGATCTCCAAAGATATCTCAATATGAAGATGATGTTCAATGGTTTGGATCAATCGTTCGAACTTTTAAATTCGAGATACGGACGCAAAACACGGCAAAATTTGTGTTTCGCGAAGCACCATAGCCTCTCACTCACACACACACTCTCTCTCTCTCTATATATATATATTGAGTTAGGTTATGGTGCTACGAGTAGTTAATGATCAAATTTGGTACAGACTAAAAAATATAGGTAAATCATCTCTAAATTTTGATTTATGTCTTAATAAATTTTTCATATCAAAATGCGATGGGATAATTTTCTTTTTCTTTTTCTTTTATTTTTTAAGTATTAATTTTAGATTTTTAAAAATGATTTAAGAAATATGTATTATTTTATTATTATTATAGAATCATCTTAAAAAATAGAAAACGAATACTTAGCAAATTCAAAAAATAGAAAATTTTTATATCCCATGATATTTTGATTTGAAATTTTTATTGAGACTCATAAATCAAGATTTAAAAATGATTTACCTATATTTTTTAATCCATAATAAATTTGATTATTAACTACGCATAGCACCATAATCTATTTTTTTTTATATAAAAGAAGATAAACAATCAGTCAGTTTTCGTTTCTTTTCAAAAACCCAAACATAATACAAACAATGTCATATAATTATGAAAATAACCCCTCCCATATATGATAATGATATATCCCAAGTCCATTAAACCAAAAATTACACATTACATCAATCTACATAACAAAAGCAAGAAGTTGAATTAAAAAAACATCACAAAAAAAAACCAAATATAAAGAACCCAAGCTAGTTCATAGTTGAATCAGACTGTACCGCACCTATATACTGGTAATTAATCGCAACTATCAACGTTTCGAAGCAAATTCGAGCGTTCTATTTATTTTATTTCTTTCTATCCAAATCCTCATGAGCAAATCGAAACGAGAAGACATCTCCTTATCGGGTTTGAAGTCCAAAACTATTAACAGCTGTTTTCTTTTCCTCTTTTCCCCCTCTTTCTCCGTTTCTTTCGTCGTCATAGTCGTTTTCTATTGGTTTGACGCAATTCCAGACCCAATAATGTAGCTGTGCAGTCATAGTCGTCTTCTTAATTTAATCTTTTTCTCCATTACTTTTGCATTTATTCTGGGATCGGAGTAAAGGAGATCGGTGATGTCGGTACAGGAAATAATTACATGAAAATATCTGACACGTGCCAGCTCACTTCAACAGTATTCAATAATTCCTTTCTTCCTCTCCAATATGTGAGGCGAATCAAATATAGTACCCTATCCGTCTCCAACCCTCCATCGGCGAATCGAATCGAATCGAATCCAACATAATCGGATTTATCGATGGGATTCTCTAGCTTCTTCATTGCTAGAGCTTCTCACTCCTTTCGACGGCAAAGTTTCTTTCCTCAGCTTGTCCTTGTGCTCTCCGCTGCCAGGTTTGTTTGTGTGTGTGTGTCTCTCTCTCTGCCTTTCTCCAGTAAAGGAAGCGGATACTAAATACTTTTTCTTTGCCACTATGAAACATGATTGTTTTATGCTTCTGCTATTAAGAAAGATTCCTCTGTCAAAGTAAAAGTTGTTGATTGCTGAAGTACTTCCTCTAAAAGTTAACATAAAGCTCCTGAGTTTTGTATATAAAAGTGTTACTTCTGCAAGAAGTGCTAAACTTTTTTAATAGCTCAGGTCCTTGAGTTGACTATTCATTTCTTCTATTTGAAAGTGTAATCATTCTCTGTTTCATCTTGTACATTTTTTGAATGATAAGAAATTTCAGAATTTGCTTGTATTTTTGGAAAATCTAAATCCTAAAGGTCTTTTTAAGATCTCATGGTAAAGTTGCAAATTAACCCCTGTATTGCCAATGAATTGCAAAAATACTTGTGCTTGCAATATCTGCATAAGAAACCATGTGTTTTTCAAGATTTTTGAAAGTAACTTCTCAGCATATCCGGAAGAGTTAGCATTTCACTGATGGAGCTAAATTTTGTTGATGGTGTTTGTACATGTGTGTCTGCAGTACTGGGGGTCTAGTAGCTTATGCTGATGCAAAACAAGAGAATGCAGCCGAACCACCTGAGAAGAAGAAGTTGGTAGTGCTAGGGACAGGATGGGCTGGAACATCCTTGTTGAAAGGCATAGACACCTCCTTGTACGATGTCAAAGTAGTATCACCCCGTAACTATTTTGCATTTACCCCTCTCTTGCCAAGTGTCACTTGCGGCACGGTAGAAGCTAGGAGTATTGTTGAACCTATTCGCAAAATTGTTAAAAGGGTAAATATTCTTTGGTTACAATGCTACTGCATTAACTTTCAAATGATTTTGGCATTCCCACTTCCATCGTAGGACTTATTATTATTATTTTATTTTTATTTTTTTGCTTTTTGATAAATTATCAATTCACGAAACTGACAAAAGTCTCAGTTCTTCCAGGTTGATGGTTTTAAAGAAATACATTTTTACCTTTAGCTGAGATTTGTTGTACCAGTTTCAATCGAAAATAGGTCTGAAACAAAAATACCGCAGATATCAATTACAGAACCAAAATGAGAACATTCAAGAGTAATTAGACAATTTATGTAGTCACTTTTCAGAACTTGTATGATAGTTCAAATTTGGTTCAAATTCAAACATTGTAGAAAAATGATCCTGTGAAGTTTCTGGAGGCAGAATGCTTCAAGATTGATTCAGTTGGAAAGAAAGTTCATTGTAGATCAGATGTGGGTACTAATTTGAATGGTACAGGTGAATTTGAAGTTGACTATGACTACCTTGTCATAGCAGTTGGAGCCACTGTCAATACATTTAACACTCCTGGTGTTATTGAAAATTGCCACTTCTTGAAGGTACTTTTTAATTTGCATAATCTCTCTTCAATATGTGCTTGCTTATATTGACTGCATAGGTCCTGGTTGTTTTGGGTCAATACTCCTAACCTTGATGGAACTTTACATATCCATACTGAATCACATTTGTTTGTAAATGCAGGAAATAGAAGATGCTCAGAAGATCCGAAGGAGTGTAATAGAAAGCTTTGAGAGAGCAAGTCTTCCTTGCCTTAACGAAGAAGAGAAAAGGAAATACCTCCATTTTGTCATTGTCGGTGGAGGTCCAACGGGTGTTGAGTTTGCCGCTGAATTGCATGATTTTGTTACAGAAGATCTTGCTGAGTTATATCCTCACCTAAGCGACCTTGTCACCATTTCCATCATTCAGTCTGCAGAGCACATTTTGACTATGTGAGCTACAATAACAGCACTAATTAATTTAAATGGAATGTGTTTTGTCATTAATTTTTTCTGAAATTAAAAGGTTTGACAAGAGGATAACATCATTTGCCGAAGAGAAGTTTCAGAGAGATGGCATAGAAGTGATGACAGGATTTAGAGTGGTGAAAGTCTCTGATAAAGATGTGACAATGAAGAGTCATTCCAAGGAAGAGGTCTCAGTGCCATATGGAATAGTTGTATGGTCAACTGGTATTGCTTCTCGTCCTGTCATAAGAGACTTCATGAATGAAATTGGGCAGGGAAAAAGGCGTGCGCTGGAAACAAATGAGTGGCTGAGGGTTCCTCAGTGTGATACTGTGTATGCAATAGGTGACTGTGCAACAATCAGTCAGCGTAAAATAATGGTACATTTTTTCTAATCTCGAGTTTCTTTTCTGGGCTTTTTGCAAATAAGGTTCAGTATTATATCTTGTATAAATGGTAACCATATATTGCCATGATTATGCAAATTAGTTCATAGATAATGATTTAGACGAATATACCAAAATTGGAATAAGGTCAAACTAGGCGCATTTAACTTATGATTTCTTCCAAATTCATTGAAACAGTTGTGAAGAGCACCTATACTGGTACCAAAACTGGTACCAGGTGTTACATTATTCGTGGTTGGCACCAGTACTGGTACTGAGTAATTAAGACGTTGTTTCTTTTATCCAACTCAAATCATTTTTCTTTCTTTTTTTTTTCTAGTGGAATGTGATGCCTGATCACTTCTTTAGAACAAGAAAATAAATTGAAAAAATAGTTGATTGAAATATCCTTGGCTTGCAATCTTCAGTGCTTGATACGTGCTGGCAAGCTCTCGTTCAATTAAAATGAACACCATTGATTTTTGTTTGGGGCAGGAAGACATAGCGGAGATATTTAAGGTGGCAGATAAAGATAACTCAGGTAAGCTGACAGTAGAAGAGATACAAGATGTGATAGAGGACATATATGTCAAGTATCCTCAAGTGGAGCTTTACATGAAGAGCAAACATATGAGCGACTTCCATGATCTGATAAAGGATGCAAAAGATGATTTCGAGCTCAGCATTGAGGATTTTAAGAAGGCCCTTGCTGAGGTTGATTCTCAAATCAAGAGTCTCCCTGCTACTGCTCAGGTATTATGAAATGTGTTATTCATGCCTTTCTTTCAATTGTAGTAGTTTTTTTTTCTCAAATTTAACCGACCTTCTTATATCTTTTTGGACACAAAACACCTTTTTATTCTGAAGAAACCATCCCATTCATTGTGCTGCACAGAACTATTTATTTTTGTTGAATAATGATTATAGTTAGTCTAACAAAATGGGGCATTGAACAAGTGATAATGAAGGAATTAGACATGAAACATTTAATTTATTGAAGTCACTTTATCAGGTCTAAATGGTAAACCTTGCTAGGATTATCGAAATAAGATATATTTTAAAAATGGATTTTTTATTTCTTACAACATTAGGTAGTGATGGTTGGTTTCCTAAGCCTCACAAATCATCATATCTCCAAAGCAATAGGCGTCTGTCTTGTTAAATTTCTTGTATTTGTCCTTCTCCATCTTCTGTGAGCTTATAATCTTATTTGTACTTGCCTGATTAATCATAAGGTTGCAGCGCAGCAAGGTCACTACCTGGCACAGTGTTTTAACAAAATGAAAGAATGTCATGAGCATCCTGAGGGTCCCCTTCGTATCACTAAATCTGGTCACCACTTCTTTCACCCCTTCAGGTTTTGCTTCTAATTTATTCCATTTTAGTCGATTGTTGTTTCTCATCTGTATCGGATATAATTTAAAGTATATTTTATGCTCAAGGTACAAGCATTTAGGACAATTTGCACCTTTAGGAGGAGAGCAAGCAGCAGCAGAGTTGCCTGGAGACTGGGTCTCATTTGGCCACAGCACTCAGTGGCTCTGGTACTCTATCTATGCCAGGTACAACTTATTGTTTTCTTTGCTGTTTCTTTTGTTGTTCTTAAATAATACAAATACACACCCAAGTGAATTCATAATTTGGGGCCACCGCCAGGGGGGGGGGGGGTACTGTGTAGATATGGAATCTGATAAAATGTAGGTTTGAACCTTAAAACGTAGTTTCTTAGATTTTGATCAATAGTACATACATTGATTGCGTATTTTAATTCTTTTCTTTTAATTTCTTCTTCTCTTGATATTTGGTTATACACCAGCAAACAGGTGAGTTGGCGTACAAGATATTTGGTGTTGTCTGATTGGACTCGTCGATTCATTTTTGGGAGAGATTCAAGTGGCATCTAGTCTCCACAAACTTGTCCTTTTTTTTTCTGAAAAATTTTCCCAACAAAAAAATAATTCGGATAACAATGTTTCGATTTAGTTTGTATTGTTTTTCTAATTAAAAACTATTTGGTTCTCCACTACTAATAAGAATAATAATGAGAATAGTGAAGTATAAATCATTTTTTAAGTAATAGAAAGCATTACATCCTTTATTTACTCATGATGAACTTGATCCCCGCAGTATCTGTCTTGTGATGTTTCAACTTTCAACTCAAATTGAGATGTCTCAATTGGTTCAAGACGTGCAATTCAACCCAAAATTTTAGGTGAAATTTTATCGTGAGCACACAAATTCTCACCGTCAATTTTTGTCCCAACACGCCTACAAAGCAGCAGATAAGAACCAAAGCTCAACCAAGCACCTTTTTAATTATATTTTCATTGTATGCACGCGCGTAAACTTTAACACTTTTACAATTGGAGCAGGAGGCATCAGATTCTTCTACTAACCCATTTAGATTCAGTGATCTCTCCTCTGTCGCCAGAGGCATAATGATGCAATCCTCTACCCCACCTTCTCCTTTCTTTCACCCAACTAATTGCCATTGTAGTATTGTACTACTCTCGTCACATGTCACATGATGCCATTCCTTCTGGATTACTCTTTTCATAGAATTGCCTATCATTTCATCACTAGGTTCAGTAAGCCACAAGATACCCACAATTATTAGCTCTTTGTTAGTTATACCAAGAACACCACCAATGCAAAAAGTATATAGAGTACAATGCTCTCTCTCTGTAATTACTTGTGTTTCCAGTTCCTGCTGTGGCGTCAAGCTCTCTTTAAGTACATGAGATAGCATAAATTTGAGAGTGATTCGCTACATATTTTACACCATGGAAATTGGAATTCAATGCTATTCCTACCATATCATGCGCGTAACAACTTCACAAGAATCTCAGGTAGTAGGACCCCAATCTCCCAAGGGTAGTTCAGTAAATGCACAAAGATAACTAGGCCAGATCTCTAAACCGTTATCAACATTGAAAGATACAAAAATAGACAACACCTCAACGAAAGACTCGTGCATGTTGAGTCAGTGAGAGATTTGTGTTGTTTATACAACAAAAATACAAACTTTGAGCCCATTGCCAAATCAATCCACCATTACATAATCCTATCTTTATTCTCTATTTTTTAGAAATGGAAGAAATACCCCAGTTCAGTTCATTTGATATCAAAGAAGAAACAAACCTGGAAAAGGCACTGGAGCTATTGAAATCTCTGTTCAGCTCTTCTTACTCCACTCAGTGCTTCCCTCTAAAGTGGCAGTTAATCAGGGCTAAGCTTGAAGAGCTGCGCTCTGCCCTCAACCATGCCATGATTAGCCAAAATTCAGCAAAATCTCCCTTTGTACAATCTTTGGTTTCTACCTTGGCTGAAATTCAAATGGTTTTAGTTCATTCGAGCAACAAATCCTACAATGGAGGTAGGCTTCTTCTCATGAGCAATCTCAACAGAGTAATCTCAATGCTTGATTTTTACATCAAGGAGTTGTCAGAAACATTTTCTTCTGGTTTTAATTTGGCCCATTCACATGAGATTGTGCCGGTGAAACCAGTAGTTGGTGCCAGACTAGACTACATCAAATTCTACATCAGAGATATCTTCTCACGGCTGAAAATTGCCTGTTCAAATGTGAAAGCCCAAACCCTGGTAACACTCGGCGAATTTCTATCTGAAGATGAATGGTATGTGCAAATTCTTACCCAAGAGAAGGATGATGGGATTGAGATTTTGGTGGATCTCCTGGAAAGTGAAGATGTGGTTATTAAGGAGGAAGCATTGGGGGTTGTCTTGGTGATAGCTGGATTTGATTCGTATAGAGGGTATCTTGCTAGAGCAGGGGTAATGGGCCCACTTGTTCATACATTAGAGAAAAAAGTAGTGGGGAAGGAGAGAGCAGTTCATGCTTTAAGCAAGTTAACGGAGAATTCTGACAATGTGTGGTCCTTCTTGGCTCATGGCGGCATCAGTGCTATTATCCTGAATTTAAATTGTAGTGAAGATGCAGCTATTAGTAACAGTGAGCTAATCAGTTCAATCTTTATAATAATGAGGAATCTTATAAGAGTTGATGAGATCAAACAGTTCATGGTAGATGAGGGGGCTATCCTAGTACTGATAAATCTCCTAAAAATGAAACAACTTCAAGAAAATTGCAAAATTCGGGTGATCGAGTTGTTGGGTGAGATATCATGGAATGATGAAATGAATAAAAGAAAAATGGTTGATGAAAGCTTGATTGTGTCTCTAGCTGAACTAGTAGATCCTAACTTGCCATTTTGCCCGAAGACAAGAGAGGTTTCTCTGAAATTGCTGCAGTCACTACTACCTTATTTTGCACCCGATGCTGCTCTTGTCAGGTGCATTATTTTCTATCTAAAGATCGATGATAGCACAATCCGAGAAGCAGCACTTAAAATTATGTGGCAACTTTGCAAGGTCTCTGATCATTATAAAAGTTCAATCGGTGAGTCTGATGTCCTGATCGAATTACTACAGTTGGTTGGTGCAAAATCATTTCAAGTTGCGGAAATGGCGGCTGAGACAATCTCTAATTTGGCATCGGTAAATCATGTCCGTCAAACTTTCATGCAAGATGAAAACAGCTTGAAGGAATTAATGCGGCTTCTTGATCCAAATGAGAGCAAATCTCCTAGAACAAAGCTCCTCTCTGCACTATTGTCCTTGTCAGAGAGCAGTTATGGAAGGATGAAGATAATTGCTTCTGGGCACGTTGGTAATTTGGAGAAATTAGCAGAAATTGGCGATTCAGATGCAAAGAAAATCTTGAAGAAACTTTCCAGTACTAGATTCCAAAGCGTCTTTAGTAAAATCTGGAGCTTGTAAACTATAAGTTCCTTTTTTTTTCCCTTTAGAAAATTTGCTTGTTCTATCATTTTAGATTTAGCTTCATCCTTTTATCAACTGTTGAACTACACCCTTGTAAAGATTCCCCACACTTATTAGTGCAATTTCAATGTACAATTTAACAACAAAAATGCGGGGTTCCTTTTATGTTGACAGGATTATAATCTGGAGCTAAAAATTGATAAGAAATATAATATAATATAATTGCTGATCATTATTGTGTTGTGGGCCTAGAACCCATACTGTGCTGTCCATTTTGTTTCAACTGGAGATGCGCGCATTTCATCTCTCTCTGTTTTGATTTTCCAGAAGGACAAAGTCATACACGCGCCATGGCTGATGGCTGTTTGAGAGACCACAAATTCTCAAATCGATTTTCATACTTAAATTAGAAAAGTATATTATTTCTCCTTTCTCTCTCTCTCATCTCTCGAATCTTTAGGATATGGCGTAGAGATCAGACAAGCAATGACCGCCTTCCAATTAGAACCCAAATTCCCGCTCCTCTCCCGTTCAACTGCATATTTTCGAGAAATCGATCTCCAATTAGCCGTTGGAGAATATATTCGAATGCGTTGCATTAATTGCTCGCCATTCGACCGTTGTAGTCTCTCTCATCCGCTCCATTTCTTCCGTTAAACCATAAAAATCCAAATGCCCTTCTCATTTCAGATTGCAATCTCCCTCCTCTGCTCCTCTTCTCCCCCTCCCATAAGAACCCGAATCCCTTCTCATTTTAAGTTCGACGACTCAGAGACCAAGAAGATCGATAATGAGAGAAACACCGCTTAGAGACAGCGAGATAGAGAAGCCTTGCTCGGTGCTATCAGATGTCGGATTGAAGGAAGACACCCTTTCCTGCTCTGCTCCACGTTCTTGATAACTCCTTTCCAGGTACTTTTTCTAACTTTTCTTTCTACTATGTTCTTGATAACTCCTTTGTAAGATGCGTCACATTGTTCAGATTGCGCACAGTAGAGTCTTGATCTAACACTAATCTGAAGCTTCAGTATTCTGTACTTCAATTACCAAAGACAAAATATGCATAATTTAATTGCTACAATTTTAATCAAGCTTCACCCATCTGTGTCACAGGCTCTAGCGGATCTTGAGATGGACCTGAGATTGGAGCACAACACTTCTGCAACTGAGGAGACACTGAAGTACAACACTGTGCAGCATCAACATGCTTTTAGTCAAAAAGAATGCAACTGAGGAGACATTTTATATATTAAAAATAACTAAAATAAATCTCAAAGAAGATAACACTTGATGGAGAAAATTTTCATAAAACTTTATATTTTGATATCTTTGCACATTATACAGATATTATATTTTTTTCTGAACAGAGCAAACTACCGAAAATATTACCGAAAAACACCGTTTGCTTTTCAAAATTGGCGTGTATGACTTTGTCCTTTGTCCTTCTGAAAAATCAAGAAAAATGTCTATGTTAAAGTATAGGAATAGAATTGTATATGTTAGTTGAAGATATTGTGTGATGTATGATATTAGAGATGTTTAGTGATTGGAATTAGTTAGTTAGACTAAGTAGTTAGTTTGTTAGATCATTAGTCTATAAATAGAGACTTAGACATTGTAATCAATTAACTTCAAAATAATCAAAAGATTGTTCTATCTCATTCTATTATGATATCAAAACCAAGTCACCGCTGGAATTAGGCTCACACCTATTCCAAGCACTATGTATCTTATCCAGCCCCTATTTCAAAAATTATACCATTTTTTTAGCTATTCCAATATAAACTCTCTATTCTAGTTTATTCTACCTTCTATTCTCTTTTACTCCAAACACACAGCCAGAGACTCTCTCTCTTTCAGCTGGCGTGAATCAATGATTCTCTCCTCTCCCGATCATTGATTTTCTCTTCTCCTCAGAACAAAGATCTGAACAAGAAATCAAAGATCCTTCTTCTCAAATCAAGAAATCAATCCCTCGCCGCCTCGTCAAACTTCCTGATCCATCGTCTGGCATGCTCGCGTTGCTACACGACAAACTCACAGACCTCTCTGCCGTCAACACTTCAACAGTCAAGGTCGCCTCAGCCACGAAGAACTCTTGTTGTCAGAATAATAGAATGAGAGAGAACAATCTTTTGATTATCTTAGAGTTAATTAATTATAATATCTAAGCCTCTATTTATAGACTAATGATTTAACAAACTAACTATTTATGCTAACTAACTAATTCTAATCACTAAACATCTTACATATCATACATCACACAATATCTCCAACTAACCTATACAATTCTATTTCTATACTCTAACAGTGGTGTTCGCCAAACGGCAAGGAGACATTTCCTTTTAATTGGTCGAGTTTGAGATTGCATTCTTCGTGCCCATTCTTCTTGATTTGTACAATTGCAATTTTTTTTAATTGGTTGAGTTTGAGATTGCCTTTTTTTGCCGTGATGTATGCAAATTAGTTCATAGAGAATGATTTAGACGAATATATCAATTGTCAGGTTTATATCATGGAGAAAGTTGTACAGTTAAAAAAATCCATAATTTTGCTCATTATTTTAGTGATTCATCTATTCTGATATTTTTTTGAAAAAAGAAATAGAACAAAAAGGATCAAACTTAGTGATGGATATTACACTACAATAAGATTTAAAAAATAAATAAAATAAAATAAAATAAAAAGCAATTGCTGAGTGATCTTTAAATTCTTCTATGACCCACTTTCTAATTCTTGCATTACTTTCATCACCAATTATTTGTGGTTGGTTACCAAATATCCTAGCACATCTTTCCCTCCAAATTACGAGTAATTAAGATGTGGTTTATTTTAATCGAACTAATGACTTTTTTATTTTTCTAGTGGAAATGTGATGCCTGATCACTTCTTTAGAGCAAGAAAATAAATCGAGAGATTGCTCATTCATCATGCCCATTATTCTTGATTTGGATAATTGCAATTTTCTTCACTTGTTTTCTATTTGTTTCTTTAATCAGTTCTAAGCACTTAAACATAGATTATGATTCAATTTTAAATATTTTGTTTGCTTTAATTAAAATAATGAAACAGTAGATAATCATTTAAAAGTTCATCATATTAATAGATGGAACTATAATGTGCATAAAATGAGATGTGGTCTCAAATCCATCTTCTTCAATAATTTCTCATGCATGTAATCTCTCATGTCTACTTTAATACATGATATCAAATGTTCTCTTATTTTCCTTTTTTGAAAAGGAGGTTAAACCACCTCTGAATGATTTTGACTTTATTTTCTTATAGTTCGGGAGGTTTGGCTTTGAAATTGTATAAAAGTGTATTTTGTTGATGTAAACATCAAAATTTTGATTGTACTGCCTAACGTTCCTGTTACGGGCTATATACTTGGGACCAAATTTTAAAAATGTCCCTTTGGTAGATGATGTCAATTGTCAAAATATTTTTTTACTCTTATTTCTGAATGTTTATAATGTATAATAATTTACCGCTTGAACTATGTTGTATAATGACTCATATTCAAATACTAAGTCTGAAGAACAGCTTCGCTATGAGCCCATTGTATTCAGGTAAATATTTCCCTTGCCATAGTTTCTTGTAAAATATCTTATATGTCTACAAAATGTAAGTAATGTATGTTGTGCAAATTCTTTGAAAGAATGAAGGAGGATTTTGAAGACAATTATATTACTTCAAATTATTTGAATTTGAAGTTCTTACCAAGACATGGTGAAAATTACTTAGTTGATTTATTAAGTGATTTATATCCAAAATACAACTGCAAATGTTAGTATTAGCAAGCCTTTCGGGACGTGCATTATTTGCGTAAGAAATATAGTTGAATTTCAGGGCCAAAAAAATTATTACAGGTTGCATCATTGGTAATTAATACGAGGGAAAAGCTTGGAAAATTTATGGTTATCTTGTAGTTACTCGTTTTGTTCTTTATGGCAGTGGTGGTCTTTTTTATTGGTTGTCAACCTTGATGCCATTTTATTTATTTATTTATTTTGGAAATGTTGTCAGTGACAGTCCACTTATATTAAAGAGCAGCTTGTGCTCGCACTTGCAACATTTTTCTTGTCTTACAATCACATCAAAGCAAGAAAACTAAAATAAAAAACATGGATTAATTTAAGCACCCTCTATGCCGTGTATATTAAATCTAACAGTGCCGTTCCCAGAGAGTTACCTCACATGCTTTCATTCTTTTTGAGTTGTTCAGTTTCTAAATTAATATCATACACATGAGTGTTTTTATGTGTAAATACTTGATGCCACTGTGATTTGCATATAGACCATGAACTAGGCTAATTTGAGGCAGATATTGCTTTATTAGATTTTGGTCCTTTAAGGCTTGTTTGTTCTTGCCACTCGGCATATGAATATATGATCGTACCATTTACAATTTATTGAGTAATAATACTATTATTACACCATCAGTACATTATTTTCTATCTTTTTATTTTTATTTTTATTTTGAAAATTTTCTCTTTTTCCCTTTCATTGTAGGATTGCAAGATCTGCAGTTAACAAAGCAAAGATAAATCATTGTATCATAATTTTTTTGCTAATACCTTCCTTGACGCGCGTCTCCCATCATTGACGATTCGATTGCTGCAAACAACAATAAAAATAGGAACTTCTTTTCGCTAGTTGATGAAAATTATGAATTGTGATACAGACCTGCTTGCCATTGATGTTGTGGTGCTAACCATGTTGTTCTTTTAGTCAAATGATTTGGAACTGTCAATTTTAAATGAAAATGTTGAGAAAGGCTGGGGGTAATTCAGCAGTCTCTATATACTTGATTGTATATGTTTATTTTTTTGCTGAATACTAAACAAGTAAAGAAAAGATGAAAGTTCATAGGGACAAGGCTAACCCACTATGGACTAAAATGACTTGCAACTGTATGGAAGCTCGCAAATATTTTTTATCTATTGTTAGTATGCCTATAAAATAAATCACCAGGCCAATCTTTGAAACATGTATAACACTTGGATTCTGCAGATATATTCAAGAGCCCTTCTTGATTGACATGAACCATAAAAACTTTAAAACTATAAATGCTCTTTTATTTCAGGTATCATTTATCGACTAGTGACTCGCTGTCACAAGCATATTATTTTGGTTACGTATTGAAAATGTAATAAAAGCAAGACAGCTAGTCCGTATCCTGGACAAAAAACGCTAACTATAATACTTTACAACAGTTGGGTTAGTTGGGTTGCATAAACAGTTGGGTTGTTTTGACAGATAATATAAAGTATTTAAAGTTTGGACAGATTTGGCTTCAGAATTTAGTTCACTTATTGTCAAAGAAAACTAACGAGTAACGATCACTTTTTTCCATGTTTCTTTCAGGATCGAACAAGTTGAAAGGTGAGAGGGGAGAGGGCCCATGGGGCGAGCGTCTGGGAAGGGGCATGCGTCCCGGGTCTCGGCTTCAGAAGGGGAGTCGCGATGCGTCTAGGGTTCCGGCCATGGGGTAGGAGGGAGTCGTGAGGGGGTCACGATGTGCCGTGGGTCCCGGCCTCAGGGAGGGGGGTCGGGATGGAGTCGCGATGTGCCCCAAATCCCAACCTTGGGGGGTGGAGGGAGGAGGGATGGGCCGCAATGCGCCTCGAGTCTCGGCTTCGGGAGGGGGGCCGCGATGCTCCTCGGTTCCGGCCATGGGGGGGTAGGAGGTAGTCGGGGGGGGGGGGGGGGGAGGGAGGGGTCGCAATGCTCCTCGGGTCTCGGCTTCGAGAGAAGGGTCGTGCGTCGCCTCGAGTCCTGACCATGGGAGGTAGGGGAGTTCAAGGGCGCCCCAAGTCCCAACCTAGGGGGAGGGGGAGGGGGAGGGGGAGGGAGGGAGGGGTCGCGATGGGCCTAAGGTCCCGGTGGGTCCGCTAAGCGCTCTGAGTCCCGATCTCGGGGGCGGAGGGTCTGAAGGGGGCTGCGATGTGCCTCAGGTCCCGGCTTAGGGGCAAATTGGAGGGGGGTTCGGAAGGGGTTGCGATGTGTCTCAAGTCCCGACCTCGAGGCCGAGGGGTCGGGAGGGGGTCATGGTACGCCCCTTATCCCGACCTCGGGAGGAGGGGGTTGTAGGTGGTCGGGAAGGGGCCGTGGTACACCCCTTATCCCGACCTCGGGAGGAGGGGGTTATAGGGGGTCGGGAGGGGGCTGTGACGCTCCTCGGGTCCTAGCCTTGGGGTCGAGAGGTTGGGAGGGGGTCGCAATGCGTCCCGGATCCTGGCCTTGAGGGTGGGGTGTCGGGAGAGTTCCGCAATGCACCTCGGTCCTGACCTCGAAGGGTGGAGGGTGTGGGGGGGCACGATGCGCTCGGGTCCCGTCCTCAGAGCGGAGGGTCAGGAGGGGGTCGCGATGCGCCCTTGGCCTCGACCTCCCCTGAGGTCGGGAGGGGATCGGGGGAAGGGGAGGGACCACAATGCGTCTTGGTTCTCGGCCTCAAGGGGTGATACATCTCGGGTCCCAGTTTCGGGGGCGTGTCCCGACCTCAGGGGAGGGGACCACTGATGGACACATTGTTCTATATTATTGAGGTAGTGCCAAGGGAGAACGCTCATTTTGGACACGGAGAGAGAGAGATTTGTGAAGGCGTCAATTCGATTTGTGAAGGAGATAGAGGGATAAATAGGGATGGAAATTTGAGGGGAACAGGGAGGGAAGGACTAGGAGCATCTTGGATTTTCGTGTTGTGAGAGAGGTAGACGTTAAAGCGCGGCTGAACTGCAAGCATCGCATGGTGAATGAATGATCGCAACAGATTGGTAGATTGCCATTTTTAATGGGATAAAATTTAATTTAAATTAGGATAATTATTATTATCCCCAACCAATCAACCCCAATTTTTGTCCCCGCGACTAATTATCCATTTTAGTAATTGTTTTCTTTCCTTATCTGACAATAGTCAAAATATGTCTTTTGATCAATCAGTTCTCCCTATATAGTTCAAAATTTTCATGCCTATTCAATTCAAATTTTCTCTCCACTGCACTCTCTCTATACACGATTATCTCCTTTCTCTATCTATTGATTAATACTTTGGAAGACATTCTCGTGATCCATCTTCTTTGGTGTTGTTTCATCTTGAATGACGCTTTCATGATTTCATTATATGAATCGTAATTTTGTTTTGAAAACTTATTCAATTATTCAAATATGTAAAGCTATTGCGTATAATTTATAATTTATAATTGTCTCTATTTTGTCTATAGTCTTTATCATTATTCTCATGTAAGCATCAAGAGAGAAGCGTGCCAAAATAATTAACTAATTAATTTCTTTCATATTATTTTAAAATTTTATATTCATAAAGGTTTTTTGTCATTTATAGTTTTTTTACCGTCCATACTCTTAAATTTTCTTCTTCTTTTTGTTTCGTGTTTTCTTTATTTTTTTAGTGAAATCTTTTTGTGATGTTTCCTTTAATTTAATTTTTGTATCCTCGATTTGTATAAAAAAAGTATTGTCTTTTTTGAATCTGAATAATTTTAATTATGTTATATGTTTTGGATTATATTGTGGTCAGATAATAATGTGGTTAGAAAAAAAAATTCAAAGAAAATATGGTTAAATATAATCTCATTGACATATTTTCTTCTTTTTTTCATAATTAGTTTCATATTTTTCGAGTCCATTTGATTATGGATTTGTTTTTTCAAGTAATTGGTATAAATTTCATTGACATATTTACTTCTTTTTTTCATGATTAGTTTTGTATCTTTTGTGTCCATTTAATTTTTGAAGAAATTGATATAAATAGAGTTTTTAATAATGATAAATTGGTCAAAAGGTGCCATTTTATAAATTGGCATAGTATATTTCAATATATGGTTAAATTTGTATAAATAACATTATATTTTTAGTTTACATTATATTTTTAGTTTCAATAAAGATGTTAATATCTTATATTGATTATAGACAATAACTCAAATTATTATAAATAAAAATTTAAAGAACTATAAATAGCACAAAAATCGGACATTTATAAATAATGTTGATAATTACTGTAAATAGTTCAATTTACAAACTAAAAAGATTTGTATTGAGTATAGATTACAATGTAAATTAGTATAAATAAAATTTAAAAGAACTATAAATAGTTAAAAACTAAAAACTAAAAACTAAAAGAATGTTGCACTGAATATAGATAACAACATAAATTAATATAGATAAAACTTTGAAGAGCTATAAATAGCTCAAAATAAAATATTTGTATATAATTTAAAAAATATTGATATCGTAGTTATTAATAATTATTATATTAATTATAAATAATATTTTTAATTATTATAAATAGTTCAAAACTATAAACTAAGAAGTTGTACCCACAATTCAAGATCAAGTTTTGGAAGCACTTCATAATCATACCTTTTGACCAATAACGCGTAGTCAACAATTTTGGAACATTTAAGTTTTGAAACTCGTAGAATTGTCGGAGACAGAATAAAAATAATATATCTTTTACGAATGACTACAATTAATGATGGACTATTTCAAAATAATTATAAATGATAAATTTTATTGTTATAAATAGTGAGTCTGGTTGTTATAAGCGACAACAGAGTACTAAATAGTTTGAATTTTGGACCGGAATTTAATGTGGTCAGAAGATGCTTCGCTATTTATTATATTTGTGTCTTTTCGCTGAGCTTGACTTTTAAAATAATTAGGAGACCCCATATTTGACGCCGCGGTCAACTTGGGGATAATTTATGGGGACAAAATTTTGGGGACCATTATCAGGCTCCTTTAAATTATTGTTAGGTTGATATTTTGATAAATGTGCGAAGATACCAAAGCTGCTTCTATTCTGTGTGCGTGGCGGTGGCAGGATATTATCAGATTCTTGACTCGTGGAATGAATGGCTTTTTTGTTGAACGTGTATGTCACATGTTTATAAAGCATGGTAGTAGAATTTCAGATCACGAAAGAATAATTGGATACATTGTATATAGGCTTGAATCCTTTGAAAAATAATACAATTAACAATCTTAAAAACAAAGTTACAATTGGTATTGTATTTGGTGAACAAATTAAAATAAAATAAATAAATAGAAGTCGAACGATTTAGCAAACAGTTTGCATTTGGAGTACTGGTTGCAATTTTAATAGATACAAATTAATGTAAATAAAGAAATGGAGGTGAGTATTCAGTAATAATAATAATAATAGTTTCGTCAGTAACAAGAGTTGTTTGGAGAAGATTCATTATTGCGCTAAAATAACCATCTTCTGCGGCAAGGACAATTATGTCATTTTATAAGTGGATCGGTTTAATTGGTTTTGAACTGAACCGTTAAATTTTGAACTATTTAGTTCGGTTTTTCGGTTTCAAATTTTCAATTCAGTTGAAATTTTTAGCTAATTCGGTTTTTGTTCTTTAGTTCAATTTTGATTTTTCTAAATCGGATAAACCGAATAGTCCAAAATTTGTCAAATAATTTATTTTACTTGATATAAATAAAAATTATATCAAAATAATCCGAATATATTTATTTTCTATAAGTTTTATTTATTTTTTCTTTTATTTTTTAAATTATTTATTTTTTTATCAATTTTTATAATTTTTGATATTTTTACTCTTTTTTAAATAATATAATTTCAGTTTAACCAAATAAACTGAAAAAAATTTAACCCATCTATTAAAACTGGGTCCACTTGACCACTTGCTATTTAAATAATATAGTTTCGTTTAACTGAATAAACTAAAAAACATTTAACCCATCTATTGACCACTTGCTATTTCGCTCTACATCTTGAATCTCCTCGGCTGATTGGATTCAAACCTAATACAACTCGATGAGCGTTCTGATTACATAATTTTGTATTCAACTTGCATTTGATTTATGGGTCAAATCCATAAGACACGCTCAAACTTAATAATCATACATTTGAGAGGCCTACTATACCTTCAAGATTTTATGGACTTGGAAGTAGGGCTATCAAAGAACACCATTTCATTATGTTTCGTTTTATTTCGTGATAAATGAAACAGTTAATTAATCAGTTTTTTTTTATTTTTAAGAATGAAACATTTAACGAAATGATTTTTTTTCTCTTTTTTTGCAAAGAATGAAATGATTAACGAAGTGATTTTATTTTTCATGCAAAGAAAGAAATGGTATTTTCTTTTATTTATTTATGTTAGTGTATTTCAATATAGAATATCATGAAATATCATATGTGTTTCATGATAAATGAAACGACAAACAAAACTGTTTTTTCTTTCATTTATTAAACTAAACTGTTAATTTTTTTTCTGTTTTGTAACATCTGTTAACGAAACTGTTGACAAAAAATGGTTGTTTCGTGGTATACTTGGGAGTCCCTACCGTACTAAATCAGGCCCAAATTTTTGGGGTTGGGTAGGTTCGCAGTCATTTTAACTAAAAAAATGATTTGAAGGGTTCTTGGACCGTTGATTTGTATCGTAATTCGTACTTATAACAAACTCTGAGATCTGAAATTTACACTTTCAATAATCATTACGAATCTCAATGTAAAACCAACGGTCCGAAAATCTTTCAAAATATTTTTTTAGTTCGGAGGACTGCCAACCCAGCCCGAGCACCAAATTTTTGGTCAGGCCGATGTCAGAAAAGCTGATTACACATTACTTCCATTTTCATCCAAAAAAGTGTGAGCCTTCATTAAATCACAAACTTGAAAGTACTATTTCATGGCCAAACTGGGTTTTGTTTTAAATAAAAGTTGACACACAATACGTTTAATCAACATAGTAATTAATAGTCTAATCTCGATAATCACAAATAGTACAGTTGATTAGGATATTGTTCTCTGTACGAGCAGACTAAATGAAAATAAAATATTAGTATAACCTGAACAATTTTAGACTTCAGTGAAGCGAGACGGCTACGTTGGACTAATATTTTGTCATGACTGAAATGCTTACATGAATATGATGCAAGTTTGTTGTAGATCCAAAAGATACAAAATTGGCTGCGACAGCACAAAATTTCTTTATTCAAACACTGAATATTGTAACACATGGAAAAACAGAAGCATACTATATACAAATTTTGGCGTCTGCACAGGCTACAACAAGCCTACAATAATTAGAGCCGACAATAATAAATCTCACATCATCTACGCTATAAGCAACCTCATTATTGTTTCAAATGAAACACTTGCAGAAACAGGAGAAAAAAAGGCGAAAAGCCACATTGCACATAGTTGATGATTACATATCTTCTAATTTATGAAAATAAGGTATTACAACTTCACTGCCTACAAACAATTATCACCATCTTTTATATAGAATCAACACCTTCAATTTGCTGCTTTGCCAGGTATCTCTCCCTTCGTTCTTTCTGCGAAGGAAAGGAATACATTATCACAAGATGGAAAAACCAGTCAGACCAGCTGAAACCAGAATCGACTCAACTATTTTGAGTGAGAATTAAGTGGCTTAAACCCAATTGTCAACTAAAAATAGAACAAGAACCCGAAAGGGCTCCTAAAGATCCAAATCCTGCCTAACAAACCCATCACATCAGAGAAAATCAGCCGGCAAAAAATATTTTTATTCTAAAAAAAGAGTTGAGTGAACTGAAACCAAGAAAATTGCAGCTCAACGAGACAAAAACATCCAATCTAAAACACACAAAACAATGTGAATTTACTGAATTAGAACCTGGCCATGCCTCTCTCTCTCTCTGCCAAATCAAGATAAGAAAGATAGAAAAACAGAAGGTGGATAACAAACAGAAATGTACCCATTCGTCAATGACAAGACCTTCTCCAACAATGCGTGGGCCCACATCTTCTGGAGGTTTCTTACGAGCCTCTAGTGCAGCCTCTGCCTCTGCTAGTTGTCGCTTCAATTTCTCCATTTGCTTTGATCATACAAATAAACCAAACAGTCAATTAAAAATGAACTAAGCAATGGCAATAAAATGTACTGAGTTTATACATGTGTTCTGTACAAAAAAATGAAATTGTCATGTATGTCTCTCTGCAAAACATCATGTACACCAGTTTAAACATTTGACAATTTGATGCTTTTATTAAGATTGCACCCATAATATGCATATGCTACAAAGGAGTGGACTGGGGATGAGTGATATTTCCTTATTTAGGAACATCTTTTACATGTTATGAAACTTCTTTAGGGACATACATGTAATTATTCCAAAAACAAGGTATATACTATTAAATCAGTGAAAGTCAATCCCCATAAAAGAAAGCTAAGAGCCAAAAAAAAGTCAAAAACATGTTTAATTAATTCAAAGTGGTCTATGTCATTGGCTTGTGGGTTCTATATACTGGGACTAATATTTTACAAAATATGTTACCGAGCTAGGCCGATCTACATCCAAGAAAACCACTCGTAATATTTGCTCCACTGCCACCTGATCCTTGTGCTCATCAAACTGCCAAACAATCATTCACATCACATTTAATATAAGATATACTTGAAAAGGAGGCTAAATGGAAAATAAATGAAAGACGTGTTCAATTGGATTATTATCAGCAGAAGATACCAATTCAGGCACATAATCAATGGGTCCCTTGACTTTGAGGCTGACAATCTTAAATTTGACTTTGCTTTTCTGCTCCATGGGCCTCTCATTATTCTCAGGATGCTCCACAAATTTAAAAACTGTCACAATCAAGATAAATTTTAGATAGCTGATCAGCATGTCAACTAAAGAAATTACAAAAGGTAGTTCTAACTTATATCCAACTTTTATGTTACATTCACTGAATATCTTGAAAATTATTGTGCTGCCAAGAAAATTAAATGTATATGCATGCCATGAAATGTTGTTCAAATGGACATGTCATAAAAGATGGATGCACACTAAAATTATCCAATTGTAAAATATGGTGCACAAAGCCCATTAATAGAAGAAGAGTACCTGTTGCAATTATGCTCTCGCCAGGAGCAAGTATTCCACCAGGAGGTCGCATGAAGCAGCTTTTTGGTGCTGTTGTTTGAAACTGTAAATTCATAAGTGTTAATTCCAAATGGGGAAAAAATAGATTTCGTTGTCAGGGTAAAACAAGGTCTAATATAGAATTGTTCCGAGTTGATTAATCAATTATTTGATATCTTGAAAGACCAATCATTGGCATGTGCAACAATTTAAAATATTTGTCAGTTAGAACGTGTGACTTTTCAATCAATCTAATTATCTGGAAAGTTCACAATTGTTAGGGAATTATCTATATATTTTGCCATAATCATTTTCAAATGGCAGAGAACTGATGGGACAATTTGACAAAAAAGGAATAATTCTTACAATTCTGAAGAAAAAATAACAACTGCAGAGGGAATCAAGGGTAAAGCAAAAGAAATACCTTGAAAGCAGCATGCGATTTGCTGGTGTTCTTAATCCGGACTGCACTTCTTACTTGCTTCCCCGGTTCATCTTCACCCAAACAAACCCATCAATCAATCAATTACACTATCAACTGAGAAAAGGCTAAGGAGGCAATAGAATTGAACAATATATAACTTTAAGGAAAGTTACAGAAGACTGTTGAAGGAAGGAGGAACAGGATATATACAGGGAAAGAAGAGCTTTGTCGGGGGATCGAGGCGGAGGCGGCGCCGATGGGGAATAAGCGAACGAGCGATTGAAGAGACAGAGGTACCTCCTGCCCGGTGAGCAGCTGAGTCAGCACTTGAGCCATCCAGTAATTGGCCGCGCCGTTGATTCTGGTAAGAATTGCCAAGGCTCTGAGTCGAAGACGACGACGAATTCTTCCCTCCCCAGAAGGGCATCTCTCCTACAGTCTCTTATTCACTTCCCCCAATCTCTCTCTCTCTCTCTCTCTCTCTCTCGGTCTCTTCCTGATTAAAGTGTAGAAGCTTTTCTGGTGCGAGTAGAGAAGTGGGGTTGGAAAGAGATGGAGATGATTAATTGCGCGTTTAAGAAGAAGAAGTGGCGTTCGGTGAAGCCGTGTTCTTCTGTGTACATTACTCTGTTCTTCATGTGTCAAACAAATGACTCGTGGGCCATACTTTCCAAAGCTGTTATGACAGGTGGTCCCTGGATGAGCAACTCAGTGTTTGAACTTTGAAGGTCCTGACTCCTGACTCCTGACGGGGGGATGAGTGGATGACGATTGACGGGAAAAGAATATGAATCTGGGGTTTAAAATGGGGGGCTCGCACTTTTTTCTTTTTTCTTTTTGGTCCTTCGCTTTCTAACTTTCCGACCATTTTCGGTTTTATCTGCGCCTTTTCCCGCGTTCTGATTCTCGTCGCTCAAAACAACTTGTTTGGGATGATCTATAGAGATGATTGTATACGTTGGTTCTAGATCGGACGACTCACATAGTGTTGATTAAAAACATATCCAACTCTAGTTGTAGAGAAGGATTATTAATGATATTATCTCAACCGCTGGATTTGTTCCAAACGGCAGAGATCTTATGATATGATACTTTCTCAATTGTACACTATAAAGGTGCTGAATCACTTTTTCCCCAGTCCCCACCTCAATTCTTATTTGTCAGTTGTCGCCAGAAACGTTATTGATTTTTATATGACAAGTTCTGCGGTATGATTAAGGAATCTCTCACCATCCGCTCTATTTTGGCCTTTTTATATATTTTTTATTTTCTTAAAGTACTATTTTTTTTATACGTTTTACTTTATTGAATATCTTGTGAATTGCGTAAAGTAACATTCCAACTTGTATTTTTTTTGTCTTGTTAAAATTGCTGTTAATATCAATTTTAGCGTGAAGCATGAATTAAATGAAGCAAGGAAAAACTGCAATATTTTGCTAATATTATATGCAACTAGTTGCAATTAATAGATGAAATCTTCTCAAATATATAAATATCCGACCCACAATGAAAAGAAACCGAGAAGATTTCATGTTGACCGACAGTGAAGGGGCATAGTGGAGAGGTACCAAAAAGGGGGGCGCATTCAATTAAATAATTGATGAGGAGGGAACTAGAAATAGAATGATGGAGGGGTTGACCTGGGCAGTAGTAGTGGGGGAGGGCAGTCCAATTGTAGCAATTAATAAATCTATGTACTGTTTGAGACGTATTGAATGGTTCATTATTTCCTTGCAGTTAGAACAGTCAGCCAGTTGAAATTCCATTCTCTGGCGCGTGGGACCAACTCACTCACGCAATCACATTGGAGTGTGTTTTGGGGTAGACGAACTGTATGTACTCTGTAGAGCCCACTGTAGACTCTCTCTCGCCCTCTCCTCCAGTCATCCTCCTCCTCCGAGTTCTGAGTTCTGACCTCGCAGAGCAGCAGCACAAATGCATTGCCCGTGATCAGATCACACACAAATGCACTGCTGCGGTTGTTACCTCGCTGGCGCCTTTCCAGCCTTTCTAGCTGTTGGCTGCGGTTGCGCCGTTTCGGTCCCCACACCACACCTATTAAATTATTACTCCTAACCATTACATAACGGTTTTGATATAATTTTAATTTAATCTGATCATATCTATATTCGTATTACGATTATTATACATGTACAGGGCCTACAGGCATATACACAGGCCGGTGTAAGATTTTGGTGGGGGATAATTATCACATTATAATAGTTTATCAGATTCAAATTTAATCGGGTACTAAATAAAAAAATAATAATTTAATATATATTCTTATCTAATAAAAAAATATTAAAATAATAATATTTTATATATTAAAAATAATAACAAAATAAAACTCAAAGTAACAAATAATCAAATTGATGAAAAAAATTTCCTATATAAAACTTTATATTTTAACATATTTACATAATTATTTCATTATACATGATATTAAATATTTTTTAATAAAAATAATCAGACAATTCAGGAAGAACGGAATAATTGTGAGGACTGGGCAACAAGAAAATCAATTTCTTTTGATAAAAGGGGGAAATGACGAATAATTTGAACTTTAAAAATAATATAATCTAAAAATATTATTTTTTAAAATTAAAAAAACAGCTGCTACTGACCCCCAGTCCCCAGAGCATATATTAATTGTGGGGACTGGACAGTGGGGACCCCATCTGATGCTGTAGCCTGCAGCAGCCACCTTCTGCTGCTGACCTGCCATTTCCACGGCTGTCTGTCTTTTTTTAATTGGTCCAATTCTTTACATGGAATTTGGACGGTTGCTCTTGCTCAGTAATTTTTAATTTGCTATTTGACACATGTGACATGACGGTGTCCGGTCGCTTTTGGGCTTGCTCTTCCTACTCTGTCAGCACCTGCAATTTCCACGCATTGTCGTCCTTTCTAATCATAGTTCATTTATTATCAATAAGCACCCATTTAAACTGTAACAAATATGATGGGATTAGAGTTTGTCAAAGAAGAAAACAACACTTGAAGCACCGTGATCGGCGCAAATATGTTTCTTTTCATTTTTAAATTGATAATTAGGTCCGGTTGATAATTATATGGCCGGATCCTGCTCGAATATAATTACAGATAGCTGCTCATTGTATACACCAAAAAGCCAACCATATGAACAAAAGAAATAAAAATATATTACAAGAACTGTTGCATTTTGGTTTCAACATTTTTTCTACTTATAAATTATTGTTACTTAGCTTTCAACATTTTTTTATGAAGCTCGTCAGGTTTGTCGAATAAAGAATATGACAATATCTTGAATGTAATTGGTAAGTCATGAATTGAAAATATTATAGCGAATTAGATTGACACTCATATCTTGAATTGTAATTGGTAAGTTAGATTTAGAGGTGATAAAATATGATTCGATTCAATCTGATTTTATTTTTTTTATTTGAAAATGACCTTCAATTTATTCAAAATCTATTAAAAATATGAAAAAAATATAATATATAAATTAATCTGATCTTAATCCAAACTGATTTCTTCTAAAAATTAAACTAACCCGACTTATCCAATTCAAACCTAAACTCAATCTAATCCGTCCGCTTATCACCTCTACATATGACCATAACAAAGACAATTTTGCTGCCATATATTTGCCAACTATAGCACGAATCGATGAAAAGCAAAATCACGACAGAGATGGCGAATGAAAAGCTTGTGTTCAGTTTATTTGATTGCAGTACTTGAGCGCTAGAATGAATAGTACCTTTGAAAAGGTATGCTAACTATTGACCATGACAATCTTGATGTATTTATACTTGTGCTTTTATTGGGTACAGATCATGCAATTTAAAAAGCGCTATATGGAAATAAAAAAAGAAAAGAAAATGAGACAACAGATAAATTCATTTGCTGAGATATGTAAGGGACAATTTTTTTTTTGGAGAAAACTCAACCAAAGTATTGATATTTAGTGAAAATGGAGGTGTATGTGTTGGATAGTGTAAATTTCTATAAAACGTTGAATTTGCATGTTGTTTTTATTGAGTGATAACTGCACTTTTTGCAGGTTTGTTCACATTTTTTTTTATAAACTGTTTATAATTAAAGAAAAAAATAGCAAGCATTGTCAGTGAGTATAGTCATGTGATTGAACGGGTTAGCAATTTCATAATAGTTTTTGTACAATTAGCTTTTAATTTCGGTAATGTTATACATTTGACTATAACTTATATTTTAATTGTTTTCAACTGCTAAAAAATCAAATTCAGTGAGGATGTACTAAATTGGTTCTGGACCTATTCTTTCTGATTTTATTTAATCAATTAATTTATTTAACCTTGATCCTTCTGATTTATGGCTGATTCTTCCCATTCAAGTTTTATTTTGAAGGAAATTGAATTGATACTAAACTGGTATCAATTGACAAGGAGTTATATGTTGGCCACTGATACTAAACTAGTAAATTTTAATTGATTTTTTTATCAGTGACATACCATAATCTTAACAGAAGTTTAATTGATGTGTTTTCTTATTGTAATTTGTCAAACTAGATCATTTTTGAATATTAACACAGTTTGTTTTGGGATTGCAGAGATATCTAAGTGACGCTTTTACATGTCGGAAAAAATTACAAGACATTTCTTCATGATATCAGAATCTTGAGTGATGCCGCATATAGACAATCGGTTGATGAGATAGAACAACTAAAGAAACAGAACTCTCAGCTATTTGCATTGGTGTATAATATGATGTCAACTTTTGGAAATTAATTTGGACCATATATGGTGCAATTATTTCTTTAAAATTTTGCGTAAAAGTATTATTTAAGATGAAGTTTATAATATAAAATAAAATACATATGCTACATTCAAAGAAATATCCAACTCAAGTTATAATTTGGAAAAAGGAGTTGTTATGGTTCATACTCGGTTATAAATGCATACATTCAAACATAGTTCATAATGGATTTCAGTAATAAAAATAACTAGCAATAACATAATCAAACAATCCATGATATTGAAATTCTGATGCAGAAGAAATGACATTCCTAACATTTTCCAAACATAATTCAATAATTCAACAATACAATACTTCAATAATCTAAACAACATAACTCATGCTAAATTTTCTAAGATTTGCTTGTACCACCATCTAGTGTCGAAGCTCTTCTTCTCCTAACAATACAAAGTTAAATATCAAATTTATAAACACACAATAATAAAAAAAAATTGAGAATATAAAAAAAAATTGAAAACAATATAACTGGAGAAGGATTCGTAACTGAGTACAATTAAAATGTATCAGTTTAGTATTATTGGTCAGAATTTACTCCTTGCCAGTTGATACCAGTTTAGTACTGATTTCAGTTTCCTTCAAGACAAAACTAAAATGAAAAGAATCAATCATAAATCAGAAGAATCATGGTTAAATAAATAAACTCTTACCCAATAGGAATCAACAAGTTCTCCATCTATTCCTTGATTGAGATCAAATGAAAGATGCTCAACAAATAGGAGGACATTAGAGAGGAGACCTAACGAGGGAGGGGAAAGGAAACCTGACAGAAACGCAGCCCAGAGGAGACCTTGTCTAATGGAGATGCTATTTGGCATAAATGACCTGGCAGAGAGGGTTTTCTGGAGGAGGCGCGACCTAAGTAAATAGGGTTGCCTGACGAACAAAGATGAACTAGAAAGATTTGAGGTGAGGGCAGTTTAGTCAATAACTAAATTATTGAATTTTTAATTTGAGAATTTTACATTTATATAGTATAAATGGCAAAATTAAAAGCTATTGAAGTTTACGGTGGCAATTTTCTAAACCATAACTTTAAATTATAATTAACAGTAAAAATGTTCGTATATATTACGAATTATATTAAAATTTGAAACATGTAATTTGATTTATTCAACAAATATTTTAATTTCAGTTTTCATATAGTCATACAAAGAGAAAAAAAAAGTTATAAATATTTTGGTACACTATGTATGAACATATAATACATTATAAATAAGAGGAGGCAACAAGAAAATCATTTTCTTTTGATAAAAGGGGGGAAATAATGAATAATTTGAACTTTAAAAGTAGATGGATGGAAAATAGAAAGCTGAGGTGGAAGAGAATCCTAGCCATGATTTATTGATTTAGGTAGGTTTGGTTCCTATAAATTGATAGAGCTGGAAATTCTTACAAAAAGCTGGCCAGCTAAAGGCTTCTAACTTTATTCTTTCAACCAACATCTACATACATAATCATTTCATTTGCACACTTGATTGATGTGGGAGACACGTATATATACGGGTCTTTTCCAACCGATCGAAACACAACATTAAAAAAATATTTATTTTTTCCTTGTTAAACGGAAAACCAATTAGTTGCTCCAGGAAATGATACGTATCTTAACAAGATAAATTTTGCAAATACCCTTTTGTCAGAAAAAGACTCATAAAAATTGAGCCCTTTCGGAGCCTCTAGGTAAATAAACTCAGTACCATATTAATCAGTGGAAAAATTATTATAAAGATTACTTATATTATCATTTAAATTTATTGTCAAGAAATTCCGATTTTTATCAAGTTTGCCGTTGCCAATTAAAACGATTCTTTATCCACAAAATAAAGTCCGAGGGGTAGGTTTAAAGGACTTTGAATACAAATTTTGATTTAAAATCTCTCTCATTCATTGATTTTGCATTGAGATTCGTACTTTTAATTTGATTCAAATCTCTTTTTCATCATTTTACGAATCTCAATGCAAAATTAATGAATGAGAAAAACTTTAAATCCAATTTTAGGTTAAAAACCCTTTAACCTCCCCCTCCCAAAAATAAAATGTCCCATACAACAACAGTAATGCAGCTTAATTGCCCTCCCAGGGATAAGATTTTGACTCTCCTCTATTTGGGTTCGTTGACAAATTGACATTGACAGAAAATACAGCTCATAAATTTATTTATTTTTTGGTCTCTTTCTAAGATTGGATAATTCTCGAGCTGTTGGTCGGCAGATTCCATATTCTGAAATGTATACACAGCAAAGATTCCATATTTTGAAATGTATTCACAGAAAAATGTTACGGAATACCAAAATCAATATCAAAATAAATATGGACTTATATTATTCATATTTTATTATGCAATTTATTGCATATTAAATTTCTTTTATTGAATTTAGTTACTGCTAATATAAATAATAATTAGTTTAACATGAATAATGATCCATTTAACATGAATAGTAAAGTCCATATTTATTTTCCTATATGTTTATCAGCTTTCTTAACTTAAATGTTTAATTGCGGACATGAAATAAAAATAAGTTAATGGTTTAATAAATAAAAAGGATTATTACCATTTTGTTGTCAAACTTGTATCTTGCAATTGTGTATTAAGTAAAAGTAATTTAATATTTCATCAAATAATCCTAAATATGAAGTATTGCTGTATTGCGCATTTAAATCAGTTAAATCAAATCAGATATCTTATGTCTATAAATTATGGATTCAGTCCCACCATGAAACTTTTAAATTATGAATTAATTGTTACAGTTATCCAAATTATAGTTCACTGAATTCCAAGTTTTTCTAACCCTTCTTTTTATGAGTAGAATAAAGGCGTAATAATGTTACATGACAACAATAATGACGGCACCAGACTTTGTAAGGACAAATTAATCAAATTTGCTATAAGATTCCATAGTATTAGGTATCATACTCGGGGTTTGGGTAGGTTCAAAGGATTTTGAACTCAAAAATTGGTTCAAAGTCTCTCTCATCCGTTGATTTTGTATCGAGATTTGTAAATAGAGAGATAAAGACTTTAAATAAATAAATAAATATAAATCTCAATACAAAATTAACGAATGAAAGAAGTTTTGAACCAACCCTAGACCCATCATACTCGGGCCAACAAGAGGGCTGAATAAGGACCTATATGGGAAGATAATGATACTTTTAAGGACTCAAAAGCATAGCCTGGCGCTCCTCCTCACGGGGCCTATAAAGGATAAAGCTCATCTCGGCCCAAATTTTATTATGAGCCCACCTATCAAATCTTTGTATGAACGTATTTAGATTGCTCTTGTTTGTGCATGAAGGCCTAAAGGCCCCAATTCAGTGCAGTAGATCTTACCACTTTGTTTATTAATATAATTATTATTTTTTTAAAAAATGGATATATTGTTTTACTTTTTTTTTTTTGGAAATAGGACTCCATCCTGACATAAAATTTCTTTTTATATGTGTATTTTTTATCATAATTTAAGACTACTCCACTTCATAAAGGAACATAATTTATTACCATATATTTTAATTACCAGACCTTTTGTAAAAAAATGGTGAAACTAATAAGTAAAATGAATGGTTCAATTTAATTTGGATATAAAAATTGACAGTTAGAATTTTCAAATTCCATATATTATTTTGTAATAAATTATCAAATTCCGAGTGCACTTAATTTGTATGTGCATGTGCATTTTGAAATTCAGCCAGTGTCTCAAAAGTCGGTCCTGTGATCTCAATTATCAAATTAAATTCTATTCAATTTTATTTCGCGTCTGTGTCTGTCAATTCTAAAATCCAACTTCTCCATCAAAAATTAAGGAATTAATCTCCATACAAGTGGAAAAGACATCTCCCAACTTTGTGCATGACCTTCAGATTTGCGTTACAGTTTGTTGTGTAATCACCATCTATTGGTGAAAAGTAAAAATAGGGGTGTCAATTATTGATCCGACTTGAAGAATTAAACTGATTTTTTGGATATGAGTTTAATTTTTTTTTATACGAATTAGATGGGGTCGGGTTCGAGTCAACCCGACTTGACCCTATTAATTATATATTTTTGAAATAATTTTATAATTTAGTACTAATTAAATCTTAAATATTCACTAATTATATATTAATTATGATTATTTATAAATTAATTACTATTTACTGGCTTAAAATTATATAAAATAATTAATAAATATTTAATTATTTTACATGGGTCGGATCGGGTTGATTCATGATCCGGTTGGATCGGATATTAATTAAGATAAAAATAATAAAGTAATCATGACCCGACCCGAACCCGACCCAAACCCGAACCCGACCCATTGACACTACTAGTGAAGGGCGAGAGAGTTATTCCCTGCTTTATCCTAGGTCCTAACTTTTAGCAAAATTAAATAATTAACCATTCAACTGTTGGGTGTGTTTGGATGATGGAAAGGATTATTGAAAGAATAACACTGTTTGGGTTAGTAATTGAGAATAGTGTGAGATTAGTGATATTTCAGAAATATGAGAACAATGCTAATTTTTACTATTTCGAATTAGTAAAATATTATTTGGATGATAACTTAAGAACGGTGAAGATAATAGTTAAAATAATTAATTATTTTTTAGTATTTTATTTAATGATAATTATTATTTAATACTACTCCATACTAATATAAAAGAAAAATAATAATTTCTTATTATTTTCACTACTCTCATGGATGCTAATTCGCTAACCTAATATTTTCTATGGGTTAACGGATTAGCACTGTTCTTTGCTATTTTTAATTTTAATTTTGTATTTGAATGATTGCTAATTTAAAAATAATACTGCTATTACCCCATTCAAACACACCAGTTGAGTGTTGATGTTGCAGTTCTAGATACACACGCTTGGGCGGTTGGGCCCTCTCTTGTCTGCTATGAAATATAACTTTATATACGAAGTATGATATTTTTGTAAAATATTTTTTTCATAAGAATAAAATAATTTGAGACATAATCAAGCTCCTCTGCTCACTATAAGATAAGGTATAGGATCAGAAATTTTCTTCCTTTCTCTTTACACCTCATTTAATTAGTTATATTTGACTCCATAAATGACAAATAAAAGATACTTGTTCTTCAACCAAATATGACCAAAGTGTTTACATTTAATTGTAAAAGTTTGTACTCACAATTTATTCAAATGCATGTATTGAAAGCTCTTCATCTGATTCATTTGTTTGTAAGATCTTTTCTACCGTTTCCAACCATTTGAACATATAAGTTTGATCAAATTTCTCGACCGTGTTTGAAAAGGATATAAAATGCAATTTTTTAGAACTAAAAATATTATTGCTGAAGATTAAAAAAAAAACAAAATAGAAGAAAATCTCCAATTCGTGCAGAATACTGAACTAATGTATCAGTATATGATTCTCTAAGATAGTTGTCCTTTTTCGATCAAAAAAAAAGATGGTTGCCCTTTTGTAGTTGAAGGGCGATGATGATTTATTTTTACGGACTACATGGAAGTGATGGATTATTAATCAACATGAACGTTGCAACAATTTTTGATGGATTATCAAATACGCTGAAAATTACATTTAATATGCTATACAACCAATTTATATATTTTTTGAGTTAAAATAAGAGTTTAACCTATTCAATTTTAAAATATTTAAAAAAGACCTCTGTTCAGATTTCAAATTTGTGATCTTCCGCAAGAAGAACATTATCATTAACTAGATCAAAGATTATTTCTGAATGCGTAAAACTAATTCATAAAACAGATAATTAATATGCTTATAATTGTTATTCTTTTTTATTTTTAATCTACTAATCCATAAAACAGATAGTTAATATGCTTATTTTTTTGGTTTGACAGAAAGAATATCATCTCATCACTACCACTCTTGTTGAAATCCCAACCCGTAATATGAAGAAAAAAAAAATGGCAAACAGTGAAAACGATCAGCAGAGTCTCGTTACGTGCCCCCATCTCGGAGTTTTTACTTAAAGAGCCTAATAATCAATGTTATCTACAGAATCGGCTTTATAGCAAAGTTATTTTCACAAACGGCCTAAATAAGGGCGTGAGTTGAACTCACGCCCTTAAATCTCCATTTTACCTGCCCGAACACTGCCCAAAGACACAAATGGCGTGAGTTCAACTCACGCCCTTTAGATGTTGATGTGTTCTGGTTGTTATCTTTCAAAACCACCGAAAGTGAAAAAAAATTGATATAAATGCGATATGTGGACTTAAAGGGCGTGAGTTCAACTCACGTCCTTTGGGTCATTTTGCTCTCTTTTGTTTGGACAGCGGGCGGGCAGAAAAAATAGTGTTTTAAGGGCGTGAGTTGAACTCACGCCCTTTGTTAGGCCGTTTGTGAAAATAAATTTGCTCTTAGACCGTTTCTGTAGTTAAGATTTATTGTTGGGCCGTTTAAGTAAAAAATCCCCCATCTCTGCTCTCTGGTCTCCTAATCACGTGCGTGACACGTATATAAGAATATATATACTTATATTTAATAGTGCGTATTTTTAAAAAAAATTATCATATTAAATATACAAAATTATTCATATTATATATTTCATATAAAATTTTCAAAATTATGTTAACATCTTTTTATTTTATTTTATATTAATTTAAAAAATAAATAAATTATTAATTCAAATATTTTAAAAAATGAAATATATATCTACATATAAAATTCATATATTAATTTTTTTATATATTCATATATCACATATGTATTATACAGTAACTAATGATACACATTAAAATTCATATATTTTAAAATCTTGCTCCTACCACCATACACACTGCTGACGGCTGAGTAGGGGTGTGCAAACGGTCGGTTTGGTTCAAACCAAAATAATTATGAACCGAACCAAAGTTCTAAAATATCAACCGAATAAACCGAAAACCAAATAAACCAATTTTCTTTCGGTTTATTCGGTTAAACCAAAATTATATCATTTAAAGAGAAAAAAAAATCAAAAGTTATAAAAATTGATAGAAGAAATAAATAGTTAAAAGGATAAAATAAATAACTAAATAAAAATTATAGAAAATAAATATATTCGATTATCTTTGATATAATCCTTATTTATATCAAGTAAAATAAAATTATTTGAAAAATTTTGGACTATTCGGTTTATTCAGTTTATCCGATTTAGAAAAAAGAAAACCGAACCAAAGACCAAAAAAACGAATTAGTTAAAATTTTGAACCGAACCGAAATTTTTGAACCGAAAAAACGAACCAAATAGTCCAAAATTTAACGATTCGGTTTAAAAATCAATTAAACCGATCATTTACACACCCCTACGGCTGAGTGCATACCCAAAGGCCCAAACGGGCACAGGCTCTCAAAAATGCCCATCGTACTGTGCTACTATACTAGTATACAGATTCAAATGAGCTATTATTTTTCAAAATAATCGGATTTATTTTTAAATCTAAAAAAAAAAAAATAAAAATAGATTTTTTTATGAATATATTATTTTACTTGTATATTAATAGTTTATTAATTTCATATAATTTCATTAATGTTTGATAGTTCATCGAAATTATTAAATTTAACGGTATTTCAATAATGTTTGCAATGATTTTAAATTAACGATATTTAATGAACTATTAAATATTAATAAAATTACATGAAATTTGAGCGATTATCAATCTACAAGTAAAAATATATATATCTATAAATTTTTTTTTAGAAATTTAAATATTTTTTTAATTTAAAAGTAGAATCATACTATTAAACAATAAATATTTAATAGCAGATTTGAATTCACTAGCATAAAGATGAGAGAGAGGCAACCTTTTGCCTGTCACTTGTCAATAGGAGAATTGTCAGATTGATCAGATAAGACCAGAATCTTTCCTCGCCGATGGCCCCCGACTCCGGTCATGGAACTGCTCCGTCCAGTACTGGGTCCGAGCGGTTCGACGCATACACCGGCTATAAGGTAGTGCTCCGTGCTCTCTTTCAGTGTGGCATTTCGTCGAGCACCGTGCATACATAAAGGTTTATAGCTCTGAAGAGGTCAGATTTTTGTTAGTCGATCGGGAAAATGGAATTTAGGTGTGCCATCTTGGGTGGATCCTGTGAAGGATGCGAAGAAGAGAGAAGCAATGTGGGAGAGGCAGCATGAGCTCGCTGCTGACAAGATGTATTCTATCTTCTTCAAGCTTGGTGGTCAATTTCTCAAGGTATTATATTATTTTTCTTTTTCATTATTTTTCTGCGGGTTTAAATAATTATGCTATTGCAAAATGGCAAGAAAATATACAGGACTTTGTCCACGGTTCATATATTTGTTCTGAATTGCACGATAATTTGGGTTTGTTTTTTTGTGAAAGTGAACATGAACTGGGAGCACACCTGCTAACTTGGGGAAATTGTGCAATTAAGGATTAAACTTATGGGGGAAGACGGGAAGTTATTCAATTTAGCAACAAACTTATAATTATGCTATTTGCAAAATGGCAAGAAAATATACAACACTTTGTCCAGGGAAAAAAGCATGACGAAGCTTGAAAATTTAAAATCTATCACAAACTTTTTCATAATTCTTGCATTTTGGCAACTAAAGGAGATGACCTTTTGCTTTCAGTCGTTGATTATTATTATGTCCTCTTACTATCTTAGCTTAAGCTCTTGTTTCTGATAGGCTCACTATTTGCAAAATCTACTCTCTCAAAATCCATCCTAGAGGATGCAAGTGCAACTCCATAATAGGGAAATTTTAGTGCATTTTTTAAAACTTGAAGTACAATTATTGTTTATCCTTGACAATGTCCTGCAAGAACAAGGAAAAAATATATTATCTGTCACTGGGCACTTCAGTACTCCCTCTGATCAGTATGCAGGAGTATGGCTGTCAAACATGGAGAACGATCACAAAAGTTTATACCTTTGTGAATCGTTTCATTAGTTTAACGCAGAAAAAAATAAATTCCGTTAACCGTTTCATTTAATAAACGAAATAAGATATCATTTTGTCAACTGTTTCGTTTACCATAAAACAAAACGAAACATGAAATTTCATGGTATTTTACACTGAAATACACTAAATGAAAAGAAAATTACAGTTTTGTCAACCGCTTTGTTGTTGGCACAAAAGAAAAAATCGTTTCAGTAATTATTTCGTTTAATAAACGAAAGAAGAAACCGTTTCGTTTATCATGAAACGAAACGAAACATGGCGAAACGGGGTTCCGTTGACAGCCCTATGCAGGAGATGCAAACTTACTGGGAAATTGTATCTACCAATGAACTTTTGAGACTGAGTACATTGTTTGGATAAAATTGGCAATGTTCTGCACCATTCTCTTGTACTAGCAATACTAACAGTCTTTACCTCTATTTTAACCTATTTCTGCAATTTCATATTATGCACAGTTTCCTGAGGAACTATTTTCTGTACTAAGGATGGTTCAGTTGTCGCGGGGACTCAGTGTCGGACTTGGCATCAACTACTCATGTTCAGAGATTGCTGAAGAAGCATTATATTAGGCTAGTAGACTAAAAGGTTGATAGGTGCTCATTTTATATAATATTTGCACAAGATTTAACACAATAATTCACTCAATTTATTTGAATCATGCTTATTTTAGCCTGTGTTTTATTTCCAGAACTTGTTACTGCCGTATTTCTTGGTTTTTGTAATTTTCAGAAATTTCTGGAGGAATCAGAGCAGAATTCGGCTCTGCCAAGACTCTCAGCGAGACCCTTGGCGAGAGCGGTTACTGACGCGAATTGAGCAAGGAAACAAATTTGTACACGCGAAGGAAAATCTAGAGATCTCATCTATGATTTAGCAGAGATTAAATGCAGTAATTTAAGGAGATTAATGAGAGAAAAGGAAAGAGATTTACCTCTTGGTTGGAAAGAGGAGGTGAGAGAGAGAATGAATTGCTGAAATTTAGGGAGTAAATCTAGGGGATTCCATAAGAGGTAAACCAAAGAAGGAAAATTGGCTGGGAGGAAACAAAAGAAAAATTTTAGGGACTCTCTCTCTCTCTCTCTCTCTCGTTTTTTGGCTCTGGAGGGTTCGGCTTGGACAGGAAAGGGAGGAGGAGTTCGGTCCAGGGAAGTTTTTCGGAAAATTGGAGAGCTTTGGTTCAAAACTGGGTTTTATTATTCTTTTCTCTCTAACTCTCATTTATTCCTTGTGATGGATTCAAAACTGAATCGTTGTACTCTTAAAGTCATGCTTGGCTAAACAAATTTCCTTGGGATTAGGCATGTAACAAAGTACTATGTTGTTGGTTTAATTTAATTGGCATTATTACTTTTATTTGATCTTTGTTTGTCTTGTGAATTGAATTGTTAAACTACTTGTATGCTATGAGTTGATTTAATTGCAAATACCGGTTAACGAATGGCCACGTTAGATCGGTAACAAGAAAAATGGTATAACTTAGTCACACAAATGGTTTAAACTTAGGACTTGAATTGTTAGATCGAAAGATAATAATTTGAGACCCGATAACATAAGACAACGTAGGAATAGGTGAAGAACCGAAAGGAGAAACCCGTTTCTAATGGGGATACTTAAATTTATTTGAATGATTTATTGAAGTACCGAAAGGAGAAAGTAAATTACTAAAATATGTTTAGGCTAATCATTAAACTTAATGGACTTAGTTTAGGAGAATGCGCCGCGAAAGCAGGCGTTTAAGTAAATTGAGTACGGTACGAAGCCACGACAGTGGATAAATACTACTATTGGATTAGAAACCCACAAAGAAAATATAAGAGTGTAACATCAATTAAATGAATGCCAACAACCTCTAGTAATTTGTACGCCGAAATCCCAAGAATACCAAAAATATTCAATTTCTCGTATTTTATCATTTCAATTAATCTAATCTTAGAATTTAGTCCTTTATTTTCTGAAAATCTGAAATTAGTTGCTTAGCTAGTTAAAAGAAATAAATTTGGTATTTAAATCCCGTTCCTTGTGGATTCGACACCCGATAATATACTTAACGGTAGGTTGTGCGCTTGCAACCCGTCATTTAGTATCATTTTTAGGGTATTTATTAGTACTTGTGAAAACACATCAAAGGTATGCTTTATTGTGGAAGCTTATTCACAGAGATCAGTTGAGGTTCCTGGCTGTATGGAGCTTAAACTTTATAATATATTTTGATTCAAGTCATTTCACTTCATCTCAATAGCAAGCTCACATGTTTTGGGCTGAGGTCAATTTCATGTCTCAGTCCATTCTGATTCAATCTTCCAGGTTAAATTGCTTTTGATCATCTTGGTCAGATTGGTTTGGTTGCGGAATATAAGCTTTTTAGTCAAACCTGTTTGTGGATTTGTCAGGCTGCAATGTTTTAGCTTCCATCATTAGATTTAAAAAAAAAACACTTTTGGTTGGTCCAACAGTACCTTTTTTGAAGAAAAGATCCAGCAGTACTTGGACACAAAATTTTGTAATATCTTACTCACCATAATTCCATATAAATAGATTTATTACGGATTTCTGCTCTGGCCCAACCATATACTTTTGTGTAGCTCAGCTAAATAAATAGATTTATTATGGAGCTCGCTACTTAATTTCAGGAAGTGGCTTGAAATCACAAAGGTGTGGTGTTTTTTCAGAAGAATTTTTCGAAGAGGAAGAAATCAGGGCTTCTCACTGAGTGGATTGGAATATTTAAATATAGGCCCAAAAAACATGTCTCATTTATATTGAATATTTTCTCTTTTGTTTATTTTTTGAACAACATCAAAGTTCATTATGATGATTTGTTATAGTCGCGCTCTTTCTTTCCACTGAAATTGAGTCGTATTGTAAATAAGTATATTCTCTGAATATATTATAAAGTTAATTTTCTATTTTAAAGTTTTTTTAATTTAACTAAAATGTCATTGTCAAAATAATACATTACCAAGGGATCCTATATCAACTAGATGGAAACTCACCTGTTATGTGAAACCTTCTTATTTTTAAAAATAATTGTATATAGCATTAATTTTATTATAACTAAATGATAATTTTTATCTATAATTTACATCTAATCAATTATAAAGGCTCTTAAATTTTTAAATAAAATCAACTCATTATTTAATAAAAGACTTTGTAAATTATAATTTTTTTTTCTTTGTAAAATTATCCAGAATCTCTTTTTAAACAGAATTTAAAAATAGTTCATGGTTAATTCTTTTTATGGATAACCTTTTTTTGACCTCCTTTAATAAATTGGTAAAAAAAATAACAAATAAAATGGAGAAGAAGTGGCATATCTCATTCCTCGATTTTTATTTAATTTTTAATATCTATTATCTACCATCTGTTTTTAAGCAAAAGCATTTTGATCATTAAAAAGTTCATAATATTATTGGAGAGTCGAATGTATATTCTCTTTATAATATCTTAATATAATATATATAAATATAGATATAGATATATAGATAACAAAACAATGACAACTAAACTTTTCCATGACTTGGACTAATGTTCACGTACATAATTCATGGGGAATTGAGCAGCCCATCTTTGGCCGAAAATAGAAAAAACAGCACAAGAGCCATTGCTTTTTTGAAGGTACGAAATAGGAGAGACGAGGCTTTCATCACATACAAGAAAGGGAATACGACTCTCAAGTATTTTTTTAGATTTCGATTGAGCAGGTAGAAAATATCGTTTTCTGTGAATGGGCGTAGCGTCAGGACAGTTCCCTATGGTGTCTTTCTTGATCCAGTTGCAATTGTCATAGTCCTCCAACATATAGAACACATCTCCTGTAAATTTGTATTCCATAATACATAAATTTCCTCCAACCTTTGTTAAAAAGCCGGGTCGTACGCCTTCTGGAACTGGTATGGTGCGTATAGCTTCCGTCCTAACCTCAAAGGAGTAAATTAGGTCTCGATATCCAGCACAAAACCAATAGATAGCACCATTCAAGAAAACTGGTGCACTATTAAATTTTATGTATTCAGAAGCTCCTTCAAGTCGCCTCCAATTGTATGAAGCATTCACTCCACCAAGGGTTAAAACCTCAATCTTTGTATCGGGAAACCAATTTCCATAACCTCTTACAATTTTGTATGTGTCCGAGATATCATCATATCCAATCGCCACAAACAAAAGGTTGGTACAATTTTCTCGCTCAAAAGTGCCGAAATTTGTGGGCAATTGTACTGTTTCTCGTATTGTTGGATTCACAACGTTTACAAAATTTTTATCATAGATGCACACAAGACCATTGCAGGAGTTTGATAAAAAACACTGATATGTTTTTGCAAACCCGTAAGGGAACTGAAAGTTTAAGATTCTAAAAGAGCTGATTAGTTTGGAGTTTTGATTTGACAGCAAACGGACCCTTGATCCTGCTTTTGAATGTTCAATTGAAACAACTGGATTGCTCCGACTCCTGCGATTTTCCAAGTGTTGGCGGATAAATTGGTCAGTACGAGTAATGCAAGACCAAGCCTTACATGCTACTCGAACTTTTATGATGGACTCTGCGGATAGTAATAGCAAAATGCCGTAGATCAAATCATGAGGAATGTAGTCATCTCCACTAGATGATTTTAAATCAGAAGATTCCTTTACTTGATTGTTGCTTTTTGGAAGTTGAACTGGTGCAATACTGCGATCATTCGAAGAATGGATGGTTCTGAAAATTCTGATTGTTTTATATTTTGGCTTCTCTCCCCTGGATCTTGAAAATGCCCAGTTCAAGCAAAATCGGACTTCAGTGCCAGGCATAACCTTTAACCTGTTGTAGGTGTACAAGATTTTTTCTGCATCGTCATGTGTTTTGAATGTCATGAAGCCGTAACCTTTCGAAAGGGCTGTATGCTTGTCCTTTATGATCTTTACTAGTTTTCCCTACAAAAGTAGAGTTTGTGAACAAGATAAGTACTCATGTCCTGTTTTGATTTAATATGTTGTAAGGATATCACAATTTGTCTCACTTTCTGTGTTTTCCTTAAAGAGTCAATGGACTTGGCTTAATCCAATATATTAAACACCAATTTATAATGAAATCAGGAAAACAAGGCTGCCATACTGGTTTCTTACCGGCTGGTAGAAGGAAGGTTCTAAACCAAAGTGGTAGAAACAGATGCAGAGATATATCTCATCAACCCAGTGTGGTAGGTTGCCAATCCAGAGCGTTCGTGTTTGCACTTCCTCGTAGGTCGACATTCTGCAACTAAAATCTCTCCTTCAATCAATGTAAGTAAATGATTTTGGCGACCTTCAGAAGATAGAATTATGGTACAAGAACTCAAGAATAAAAACATGGAGAAACAGCTGATTCTTTATCATATATAATAGGATATGCTATAAATATTATAATATAGACAAGTTAGGCTTTACTAAATACAAACTTTCCTAAACACACGTTAAATATGATGCCAGAATAAGCAACCTAAATCTAAATATGTGTGTAAAAGGAACCATGAAGCAGCTTATTTTGTCGAATGCCTCAAATAAAGAACCTATTCTTTTACCAGCATCTAATAAAGAAAAAAGGTTCAGTTTACAATGTACAATTAGACAAGTTTTACGCAATTTTTTTTTCTTCTCTCTATATTTGAATGATTAGAATTAGATTAGTTCCTGATTGATCGAAGAAACATTTACAATTAGAAAATTAATTAGCACGTGTAATATGGGTCCTTACCCGAGTGAACTGTCCAAGGCATGAACTCAGTCAAATCCGAGTCAAGTGGATCAGAAATGGGCTCGTGTTTGGGTTAACCATTAGCTCAAGCTCCAAATCCATCCCAAAATGGCGCTTGCCTCAATCCAAGCTCGTCTCCTCCTCTCCTCCACCTCCGCCTGTTTACTCCGTTTACGACTCGCCTCCCCTTCCACTGCACCCGCGCTGTCTCTCCACCTCCGCTCCACTCCACTCTCGCCTCCTTCCCGCGCCCATCTCCCCGCGCCTCATTCTACTCTTCGGTAAGCGATGAGCTATCCTCGACCGCCGCTACGGTTCCTTCTCCGGTTGAGAAGGAAGAGGAAGTGACCGAGAAGGAGGAGGAGATTGGGAAGGATCCAGTATGGGAGGCGGCGGAGGCGCTGGATATACGCGTGGGGATGGTGTTGAAGGCCTGGCGCCATCCCGAGGCAGATTCGTTGTATGTGGAGGAGGTTGATGTGGGAGAGCCTGAACCCCGGACTATCTGCAGTGGGCTTGTTAACTATGTCCCTTTAGAACTCCTCCAGTACTCTCTCTCTCTCTATCTCTCTCTATCTATCTATCTCACATTACAGACAAACACACATTTTTTCAATTGAGGCTTGTTGTATAACCATTAAACACATAAGAAGCAAGAAAAATGTATTAGAATAAAAGAGAACATTGGGTTGACAGTGTTTGTGTGGATTCATCACAGTTGATTACAATGTCATACTGGTTGTTGGTATTATGGGAAATATTGGTTTTGTGTTTCTTCTAGAGGATTTTGGCCATGTTTTGGCTTTTGTTGAGAATCATTATGCCAGAATAGTAGAATGCCTTGACTCTTGATTTATCACAATAAGTCCGGGACAACATGAAATATAGGACAAGGTTTACGGTAGTATAGTGAACACTGGTTCATGATTTGAGCTTGTTGGTATTGATATTCAATATAGCATCTTACCTGATCACCAATTTCATAGAAATTGTTGAGTTACAGACTTCATTGTGCACTGATATTGCAAATAACAAACCCTTTGACCTTTGTAATGGAAGCAATTAAGCGTTTCACTGGCCAGTTTAACCTATGGCATTCGCAAATGAGTTTAGAAATGGCTTAATTTCATATGTTCCTCATATCATAGTGCGTTAAAAAAGTCCGTTCGGGAAAAATCTGACTCGTGGAATCCGTTTCCATGACCCACCCCGACCAAATTCATGCTCAAACCCATCAGACCTGTGATCCGTTAGAACCGACAGATCTAGTACGGACGCGGGCAAAAAAAAAATGAAAAAAACTCGTGCTAGACCCGACCCGTCCAACCTGTTTAACCCGTGCCCGACCAGACCCGTCCAACCCGCCCTTAATATTTATAAAATATTTAATCATAATATTTATAAAAGATTTAATGATCATAATATTTTGTAATAATCATAATATTTATAAAATATTTAACGATTGTTACTAAATATTATGATTATCTTAATTATAAAATATTTAAGATTTTATTTAATTTTTTACTTAAATTATTTCATTTAAAATTTTATTTCAATTTATTTTGAGTCATATTAGTGTCTGAATCGTTATAACGGTTTCATAAATCATTATAATGGTTTAGTAAATCCTTATAACGTTTCATAAATCATTATAATGGTTCAGTAAATCGTTATAACGTTTCATAAATCGTTGCAACGACTTATTGAACCGTTGCAACGATTTACTGAACCGTTATAATATTTGACCCGCCGACCCGACCCGCCCTACTCTTGGACCCGACCCATCCCGACCCGCCGACCCGACGTATCGCGGCCAAACCCCCCAAAATGAACTCATCCTAACCCGTCCCGTGTAAACCTGTTAACCCGTCCCGCCAAAACCCGCCGACCCATCATAACCCGACCCGACCCGTCCTGATTTTAATACACTAGTTCCTCAACTGATCAACTATCTTTCCTAGTGAAAACTTTTGCTTTCCTAGTGAAAGAAAAATCAGTCTTTAATATACATCGGGGGCACAAAAATTCAACATGAAAGTTGTTCACGGTTTCACTCATTACCAGACATCATTTCCAACATCATCTTTACAACAGGAATAACGACAAAGAAGTAGAAATAATTCACATATGCAAGCCATTTACAACAAACTGAAAAGTGGAGATGGACCAGGTTTTGAATGACACAACAACTATTTTTACTCTATTTTATTATTTCAAACCAAAATACTCTCTACATTGATACAAGAAGAAGATCAGTATGCTGTCTCATTGCTCTGGGGATGGTAAGCTCTCCTTCTAAGTTGTGATTCTGATGCTGGCTGTTGCAAGAAAATCCTCGTCGGATCATTTGGATCAACATATCTGCAATTATTCATAAAGTTTAATTTGAAAAGTTGTATTTCTCTAGTACTGTTGCTGTTTCCCATAATAATCCCATAACACATTGAAAATTTTGATATTATTCCAACATGGACGTCCTCTCCTGTTTTATTGTAAATGAACACAGTGGTTCTGAATTCATACATGAACCATGCGAAGCAAATGGGAAAGAAGGGTAATATTGAATATCGATGGGATAAATCAAAACTTGTCATTTATGATTGTAATTGTCTGAATTAACCACTAGAGTAGTGAAATATTTGTTAAGCTTAAAATATTGGAAAGAAAAGAAATTAACACTTACGCATGACGCATCATGTCATCAACAGGAGTCTGAGAAGCCTGTAGCGGGTCGACACGTGGTGCTGCATCATCCTGAGCAGCTGAATATGCCTGGTTGTACTGCCGCACCGATGCAATCAAATTGAAAAAGAGAGGGATAAAGGTACCACAACCACCTTCCTTGAATAATATTTTGAAAGAATGGGTAGAATAGAGTGCTCTATGCTGGTTATCTGGTACAACCTGGAATTTTTTTCCCACATAGGTGCGGATGGAAATTAAAAATGGATTAGCTCAACTGCCAAAGTGAACAAAAATGAGAACATTAAACATGCAACTGAAAAATTTTCAAACAAACAAGAAATAAAATAATAGTGAAACAACAGCAAAGTTTGTTTCATTGCTGTGCTAATCCAGCACTCAGCATAAGTAGAGGCAGTAACAGTGCATTTCAAAATATGCATCCATCATACCCAAATTAGTGACTTTTCCCAAACTATGGTACAATCAACTGCTAAAGTATGTTGGCCGACAGTTTTACAAACAAATATTTCCCAGGCACTTATGTAATTTGTGCTTGTACTCTTAATTTGATAGATTCAAGTGGCAGAAAGCTTACTGGCTCCACAAAACCAGAGATGTTGTTGCAGAAAAAGATTGGTTGGTTGAACTTTTCTCCATGCACATAGAGCTGCATAAGCATATTATTTAAAACAAACATAATCAAGGTTTAAACCAAACTGGAGCTCACAAAAAGCAAGTAATGAAATATTCAGCAAATAAATGAGGTTGTAACATAGACAAAACCCCCATCTGTTCTCATTCCTAATAGTACTTGTGAATTATTTGTAAGCCTAACATTATCCACATGAAAAATGCCTGAAAGAGACTTTATTCACTTACCAGCGGCATGTCAAAAGCTACAAAATTGCCAACAGGTTGACTAGCAACAAAAACCATCCTTATATTAGACAAGTATATAGTTCCCCTTGCTTTCACATATCCACTTGGAGCCCTGTCAATTCATAAAGTAACATAAATAATCATATAGCAATCCCTCACCACAATTTCAGACATTGAAACTCACGAAGGCTATTTTGCATCCTTAAATGGATCATGAAATCTCGGTAAAATTAAAAGAAATAAAAATCAGCAATAAGAGGGGAAAAGAACCCAGGGATCTTGTCGATCTCGAATTCGACGCCATCTCTGGCAAGGACGAAGAGCTCTCCCATGAAGGCGACCGGGAGCCCGTTTCCCATCAGCTGCGGGTTCTCCGCCATTTCTTCCCTCTTATCGCGGAGCTTGAAAAATCGCGGGATAATGGCAGTCGGTGACTCGGTGCTAGCGTGAAGTCTTCTCGGTGTTTTGTTTTCTTCTCTTCTCCGTCTCTCTTGCCACGAAATTTCCCCAACAAGAAAGTGAGAAACCAGGAGCAGCCTATAGGGCTGGAGGAATCAAAATGGGCTTCGAAATAGACAGGCAAGGCAGCTATTTCGGGCCGTATCAATTCGATGGTAATTAAGCCCATTAAACCCAACATTTATAGTCCAGACTCCAGCAGCTTTTCAGCTTTTAGTTATTCCATACCCATTGAAAACAACGAACAGGCCCATCAAGGAGGTGTACCCATAAAATTTTCTAAATATCCAATATACCCCCCTAAACATCAAAATATTCCACATTTACACTAAAACTAAAATTTCCTTCTTTTTATTCTCTTTTTTCATTTAATTGATCACCAGCTTTTTGTTAATGAAGCATGCCTTTCATTGACCTTGATTTTGAAATGACAAATGCTTTAACTTCATCTGTTGCTAAAAAAAAAATCTTATTAATGAATAGAACTTTTTCTTTGTCGAATTTTCACGCCATTATTTTATCATTAACTTCTCTTTCGAGAACTTTTGGATATTTTCCCGTTTTCTCAGTTTTGTTTAATCATTTTCCCTATTTTGTACGGAACAAACTGGAAACAAGTAACACTTTTGTCGTTAGATTAAGATACTTAATAATAATTGGGATAAAATAATGCATCCTGTTTGTAAAATTTACATGCTTCAAACTTTTGGATTCATGCAAAATGTATATATTTATTTACAAGTTTGATATAAATGTTGAATTAGTAACGAACCATAGTACCAAACATTAAAAAAATCTATTTTATTGAGTTTAATTTATGATTTTAACTCTTTAATTTGTTATATATAAACTAATCGCTTGACATTTTTTTATATTATTAATATATATTGTATGCAGCGTGTTATAGTATCACTACAGCGATTTCAACTTCACACACTAAGATATGTGATAAAATTATGTTAATCAATCTATGATATTATAGTGGTAATAGCGGGCCGCAATATTGCATAGCTTGTAGCGGCAAAATAGCATGTTATTCAACATAATTCATTATTTTTTATAAAAAAATATTTTAAACTTGAACAATCCAAACTTAGTTCTAGTATTGTGGATTATTTTGAATGGAAAAAATACTTAGTTTAATGATATCAGTAATAGTTTGAATAATTACTTAAGACTTTGTGATGTCTAGAAAAAAAATTGCCCGTTGTGTCTTAGTTTTAAAAAATATTATATGTAACACTAAATTTTTTTTATAAATAAATGATATATTTTACTTAAATAGAATTTATGTCTAAATCAATTATAAAAACTCTTATATTTTTAAATAAGATCTATTGATTATTTAATAAAGATAATTTAGAAATTTCAAAAAAAAAAATCTTTTGTGAGTATTGATGTTACATGGGTAGTTGTTCTATGAAAAAATTTCAATGCCAAAATTATATCTCCTTGATCAATTTAGGCAATGTGAAAAATTAATAGAAATATAGAACATAATTTTTGAAGTTCAATATTCCGTATGCCTTCCATCCCATGCTTCCAAGTTCCAACAAAAGAAGTCCCACAGAGGAGAGGAGAGGACAGAGCGCTGCGGCATCAATAATTGTTGGGAAACAATCAAACAAGCCAATGCAGTATGCGCTCTTGTTTTCTTTCTAAATTCTGATTCTATCTTCCCCAGTTTCTTTCATGTTCCACATCACTCGGTGTCAAGCCATTTCTAAATTCTGATTAATTTTATTCTCCCTTCCAATTGAAAATTGGTGAAGAAGAAGCATAGGCGCTTAGGCTACTCTTCATTTTTGTCATTATCTATTTCCGTGAAACGTGGAATTGAAAATTTCCCACTTGCACGAGAAAATCGTAATGGAATTAGAAGATTCTCACTTGCAAAAAGATACTATGAGATATTGTAAAATGCCTGTTATGAAAGTGTTTTTCATTATTTCCTATTTAAATAAATGGTTGAGACACCTATCTTTATTTAAAAAAAAAATCCCACCTAGTCATAAAAATTTTATGAACCGGAATTATCGAATCATGATTTTTTAGGTATTAACTTAAAAATGAAAGAAACATATTATCAACAATTGATTTCCTAAATAATTTATTTAGTAGTGTATTGGTCAAGTATATTTGTAAATAATTGACAACGCTATTAAAAGTGATCCGTAATTTTAATCATTTTTTCCATCCATCTTCACTTCATCACGTACGTGACAAGAATGAAGAATTAGGCAATACGGAACACGTTGGCATGTTGCAACTTGCAGATTGGAGGAGAAATATATCATATATGTAATATGTTGCCACTTGAAATGAGGAACACACAACACCAACCAACTCCTCCCCTTCCCTTTCTTTCCCCTTTCTCCTTCTCTTTCGTCTGAGGATAACTTCCACGCATCACTCTCTCCATTTCCCAGTCTCCTTCTCCCCCATTCACTCTTTATCTCCTCCCCCACAACAATCCACCATGGGAGAGGAAGACTCCGCCTCCCTCTCCATTTCCGATGAGCACAGGCGCCTACTCAGCCCGTCCCCATCAGATCCCGAATTCGAGACCCCACCTGAATCCGAACCCCCGAAAGACTTCTTCTCCATTGGCTACCTCATCTACTTCACGCTCGGCGCCGGGTTCCTCCTCCCATGGAACGCCTTCATCACGGCCGTTGATTACTTTACCTACCTCTATCCAGCGGTCTCCGTTGACCGTGTCTTCTCCGTCTCCTACATGTTCGCGTGCTTCATTCCTCTTCTCTTCATTGTTGTGTGGGCCCACAAATCCAGCGCCTCACTCCGGATCAACTCGGGGCTTTCTCTATTCACGCTCGCTTTAATAATTGTGCCCGTCATGGATGCGGTGTATGTCAAGGGGAGGCAGATGATGTACCCGGGATATGATGTGACGGTTGCTGCTACGGCGCTCTGTGGGGTTGCTGATGCGCTGGTGCAGGGAGGAGTGATTGGATCAGCTGGAGAGTTGCCGGAGCGGTACATGCAGGCAACTGTGGCTGGGACTGCTGCATCGGGTGAGAGATGTAGATAGTTAGGTGGATGCCTCTCAGGTTTAGGTAGTTGCCAAATTTGGCTCATTGAATGTTCAATCAACAACTTCTCCCCAATTTGGTTCATGCAGTAATTCAAATCAGCATTTGTCAATTATTTATCAGTTATGTCCTCAATTATGTCTTAATCTTGCAATTGAACAGTGGTGATGCTAACAATGGGCACGGAGGCAGTGACATCTGGAATCTGGATTGTTCCTGTATGGATTGTGCAACCTAACATTAGTTAATGTCTTAGAATTTACATGCATGAAGAATTAAAAAGGGTTCAGCCTTCAGTCTACATCATACATAGTTGAATTTGGTATAAAATAGTAGAGACCTGCAATTTAAACTGGAAACAATGGAAAATCCAGAAATAAAAGAGGTTTACTTTTAAAATATTTGTGGAACGTGCCTTTGGATTATTGGTTACGCTTTTACTATTATCTTACAGAATAATATAATTTCAATGCCATAAGAACTCTAAGAATCAAATGTTTCAGACAAAATGAATAAACTAAGAACCTGTTAAAAAGCCTCATAAACATCAGGAAAATCTCTTGCAACACCTAAATTCAGGACAAGAAGAAAGAATATTGATTCAGTTAGCTTTTTACTAGCTAGGTTTTATGTTAATACTTAATAGTGTGTCCAAATAATCTCTCTTTTTCTAAACAACTGAATTTTAACTAGCTAGATTTTATCTTAGAGGCATGCATGAATATTTTTTGCGTTTTTATTTAACTAACTGAATTTTATTTTTCAGGAGTACTCGTGTCTGTACTGAGAGTGTTAACAAAGGCTGTTTACCCACAGGACCCGGCTGGCTTAAGAAAGAGTGCCATTCTGTACTTCATTGTTAGCATAGTTGTCATGGCCATATGTATAGTTTGTTACAATGTAGCTGACAAACTTCCAGTGGTGCAACACTATAGGAACATCAAAGTACAAGCCCTGAAAGAAGAAGGTGAGAAAAATACTATGACTGGTACTGCATGGAGGTCTACTCTTTGGAGCATCATTCGCAGGGTCAAGTGGTTTGGTTTTGGGATTTTTCTGATATATATGGTCACATTGTCGATCTTCCCAGGGTATATTACTGAGGATGTGCATTCTGAGGCCCTTAAAGACTGGTACGTATCAAATGTAAAGAAATTATCATTAGAGATACATATCTCTACAAAAGAAATAGATTAAATATTGCTTAGCTCTGCCAACAATAACCAAAATCAGTCATGAGTAGGATGATTCAGTACCTAATTGTCATTAGTACTAAGCAGATAATTGATAATAGATTGCTCTAGTTTACTTTTGTACCAATATGGTCACAGGATTTTCTCAATCAATTCCTGGCTTAACCCGCAATATACAAATAATTATCTACACCTTCAAAATCTCAATGCTAATACTTCAAATCTGAAATTGTGAGACTAACAGTTGAAAGACTACTCAACAGGTACCCTATCATTCTCATCGCCGGTTATAACATATTTGATTTGGTTGGCAAAGTCCTTCCTGCATATTACCTACTTGAGAATGCAAATGTCGCTGTTGCTGGCTGTGTGGCTCGACTTCTCTTTTACCCCCTTTTCTTGGCCTGTTTGCATGGCCCCAAGTTCTTTCGTACCGAGATACCAGTGACTATCCTCACCTGCCTCCTCGGACTGACCAATGGCTACCTGACAGGTGTTGTTATGATCCTTGCACCAAAATCTGTACCAATTCAGCATGCTGAGACAGCTGGTATCGCTATAGTGTTGTTTTTGGTGATTGGGCTCGTCTTTGGATCACTTGTTTCTTGGTTTTGGGTTATTTGACCTGTCCCCATTTCAAGTGCTAATGTAAGCAGCACTCTTTGGGGCCGATTTCATTATGTGTCAAATTTGGGTTATTATATCTGTTTATTTCTACATTGCAGTGAGGGTGACAATTCTCTGTTGTTCTTCCATGTAAAGTTGTTTATAGTATTGTTGTTGTTAGATTTCTTTATCGGAATTATGTACTATTTTAGTCATTTAGGACTCGGATCCTTCTTTATGAGCATGATCGATCAACTGGTCTATAGAAAATTTTCTCTAATTCTACTTTATGTTAGTCCAAATCGATCAAATGATAGCTTCTCAAAACACGCTCTTACACGTTGGAAATGTTTATGATGCCAGTAAGTGTATGTTTCTTATGAGCTACATGCATATTGGCTAAAAGGAATCCAATTTAATGGGTGGTGGTGGTGGTGGTGGATGGAGTCCCTAGGCTGAATTTCACAAGAGAGAGGAAGAGAAAAGAGGAGGCTCAGAAGATACAAGAGGAGAAACTAAAGAGGAACTGTCAGAAAGGCGAGTTTCATTTAGTCTTTTTATTAAAATTTGTGCGAAAGTAAAGATGCATCCTTCTACTTGCAATTATGGGTGGAGCCCCTAGGCTTGCCCTACTGATACATCTTCCCAGACAAATCTCTCTGGGTTAGAAAAAAAAATCAATAACTCTAAATCCACTGATCCAATTGAATTCCAACTTTCGACAGCAACTTTTAAACAATAATTTAATGCAACGTCCCTCCAAATTTCATATTTTTGCTCTTTTTATTTTCAGCTTCTAAGAAAATTGAAAAAGTCAAACTGTAGTCAAACATAAATTTGAATGAACTGGCATAAATTCTGGAAAAACATGCAGTAAAAGAATTGTTGAACTTTCTGGAGTATTTCTGAAGTGTTTGGAATCTTTATTGACACTCAACTCAATGAAGGACAATTAGAAATTTGATAGAAGTCTGAAAATTTAGAGAACAGTTGATGCACCGCCTCCCTCTTGTCTCCGCCCCTGCCCATTTCAAGTGCTCTTATTGTCAATTTCATTATGTGTCAAATTTGGGTTGTTTATCTGATGATTTCTGCATTGTAGCGAGGGTAACAACAGTGTGTTGTTCTTCCATGCAAAGTTATTTATAGTATTGTTGTTGTTAAATTTCTTTTATCCAAATTATGTACTCTTTTAAGTCATTTAGGATTCAGATCCTTCATTACGAGCATGATCAATCAAGTGGTCTATGAAGGTTTTCTCTAATCTTACTTTATGCATTACTTCAAATCGATCAAATGATCGCTTCTCAAAACCCGCTCTTACATGTTGAAAATGTTTATGATTCCAATAAATGTTTATTACCTGTTAGAAATGTTTGAATTAAATTTTATTATTTTCAGAAATATCAAACTTTTTTCTTCACTGTCATTGTTATTTTTCTTTATTTGAAAATTAGAACTTCCTATTTTTTTTGTCTTTATTTGAAAATTAGATCTTCCCAACTCATGGCAATTCCCAACTCGTGCTTTAGCTTAATGTGTGGAAAACGTATTACCAAAGGATAAAAATATATTCTTGAATTAAAATTTCTTAGATCGGTCCAGGACTGAATTTGGAGCACATGGCCTTCAACACGATGCCTTGCCAAGTTGCTAAGCAAGAATTAATACTACAGACGACTTTGAATTCTAACCAACACAAAGTAAATAACTGAATCAAATAAAAGACAAGAATGCCCTCTCAAATTTAACTGTAGCCGACAAGGCGACAATCAAATGTGTAATTGTGTAAACGTTTACAGCTGCTAAAAAAGTATAAAATTCATTCGTAGCATCAAGTTAATTACCATACATTCATACACGCTACTCAAAAGAAAAATCACGCATCTCCGAGGGCGGAAACAGAAATAATCCGTATAGAGTGTCCAGTTCAAAAAAATAAAATATTTGAATGAAAAAAATCATCATACGATTTTTATTTTTCAGTGAACTGAAAAGATACTCAGACACCGACTAACACCTATCTTGATGTCGCCCCTGTACTTCTCCCTTGGCACAAATATGAAAGAGACGTCTAAAAGAGAAATGTTTTTGAAACTGTTGGAGCAAATAGTAATTGCAACAAAATGTTGGTCTAGACGTGAGATTTATACTTTTAAGAGGCCCTAAGATTCAAAATTCACACTTTCAAAGATTATTACTAATCTCCATGCAAAATCAACGATCTGAAACTTTTCCAATCAATTTTTTGATTCGAAGGGCTACAGACCTACCCGAGCGCAAATAGGGAACTTAATATTGATGAAAATAAATATACGCTACATGCATTGAATTTCATCTGCTGGACATCGACGGCTTAAAATTATCTGCCTCATTCAGATTTTTACAAACAACTTGGATGCCGCTAAAATGAAATTGAATTGTTAAAGGGGTTTCACATGCACATGGAGAGAATGACAAGGATGCATCTAACAGTTTCACTTTGGCGTCTGAACTTCAATCTTTTTATCATAAAATTTTTAAAAAAGTTGAGGAACATAAAGGTGGAGGTAAAATCTTTCTACACAGTATTTAACATAAACCCGATAAGCCTCAGCCTTTTGGGCCCAAATTCCCAAGTTCGGGAACCCCAGAATTTGAATTTTAATCATTTTAAATACTATATACTACCAACAATAACAGCTTGGGCTAGTCCCGAAAATTTATCCCTGCATTTTTTCCAAACCATTCAAAAAATGGGGATGTTTTTCCCACAAATCCATAAATCAGACGGCCCTCCGCCGCAGCGATAGTCATAAATGCTAGCAGTTTTGCTGTTTTTTTCTTTTTCCATGCAACTTCACACAAGAATGTACAAAAATAACCACGCAGCGGAACCAGCCTACACATCAAGTTTCAGGTTCCAACTTCATTGACATAACATATCACATGTAAGGCGGCTGCATTCGAGATGGGCCCATATGTGGGTACCCATTTTCTGACCGTCCTTGAGGAACCCTTACTCCGCTTGCCCTCTGACCAAACCCAGCTAAGTTCTGTGCATTCTGGGGTGGACTGAAAGGGCTCCACCACTGTGACTCACCCTCCAATGGGATCCAAGGCAGCTGTGAAGGCCCATCTCTTCCTGAAGGTGCATACAACCATTCCATTTGCCTTCCTAAGGTCTGACTGTCAGGTGCAGGAGGCCAGTCTGCTGACCCGGCAATGCTGAAATTGTATGATCCCCCCATATCAGCATTGTTGGTAGTCGTAGTAGAGGCGGTGGTGGATACTGATGAAAAGAAAGTGACACCCCTTGGCCTGACTCTCCGCATTGTGACTAAAGATGGGTTGTTGGCATGCACTGCTGGCTGGTAAATGTGCCCTGTAGCAGTACCAGTACTGCCACTACTCCCTCTAGAATGGTTGGTCCGTACCTCAGCTACTGGCGGTGGGACTATTGCCACTGCTGAGCCTACAGCATTTCCACTGCGTGGAACCGGCACAGGACTGAAAGACTAGTTGTCAAAAAATGGCTTTTATAACAGTAGAGCAAATAAATGTAAGGGGAAACATCTCTATTAGAAGTATACTGTTAAAAATAAATAGCTCCTTGGTTTTCAGTCACCAACCGTGCATTAATCATGCATCCATTTTGTGCGAGTAAAATAATAAGGACAAGATAACATAAAAGATCTAGACTTCTTTGAACTTTTTATACAATAATCAAATTGCAGGTAGACGGAAGCACTTTATTTTTCTTAACATCCTCAGTTTCTTGTGGTAGTTTTGAGGATTCCATGTGTGCAGTGTGCACACTACTTTTATTTTTGGTAGTGGTCATGAGGGATGAAGGCATCAGTTAATTAGGGTTTTAACTTTTAAAGCTTAGGCCTCAATAAAGTCTTCCATTTATTTAATAATTATGCTATAGCCAGGCACAACCAAAATATAAATTGCAACCTAGATCACCCAACCAGGGTTAAAATAGCATGTATCACAATGCTGTACAGGACCAAACAGTATCAATATTGGATCAGTATAGAAATCCAATTATGAACAATGACATCAGGAAAAGAACAAAACTGGGAAATCATATGGACCACCTCAAAAATAAATGTAGATATTTCTAAAAATAAATAAATAAATAATTATCACTAACCCGGTAGGATAGGCAGGTAAGATGGGCAATAGTGGGACTCTGTGCGGGCCCACAGCATCAGTCCTGATATTATTGGGCATTCTAATTCCAAACTGGTGAAGCTGATGCTCAGCTAAAGGAACTGTTGAGATGACATCAGCAGGGAAGCCATGTGGGTTCATGAGGTCAATACCGGAATGGGCCCCGCTGAAGGCTGGAACACCCCTGCATTTAAGTAGATTAAAGAAAAGTTGTAAATGTTTGGTTTCTGTTCTCTGGATTCTTTATTTGCAGTTCTCTCTCCTACTATCCATACTGCAAAACTGAAAGTAGGCTCATATTACCAAATCATTTCAGGTCAAGGTTAGCGCCGCAAACAAAAGGATAAGAACCTGTAGTGGAATAGTTGAGTAGTAGATTCATGGACAGGTCGAGTGTCCATAGGAGTAGAGCTGGATGATGGTGCATGCATTGAATGCTGAGCCAAGTAAGGACAGCCATTATGTGAGTTGGTGCTGCTTGATCCAGCTGTGTGGTCCCCACCACTTGAAGAATTGTTACCCATCATATCATAATCTTTAATTCACACAAGGAAAAAAAAACGAACAAGAAACTATCACTCAGAAAGTGAGTCCATTTGCAATTTCTATTGTAAATGTAAGCAGTCTTCCTGTGCCCTACTTTTCTGTATCATATGCCTTCTGTTGTTAGAATATTGACTTTGGTGATGTGAACTAAATTTATGTAGTGCTTTTCAAGTAAAAACAATTACTCTATTGCAACTTTTTCAAATGATCATAATGGTTTATTTGATTCCTATCAGCCTAAGTTTTTTTTTTTTTAATCCAATCTTTCAGCCTAAGTTGAACTCTGATACAAATGAAAAAATAATTCTGGCTGACCTTATAATGAGAACCATTATAAACTTATTATGAGCTTTAGTCACATTTATGCTAGAGCAATTTACCTTAAGCTTCTTGGATAATAGATACATTCTAGGAGTTGGGCTACAATTATACAGTTTGTGTGCTACAGATCATTTCCATTTTCAAAATTCAAATGGTCGATCCGACCGTTCAATTATTCTTCTTCATATGAAAATCTAATTGTAGACCAAATTGTATATTTTTTAATATCTTTTTAGACGGTAGGAAAATCACTTGATTTAATTATTACGAGTTATTAAAAAGAAATGATTTTCTAACTAACTAAAAAAATAAAAAAATTATAAAATATTAAAATATTATAAAAATTTGGTCTACAACTAGATTTTCATATGGAAACCATTTAAGCGGTCCGATCGACCATTTGAACTTTGAAACGGAGAAACGATCCATACCACATGGGTCATCCGTGCTACGCGTAGCACCGTAGCCAAATTCTACATTCTAGATTATGTTCTCCCACAATCAATTTTTTACAACTCAACAACTGTTAGAAATGATAGTTTCCCCAAGGATTTTATAATTCTCATCTTGGTTTCTCCCAGTAAAATGATCCAACTAGTCTACCTACTTCAAAAGGACAAAATATAAAAACATACTTACATGCATATGGCTGATGCTCTTGCCTGAAAACAGAGCAGGAAACAAACACATCAGTGGTTGAGCTTTAATCCAACACAATTAAAGAAAAGATAAAATTCATTTACACCCTTTATATCCTTGAAAATACACATTTGCCCCTCCAAAGTATCAAGTGATATATATCATATTTACCCTTCTGAACCACAAAAGCTCTCAAATCTACGAACTCATGATCTTTTTCATTTAGCTAACTTCACGTTCACAGTGTTATTTTATATTCTTATAATAATTTCAAAAACATATTCTTCACGCTCCTTATCTCCAGCTTTTTCCTTAGTGTGTAAATCAGGCTTAAAGTAGTGTTCGGAAAATTAGTTGTGATGGAGTCATTTCATGTTTAGCGGTCCAGTGGTGATAAAGCAGTTAAATAGACCAAAATACCAGCATGTCATACAACAAAGTTTTTTTTTAAAGCACTATCATATGAATATAGTACCGCCGTCTATAGTAAAATAAGATAGCATATCAGTTGGTACCATTGTACATTTTTAATATAAGAATGACATAAGAAAAAAAAAATGATGTTTGAGATCTCTGATCTTATGCTTTTAGATTGGGTTTCATTTCTAGCCTACCCTAATTTATTTGGGATTAAAGGCCTTGTTGTTGTTGTTGTTGTTGTTGTAATGACATAAGAAAAAAAAGACCCTCAAGGATTCATTATTCTTCTTCCTCTTCTTTTTTAATCATTAAGATGAAAAAAGAACTCAACCAATTCATAGGCCAAAAGTAATGTAATATTTCTCTTGGACTTTAACAATTAGCATAATACTGAAGACAAAAACACTTCTGGTTTTCCCTATATCAGTAACACTGTTAACACTTAACAAGCAGACTTGCATATTTCTTGCTTGACAACTTAAAAATACGAAAACTTTTGATACAATGGTGATATGAACAAAATTCTTTGTAACTTGTAACCCAATCTCTCAACGAACCTCTATCCTTATATGATTTTGAATCATACAATGTATCGTGTATCGTAGTATTTAGTATCGTATCATGTATCGTATCGAATTGTTTAAGATACACTAAGTTATTCTAGAAATTAAGTAATATAATTAGTTACAAATGAATTTCATTAAAAGAAAGTTTCAATAACAAAATCTATCATACTTCTATGGCACAACGTTATATTGCATGCTATATGACCATTAAACACTATTAAAATAAACTACTTCATTGTCAATTCTCAAAAATGCAGTTAATTTGTAAAAGAAAGTTACAGATAAATGTACAAGTTAAATATTAACACTATAACACAGAGAAAACACTTATACCTTGAAAAAGATAAATTATAAAATGTATAAGTTTTCTAATATGTACACACTACACAGAGAAATCACATTTATAGTTTTATACCTTGTAAATAATTCCACAGGTATCATACTAACACACTTACACACTAACACATAATGTACAGTACACTAAATAATAAATAGTCAAATATTAATACCGTGAAATCGTATCGTATCGCCAACCTATAGAATCGTACCGTATCGTACGATTCGTATTGTGAATCGTAAGATACTGAAATCACTGTCTTATAGTACCAGTCCTTTATCAAGGAGAGATGTACGTGAAGAGAACAATAGAGAGAAATATCAGGATGGTACCGGCATTAGAGAAATTCAAGGAGCCTCTTACAAAATAGGAAGAAGCACTAGCACAAAAAGAAAATGAGAACCGCATGAAAACTTTAGCTTAACTGTTTTTCTTTGGTTTGCCATTCAGTAAAATAGTGATTGAGAGAAGGGAAGAGACATATTGATCCAAAATTATTTAACAAGACATTATAACTTGACTTCATAAACTGTAGGTGCAATTATCTAGAAAAAGCTAAAAACTACAAACTGGTTGGGTAAATTTGATAGTGCTAAAATTGTGTTAGATAATTACATTTGTGTGGTTTTGATATCTGTACAGACAAATAATGTAATTTTGAGGTTTGAGATGGGAATACATGAAATTCTACAAAAGAAAAAGAGCACATCTAAGGCACCATTCAGCAAACAATATTCTACGAAACCATTAAAATTGGTAACACAAAGAGGAGCAATATTTAACCAGGCATTATAAGTTGACTTCATAGAGCTTTAACCATTAGTAGCTTGATGATGGTAGTGGTAGTGATAAACTGATAATGATGATGATGATGATGATGATAAGAGTAATACTAATAATAATACTAGCAACAGTAACAGAAGTAGTAATATAATAATAATAATAACAGCCATAGTAAACCTATACTATAAATCGTACTCTAAAATTTTAAATTCTAAACCCTAAAATATAAAACTGAAAATCTAAGAATCTGAAGCCTATAACTCTACTGCTAGATTGTAACTCCTAGATCATGATTCTGATATGTGGATCACCATCTTCTAGGTGCTCATATTCAAAGCAAGCTCTTTAGATACACTTCATTCATTTAAATATTTTATCACTTCCTCTCATGTCATTTTTGGTTCTCTTCTTGTGTTGTCTGGACAACTTAGAATACCACTGCATATTGGTGCCTCAAAAGAAACAAATATGTAAATTTCATAGTTCTAAAATCGCGTTGGATAATTAGAGCTTTCTCGGTTTAGGTAGAAACAAATATGTAATTTCATGGCTTCCTAGATGGGAACATATAATTCCACAAAAAAAGAAACATCCAAGCAAACAACATTTAAGGAAAAGGGTTAATTCCTGATGTGCCCATTAAAATTTTCAAATTTGCCAATATCCCCATCAAAACACCATAATATCCTAAATCCCCATTAAAATTTAATATTATTTCTTCTATCCCCTTTCCTTTTATTAATTCATAATAAATTATTTTAAAACAATCAATTTACAGTTTTACCCTTCTTTCATCTTTCAATATGATTGACAGTCCAAGGAGTAATTCTCTGTAACAAAGTAGCTAGTTATTTGGATTGTACACTAAAAATATTTGTAGAAAGGATGTTAAATTTTGATGGGTATATAGGATATTGTAGTGTTTTGATGGGGATATTGGCAATTTTGAAAATTCTGATGGGTACACCAGAAATTAACTCTAAGGAAAAAGGCGGTAACAAACGAAGAGGAATAATAGTATGAAAATTTTCATTCCTGATGGCCCAGCCTCACAAGCGCATGATAGAGTACAAAACTCTCTAAAAATGGAAGTAGCATTTATAGCATACTATGAGAAAGTACATAAATTGAAGTCTGTTCCACTTGTTTTCATAGAGAACAGAGCGAGACTAATGTTATATAGTTTGGATAGCGTCCTATACTATGCGGTATGCAGGGGTATTGATAATAACTCCCACTTTAGGAGTGTAAATTTTGTTCCTGTCTTCAGAGCGAGTTTTAATATTTCAAGGTATCATAGGGGTAATGAAATGTGCTGTAATGGTGCTGTAATTTTATTATCAAACAAAGTGAAATTGAAGCTTACTCGATCACTGAAGTTATCTGAGGGAATCCACGAATGGGGCACCAATGAAATCCAATAGGCTGAAAAGCAATTATCAAAAATTTAATTCTATAGCTGATATTATTAGTTCCTTTGTTGTCTCTTTTGGCAGGAACTGATTGTAACTTTACTTCTGTTACTTCAAACAATAAGAAAACAAAAACCTAGAAAAAGAAATTATGAAATGGCCAAGTGAAACTGAATTGAGGTGAGACTTCAATTTTTAGAATTTCCACCGAATAACAAATAGACCAGCACAGAAGCACAAGTAAACTTATAAATTTAATCAAGAAAAAACAGAAAAGAAAAGTGAATTTATAAACTCTGATGCTGTTTTTTTTGCAGTGCTTAAGTACATGACAATGCCTAATACAAGCTGCATTTAATTGGAAAATGATAAATGCAGAAACAAAAATAATACATAAGAAGCACAGAAATTGCTGTAGTTTATATACCAGTTCAGCAAATGTGACATCATAAATGTCATCTCCAATCCAATCGAAATCATCTGATGATGAATGATTGTGATTGGGTCCGCTTGCATAAAGCCATTGGCCTCTCTCCACCTTGCGGCAGTTGGGGCACTGCATCATCCCTTTGGCATTAAATGCCGAACCAATGCAATCTGATTATGCAATAAATACATGTCAGTAATGGTTTAAAAAGAGGCTTTTGTTAAATAGGTTAGATCATTGATGATCCCATTGCATTTTTAGAGGGCATAAATAGAACAGTTCTATGTTTGATGTAGCCATAAAGTACACATTTCCTTTTTTCTGGACTTGAAAGTATAGTTCAAGCAAATGTGATATGACTGTTGATCTGTTCATACAAGAAACTTGAGTGCTGACTAATACCAGGCCATGGAATTCAACACAACGTGAACCAAATATGGCATCATATGTGTTACTTGAAAAAAACATAATTATAGCATACTGAGTGAATTCATCATGATTAAATTCCTAGATTCTCGCACTTATCCCTGCAATATGACTGCTTAGGGCTTCCCTAGATTTGTATTCAGAGTAAGAAAGGAACTTGACTCAGTTTATTAAGTAGATTGTTTGACGGAATGTCTGATATACTTCTGTAAAAGAAGTGTGTTTTTGAATTATTTCTCAGTAAGCAAAGACATATATATGCTAAACAAAAATGTGCCTCAGTTGAATTTTAATTTTCTTCATCAGGTAATTAAAATAAAATAATTAATTATTTGTCAAACCATTTTATTTGGGCACACAAAAGAAGACTTTTCCGCTGTGCTTTCACATCTTAATCCCAACATTTCTCACTAATTTCACTATTGAGGTTCAAACTTGGTACTTTCTTTCAGGAGTAATTGCTCCAACCATATTAGCTATGGCGAACGGTTACAAATTTTTTTTTTATTAAATCATATAACAAAACCAAGTAGAAATAAATGAGTTTCAGTTATTCCAGAACCTAACAAGCTGAAGGATCAGATTCCAGTAACGTAGAATCTCTCAAGAGAAATGGATATTATTGTGCCCGTACTACATTCTAAAGCATCCATACACCAAATTTTAACCCAATTTAACCTATCCAGCCACCATTCAGCATAAGCAAAAAGGAAGAAAAGAGAAAGAGGAAAAAAAGCATAAACTACCGAGGTGAAAGTCGTGGCCACAGTGGAGCTTGGCAATGGATCTGGTGCGTTGATCCCCCACCGGTTCCAAACAGATCGAACAACTCGGTTGAGGCGATGAATCTCCATTAGAGTTCAGATCCATCATCACCGAGCAACCCCTCGACCCCCCCCCCCCCCTCCAATTCAATTCGATCTGATTCGAATCGCTTGAATTCGTCACACACGCAATCTTGTGAGGAACCGAATTGGCAGTTGGCACAGTGAATCGGCGATGGAAAGGAAAACTGAGCCGTTAGTGGCAGATTATACGAGCTGTCTATACGATGAAGCGGCGAGTGGATGGACGAGGAAAAATGGACAATTATTACAGGAGAGAGGGAGCGAGCTCAGAGGAAAGAGAGCGCTTTCTTCTTTTGATGGAGAGAGATTTCGATTCTGTGGTCTGTTCCTCATGTGGGAATTTTTACTTAAACAATCATATTACTAAATAAATCTACACTAATATCTAAAACTAAGTTATTATTTACACAGATGATCTAACGGTTCCCTTTAAACCTCAATTTTCCTGTTTGATAATTAACCACGTAATATCGAGATTAAAAAACGTGAGTTCAACTCACGTCCTTCATTTTTAACTTAAAGGACGTGAAGTTCAATTCCCATCCTTTAACTCTACTATATATAATTTTATGTCATATATGTAAATTTTTTTACGAGTTTTTCGGATTGTATTTAAATATTCAAATCATAATTTCCTATCAAAAATTATGTATATTTGAAGTTTGAATTATTCATTAGTAAATTTATTAAATTATTTTATTTTTATGTCATTCTTACATGATTTAGAAAATATTTAAATATTTATTTATTTAATTTTTAAGTTATATTTAAATTTTAATTATTAAAAATATTATAATTTTATAAATGTGCATTAATTATATATATGTTAATAAATAATCTTAATAACTAAAAATTTTAAAAATAAGTTTAATATTTTTATACATGATGAAATGACGTCAAATTTTTTTTTCAAATCATGAATGTTAAAATAAAATAATGTAATAAAATTTCAGCAAAAATTACTAAAAAATAATTTGAATTTCAAATAGGCATAACTTTTAATATGAAACTCTGCTTTGGACGTTTAAATATAATTTCGAAAGCTCGTGAAAAGATCTACATATATAACAATAAAAATTATATGTAGTAGAGTTAAAGGACGTGAACTTAACTCAAACCCTTTTGAGTTTAAACTGAAGGACGTCCTTTAATCTTGGTATTACGCGGATAGTTATTGGACAGAAAAATTGAGGTTCAAAGAGCGTGAGCTGAACTCACGCCCTTAATTAGATCATCCGTGTAAATAACTTGGCCCTTAGGCCATTAGTATAGATTTGTTTAATAATATGATCATTTAAGTAAAAATTCCCTCATGTGCACCTTTGCTACATCCCTCTCCTTTTTTTGTCAGAACGAACATCTCCGGTTTTTAAGTATAGGCAGTGAGTCCAACATACAAAATAACATAAATATGAATTCAATTTTGTAGGATGTGTTTGAATTCCTTAGAATAGTTTTTATTATTCTAAATTGGAGCAATCCAAATTTTGGAGTAGCTCTAGGTTTGTGCTATTTTCGGATGTATTTGGATGGTCAAAGGATTAGTGTAAGAATAGCACTTGAGTTAGTAGTTGAGAATAGTGTGATATTAGTGATATTTCAGGGAAGACGAGAAGAGTGCTAATTTTTACTATATCGGGTTAGTAAAATATTGTTTGGATAGTAACTTGAGAACAATGGAGAGAATAGCTAAAATAATTAATTATTTTTTAATATTTTATTTAATATCACTTCATACTAATATATAAGAAAAAAATATTTTTTTATTATTTTCACTGCCATCATGGAGCACTAATCCGCTAACCCAATGTTTCGTATGATTTAGCGGATTAGCATTGTTCTGCTGCTATTCTCGATTTTATTTTTATGTTTGAATAATTGCTAATCCGAAAATAACACTACTATTCTGAGAACACTGTTATTTCTCACCATCCAAACACATAAATGTTGGTTTAGTACAATTGACACAACTTTTGAATCAGTAAAATTATTTTTTATTAAACTTGTCATCGCTCTCTCTCCAAAATAATTATATACAATAATAAATAAATAATAATAACTAATAATTAAAATATGATAATAATAAGAAAAATAATCATCATCAGTATTGAATAAAATAGTATTAATAATAGTCTAAAATAATATTAAATTAATATGAAATTTAAATAAAAAATAAAAAATAATTACATTAATAAAAATAATAATACTAAATAATGATTTTAATAATTACATGAATAATTATTAAAATACAAAAAATATCATAATTCATTATTTTATTCATTTCCACCATCATTGTTCTTAAGTTACCATCAAAATAATATTTTACTAACCAGAAATAGTAAAAGTTAACACTCTTTTTATATTTTTTGAGATATTATTAATCTGCCACTATTCTCAACTAGTGATTTGAAATGGACCGGACGGTCCAACCCGTCCCGTCCCGGACCGTGATCGTGGACTGGACCGGACCGGACCGTGGACCGTCCCGTGCCCTACCACGGTCCGGTCCAATGGTGGGTCGGTCCTCCCTTCACCCGAAAATGGACCATACCGACCCGTCCCGTGCTGACCCATGGACCGGACCGTCCCGGACCGGATCGGACCCCCCCCCCACCCCTCCCACCCGGCCCCCCCCTTCAAACCCTTCCAAATTTTATAATTTTTGATATTTTTATAATTTTTTTGTATTATTTGTTTTTTAAATTATTAAAAATACATAATTAATTCGATGAAAATTATTATTTAAAAATTAATAAATTTATTTTTCAATTTTTATTGTTTTTTATAATTTTCTAAAATTTTATTTTTTGCAAATTTTTTAATTTTTTAGTAATATTAGATTTTTTAATAATTAAAAATAATAATTCGAATTAGTTAAAAATTATTATTAAAAAAAATATGATAAATTATTATTTTTCCAATTTATAAAAAAATATATATATTTCGAACCGGACCGGACCGTGGACCGTCCCGTCCTGTCCCGTGGGACGGGTTCGGTTTTTTTGAATTTGGACCGTCTAGGACCGGCCCGTGTGGACTGTGGACTGTCCGGATTTGAACCGGACCATACTGTTTTCAAACCACTATTCTCAACTACTAACCCAAAAGACACTATTCTTGCACTAATCCTTGGATCATCCAAACACAAAGTTTAAGATAGAAGTGCATTTATCTGAATATAAATTATAGAATGTTCGGCTCAATAGAGTAATTAGACTAGACACATAGTTAGCTTCGAAAAAAAAATGAATATTAGTAAAATCTAGCATGCGATATAAGAATGTTGTGATAGTTCACAAAAGTTTAATTTACAAGTTGCTTGAAAATTTTGTGTGAAGCTTCTTCCTGCTACTGATTTTTGTATAAAACTTTCCTGGAAATGTATTCCCTTTACATTTTATAAGATAACAACGAAGCCACCAGTTAATAAAAGTACGGGACACGTCCCATTTATTACAGACTGGAGAGAAAAAGTTGTTAATGTTTTATTTGGAATTTTTACTTAAAACACCTTGCTATTAAGTAAATCATTACTAATAGTCTAAGAGCCAAGTTATTTACATAGATGATCTAACTAAGGGCGTGATTTAAACTCACGCCCTTTAGACCTCAATTTTTCTACCCACTAACTGATCACACTTTACCGAGTTTAAAGGACATGAGTTCAACTCACACCCTTCAATTTAAATTTAAAGAGTGTGAGTTAAATTCATTTCCTTTAAATTAGTTATCTATAATTTTATATTATGTACATAGATATTCCTATGAGTTTTTCGGATTGTATTTAAACACACAAATTGGAATTTTCTATCAAAACTTATGTTTGTTTGAAGTTTGAATTATTCTTTAGTAAATTTCTCAAATTATTTTATTTTTAACATTTGTACATAATTTGAAAAATATTTAAGTATTTATTTATTTCATTTTTAAATTATTTAGATTATATTTTAAATATAATTATTAAATTTTATAATGATATAAATTTATATTAATTATATATATGGTAATAGATAATCTTAATAATTAAAATTTTTTAAAATAACTTTAATAATTTATATATGATGAATCTATATCGATTTTTTTTTCAAATCATGAAGTAAAAATAAAATAATATAATAAAATTTTAATAATTATTATTAAATAATAATTTAAATTATGAGAATTTAACCAAATATCAATTGTCAAAAGAGCAATTGATGTAAAATAATTTACTACAATAAAATATGCAACTTGTAGAAAGATATGAAATATGAAGTATAAAAGATGCTAATGTAGAATTTTAAAGAAGACACGATATGTTAATGTAGTACAGTTATGAAACATATATTTTCAGGTCTCATCCCACAAACGAGACGCCATTTTATTGACAAAAATATTTTACAATTAGAAGTTTTAGATTCTTCACTACACAAGTGCAAGAAGACTAAAAAATAAACTAACAAAAAAAGACAATAGTGAGCACTCAAGACTTAGAAAAGTCAGCTACAAACTGAAAGAAAAATTGAGCCAAAGCTCAATGATTAGAGCTTAAATACCGCTCAGAAAAGATTACAATAAATTTCTAATATGACTAAATTCAAGATCTTTATTTTTTATGTTTGCAAGAGAATATTATAAGGGCTCTTTGAGTATTTTGATTGAGTGTTCAGATTGATAGAGAATTATGAAAGAATTATTAGTTTGAGCAATATCAAAATAACTCCTTAAAATAGAGCTCATAACAAAAAAACAGTTAGTATTCTTACGCAGAAAACTGTTATAATGTTTCTAAAAATGTTTACAATGTTTATTTATCTTAAATCTTGAGTTTATAAGAATACTTTTTGTCAGAACTTCTTTGTATCATTATAATGATTCAGAAATATATGGACTGAACCATTATACGATAGGAGAAATCATTGAACGTTTTACAAAACGTTAATAATGATTTGACTAGTTTGACCAGACTATGACAAGATCTTCTATTCTTCAAAAATGTTATAACGATTCTGTCACACCCCAGAATAATTAAAATGGATTAGGGGTGCTTAATCCCGCCACGTACGCACGACGAGACGTGCGTACGAAAGGCTAAATGAATAAAATAAGATAAATCTCAGAATAAACAAAACAATAATAAATATAAATACATGACCATACAGTCCAGAATGAACAAAGAGTATACAACGCCTACATAGGCGGGGCTAGCTCCATCGGAATGGGCAGCAAATCTCTCAAACAAAAACCCAAAGAAAGAAATAAAACTCGAAGCTCGATGGATCCTATCCAACTACCCGGCTCACATGCACATGCAGCGAAGCATCTCTGTCATCGCGCAGGACTGTCCCTAGCACTCGCTCCAAGGAAAATCCCGAACCTGAAATACCTGGATCCCACAACCACCGTGGAAACGTGAGTAATTTTTAAATTACTCAGTACGGATTTAGATCCAGCCTTAAGATTTGATCTTCTTTCCTAGACTGGACCCAAATACCGATACCGAACCTTAAATATAGTGAAACATTTTAATATATATTAACATAATATTATTTTATGCATGTTTGAGAAAACACCTACATGAGTGACATGAAATGACAAATAACCCCGAACTAGAAAATTCTGTGGAAATAATAATATAATATAAAGTATAAGGTACGAGAGTCAAACACCCGTAATAAATACCCAGATTGTAAATTTACCAGACTCATCCCGAGCGGGCACTACCAGGGCCCAACTTACTAACTCGGGCCTTGCCTAAGCGGGCACTACCAGGGCCCAACTTACTAACTTAGGACTTTATATTTGTGCAACGACAACGCCGCACAAACGACAATTCGGGCTCCCGAGGCGATAACGCCCTAGGAGAGTGAACGGCTATAAAGCACGTACTGTCAGTCGAATGAATCGGTAATTTACCTTACAAAAATAGAAACAAATGGATATAGTATGTCTTCAGTTGCCATATCGTAAAAAGGAGATAACTACCCGTGAATTAACAAATTGAAAACAAATGGGAGCCTACACTGTACCAACCAAGGGTCAGAGGACCGCATCCCGTAAAAGTGTCAAAACGAAATATAACAAATGGGAGCCTACGCTGTACCCACTAAGGTCAGCGGACCGCATCCCGACTTTCTCTGTACCAACTAAGGGCCAAAGGAGAAAGCCCTTCGGACAATACTAGGATCCTAAATAAGCCGGATAGATATAATAATATAGTAGCACGAAATAGATTCCAGTCTCGGATATGGCCGCCCACACTAAACACTGAAGTACACGGTATCCTAATCGCTCAAATTTAGATTAAAAATTTAATCATATAAAGAATAATAATAAAATATAATAAAGATCAAAAGAAAACACTCTGACACGGCCGAACCCGCCAAATGACGGGATCGGTGGATAACCCGACAGGCGAGGATGCGCGGTATATACGAGCACGGTGGGTCCCACGGCCTATGGGTCACCGTACGTAACCACAACGGTCCCGGTTATGCAAGGCAACTCCGACCGAGAATTACCGTCCCTCTCAAGACTCCCATGCATTTAATGCATGATTAACTACCTGACTTAATTAATAATTAGTGATAGTAATAATATTTTCCTAATAATTATAAACTACAACTTGAATTATTTAATTCTATCTGATTCTATCTCGGGACTATTTCCCGGATCCTACTCCTATCCTGTCTACGTGCAGTATGACATGATATGACATGTAAATGCGGGTATGTCTCAAATATGCTGGTCAATTTACCGGATGCATATGGCAGGTCATATTTAGTCTCTACAATTTTTTTTGTCAGAAAATACCGCAAATTTAGATTTATTTTAAAAACAATTTTAATTTCGGTTTGGGTTCCTATTTCTAAAGAAAGAAAATTAAATCCCAGAAAACCGTACCTGGGAGTGCTGGTGAGGATCACGGAGTCGCTCTACTCCGGTGGTAGAACACCGGCCTCGGGGTCGGTGTCCGCATATGTCTGGTCGGGAGTGACCTCGTACTCATGAGTGGATCCGAGTCGACTATATCACCTATTTTAATTTAAATTAGATGTTTATTAGTTTTAACTTGATTTACTTCACAATTAATAATTAAATTAGATTGATAATTTAATTAAGCGTTTGTTCGGGTTTGTCGTCTTTTCTTGAAAATTTCGGCGAAATTTACTATTTACATTTACGCGGTGTCGGGAATTTTAGTTTCCCGCATTATGGATCCGTTAAATTGTGTTTATCGTTCTTGATCGCTTTTATACGTCCATTCTTTATTTTAAATTTCGAGTTCATGGATTTAGATATTTAAATCAATTAATTTGAAATAGAGGAATTGATTAATATATAATATTATATTTAATATATTTAGTATTATTCTTAATAATTTAAAATAGAAAAATTAATTAATATATAATATATAATATATCTAATATTTTATTCTAATATTCTTTTGCTTATTCAAAAATAAAGGATTTAATTAATATATATTATTTTATATATATATATTCTTTATTTCTAATATTCTTTTAAATTTAAAAATAGAGAAATTGATTAATATATATATATATATATATACTAATACATATTCATTATATCCTAATTATTACTCTTAATAATTTTGCTTTTATTATTATGTATATATATATATATTTTTAACATTATATTTTCATAAATTAGAAAAATAGTTTAAAATAAATTAAAAAGGGAAACTTAAAAGAAAAATTAAAAATAAAAAGAAGTAACTAATTTAAGAAAATTATTATTGTTTTATTAATGTGTTGGTGTTTTAATGTTCGGGATCATACGCTGACTACCAAATCAATTTGAGCCTATGCTCTGATATCCCGTATTCGGGGGTAGTCAGGAAATTTAATCATTTCCCAATATTTAAGTTTACGTTGTTAATCCTTGGTTACCGCCAACCTTTCGGGGTGGCTTCCAATTAATTTAGCATATTTTAATTAATCACATTTCATTATCTTAGGACTTTTAACTATTGGGTCTCATTTAAATATCACTAATCCAACTAAAATTTTAAGTGAATTTAGAGTCCAATTATTGGCCCAACAGATTTTTAAGTTATGAGCCCAACTAAAATTTTATATTTATTTAAATGTAGCCTTTTAAATTATGGGCCCAATCCTCTAACTAAAAGCCCATCCTCCTATATCCATTCCATTTACTTCCTTAAGCCCAACAAATTAGAGAATTTCGACAGGGTAAGGCACAGAGCCAGCAACAACCAGGTAACATAATAGGAGACCAACACGGGCAAAGAAAATCAGTACAAACAGAATTTTAGAAAATCAACACAGGCATCAGAACAGAGGCAAGAAAGGTGAGTATAGACATAACAAAGGCACAAGGCCAGAACCAAACAGAGAGGGAAACCAGAAAACCCGCACAGGTTCAATGTAGCATCATCTCAATTACCAGCAAACGAGCGCAACCAGAAAACAGAACAAGACAACAAGGGACAGGCCGATAGTCAAGGGAAATGATGGGCACCAGTAATCGTTCCAACATCCAAGGATAAACCAACAAAAATAGCTAGAGTATAAACCAGCTACCAGGGGACACCTCACTTCACTGGTACCATGAGGCACCAGTGTACCAAGGTTCAGGGCTAACACAATGCCACACTAGCAACCCAGTCCAGTCAAGCGGTGGATCAAAACCAACAATTTACCATAATCCCAGAGGCAGTATAATAGGGCAATGCCACATATCTTTACCAGTATTGAACATACAACAAGCAACAGGCAAACAACAAACAGCAGACCAAAAACTAAGAAATCAATAAGCCATCAAGCAATAAACAAGCAACCCAACAACAGATTAGCAACCTGACAGCACAAAGAGCCAACTTGGCGTTGTCCTAGCCCCGCCTCACTGGTACCAGAGGGTACCGGTGTACCAGGGCTATCAACAACCCTCAAAAGAAATTCAATCAGGATAAACACAAGTAACAAGGCATCCAGTAACAAGAACTCAGCCACAGCCATAACCGACACCACAGAACCACCCTCTCAATTTCATTGAAGCACAGAAAATTGAAAAAGTCAGATTTAGGGTTTACCAGTACTTACGGTTGCAATCCGAGGAATTCTCCCCCAAAATGTCAGACATTCTATCAATAAATTGTGTTTTTTCTATAACTCGATCTGCTCAAAAGTGCTTGATCCCGTCATGCTTGGCGAACTACAGTCAGATATCGTGGTTACCTTATGCGAGTTAGAAATGTATTTTCCGGTGTCATTTTTTGACATAATGATTCATTTAACTGTTCATCTCGTGAAAGAGATACGATTATGCGGTCCTATGTTTTTACGGTATATGTATCCATTTGAGAGAGCGATGGGTCAATTAAAAGGATTAGTCTGAAGCCGATCTAGACCCGAAGGAAGCATAGTTGAAGGATATATTGCGAAGAGGTTATTGAGTTTTATACCGATTATCTAGAAGGAGTTGAACCGATTGGTCTCCCTAAGTCTCGACATGAGGGTAGACTCCAGGTGTTGGCACAATCGGATATAAATTGGTAACAATTGGTCTTGAATTGCGACAAAAAACATATCTTAAGGTCCTGCAACAACTCGCTGTTGTGGCTCCTTACGTGAATGAGCATTTAGCAGTTATAAGAGAAAATAATCCTTTGAAAGATGAAATCGGGTCATCAACGAACATAATTTAAAATTTATAAAATGGTTTACCGAACGAGTAAATTCTCGGATATCCAACACAATCGATGAAACAGTTAAATGGTTAGCATATGGCCCAGTGCGATGGTGCATACTTATCAAGGGTACGACATGAATGGTTTTACCTGGTATACTAAGAAACAAGATGGAAAAAGTACCGTTCAAAATAGCGGAGTCACAGTAGTTGCTATGTCCGGTGATGAAGATATGTCAATGTCATATTACGGGTGGATTGAGGAAATATGAGAGTTAGATTTTATGAAATTCAGGATTCCTTTATTTTTGTGTAAATGGATTGAAAATCGACGTGGCGTAAAAAAAGATAAAGAAGGTTTTATCTCTGTTGATTTCAACCGATTAGGTTATCAGCATGATCCTTTTATACTAGCAAATAGAGAAGCAAAACAAGTGTTTTATATCACCGATCCAAATAGATAAAAAATGGCATGTTGTTCTTCCGGCAAAAGACGTATTGTAGGTGTTGGAGATGTTGTTGACGAAGATGAATATGATCATTTTGATGAAATACCACCATTTTCTACAGGTTTCAAATCCGTACCCGTTCCTGATAATGATGAGACAAATTATTTACGTTCAGATCATGAAGAAGGTGTGTGGGTCAAAGGAAAATCGAACAAAAAGAAATCTTAATGTGAGTTAATATATTTCACTTGTATATTCATCATTTATCATTTTATATGATTATATTACTGAATTATTTTTTTAAATAATGCAGATGAAAAATGAGAAAATGACGCGCGATGAATCTTACTATGTTGTTTATGTATAATTTATTTAGAGTTTTATTGAGTATTTTTTTATTAATTATGTTGTATTATTTATTATATATGAATGTAACCGGATCTAATTCTTAATTGTGTTGAATTATTTATTATATATGAACGCTAAATTATATTTTAAATATATATATATATAACTATTTATTTTATATAATTTATATTTTAAATATATATATATATATAACTATTTATTTAAACCGATTTTATAATTATATTTTGTAAACCGAACCGAACCGGTTAATTGGAATTCAATTAGAACCGGTTATTTGAAAAACCGGTGTTGAAATTCCATTTAGAACCGGTTTTTTGAATAACTGGTTCTAATTGTAATTCACCAATTAGAACCGGTTATTTGCAAAACCGGTTCTAATTGAATTTCCAATTAGAACCGATTTTACAAATAACCGGTTCTAATTTATGTTATGCGGTGCGTGATGATATTTTATATATTAATTTTAGAGCCGGTTTTGCAAATAACCGGTTCTAATTATTATTTTACCGACAACAACCCTTCTTCTCATTCTTTCCTCTCATTCTTTCCATCTCATTACCAGAGAACCCGCGCCTCCTCCATTAAACCCTAAACCTTCTCTTTCATTTTTTCCCTCCTATTTCCTAGATCTCTCGCTTGCCGCTACCTCGCCCGCCGCTACCCCTTGTGCTTCTCCGCTGCCCCTTGTGCTTCCCCGCTGCCTCTTGTGTGTAAGGTAACAAATATTATTTTTTTATTTCACAATTTTTGTGGTGTCAACCCTATAATGCAAAATCAGTAAATTAATGGACAATTAAGAGTAATTAAGCCATTTGGATAGTCAAAACTTCATATTTTTAGCTTAAATTTTATAATTAGGTTCTAATCTCTATGTAGAATAAAAATATAAAATAAAATTTATGTGTAAAATTAATTACTGTTATCGGTAAATAAAGTATAAAATAAATTTATTTGTAATTGTTATTTGTTTACTCTTATCAACCATAGTTCAAAATTTCTAAACCCTAATTGGATATCATATTATATCTGAAAATTTATTATAAATATGCTAATTGAATTCTTTATAATTTTATATAGTACTTTGACAATAATGGAAGAAGGAACGGGAAAAAGATCAAGAACATCTTTGTCGGGTTTTTGCGGGAGTAAAAGAGTTGATGAGAGACATATTGAGTTTAGAAGTGACGGCGTACCGATTGGTGATAACGCATCAAAATTTATGAATTATTATGCTATCTTGGTAAGAGATCGGATACCATGCACAATTCAAAGTTGGAAGAATGTCAATGTAGAGCTTAAAAATGAGCTTTGGAATGGAATTAAGGTATCTCCTAAATCATACATTAGTTAATACTATATTTATGCACTAATTTATTTGTTTATTTCAGGAATGGTGGAACATAAAAGACGATAAGTATAAAAGAAAAATCCTAGTGTTAATGGGTGCGCGTTGGAAATCTTGGAAAACTAGATTGGTGAGAGAATACATCACCAATGCAGATCCGAAAAAACTGAAGACTCCGTGTAATGACTTCAATATCACAATGGAGCAGTGGGAAGAGTTTGTGAATCAAAAAGCCAGCGATAAGTTTAAGGTAACCAAAAAAACTTTCTAATGTAATATTTGTCTATTAGTATTGATATGCGATAAGTGCGATTAGTATTAACCAAAAAAACTTTCTAATGTAATGATATTTTTCAATTTGTATTGACAGGACGATAAGTGCGCAAGCACGAATAAATGCTGAAAAGAATTTACATCCTCACAGACTAGGTTCGGGCGGTTATAACACCGCAGAGAAAAAAATGGAAGGAGAGCGACGTTGTTTCATCGTCCTTATCCTCCTCGGGCATCACTTCAAAAGCCGACATTAGAAACTTTAGATGGTGCATGGCTAGGGCAAAGCCGACAGCCGAGGTAACTTATGAAATTGTGAATCCGGCGACTAAAGAAGTACTTCAACGAGCAGTATGTTTAAAAAATCATTCAAAATATGTACATGTTACTTGTTATGAAATGTTAGATATCATATCGATTGAAATACTTGAATGAAATGCTATATACGCTATAATGATAGGAATCGATAATTCAAGAAGGATCATTTCAGCCGGACCGCTATAATGACGTCTTGACCAGTTCCATTGGGACGGCTGAGCATCCGGGGAGATTGAGAGGATTTGGTGGCGCCGGTGTGAAAACTGTGTACGGGAAGGGGTCGAAAGGGAAAGCTTCTCACGCTGAATGCATCAGCAAAGTTGAGTTCAACGAGTTATTGGGACAACAAAGGGCGGAGATGACAGCGCAGTTTAATGATTTATTTCAGAGAATGTTGAGACAAATACCGGCTGATTCGGTATACATACCACCTTCCATGCCACCTTCCATGGATGAAGTTATCCTCTCGACTCAAGGTAGCTCCAATATCATACATCCGCTTCGGACTATCAAGGTCAATTTATTTATATATTTATTCTCAATTAATCTAAATTTTGAATGATTACTGAAGTATAATTCATATACTTAACAATTAATTATTTTTTATTTCAGGAATCTACACCCTGCAATATCCTTGTTGAGATAGATGATAAACGATATGAGGCGGCAATCGGGAGGATTATTCCGACTGGACTCGCCGAGTATATGCACGGCTCTCCAGTCTTACTCGATGAGGTCCGTGTTACTCCCGATGAGGTTAAAGATGGATTTCACCACATTTGTGTTCCGTTTCCGCCGCCAAATGGACCGGAGTGGCTCGGTGAGCTTGTTGGATTCTTTATCAAATGGCCTATACACCTTATCGAGCTTTGTGAGGTATTTTTATTTATCTCTATAATTTTAAAATTCATAAATTATTTGTTCACTAATATGTTTAAATGCAGGATAATACACCAAAAAAATCTATGTCCAACAAGAAAAAAACATTTGAGCCAGACCCAATTTTAAAATCTCGTAGAGAATCGCTTCTTGATGATGACACCTTACAACGTCTTTCTAGACGTTCATTATTTCTATATAAGGTGCTCATGATGCAGTCCGTCGGTACGACTTATTTTCCTATCGCATTCTCGGAGCTATTCTTCTACGATGGTGATGCTTATGTATACGTGACGGATATCATCGAGCTTTTTAAGGATGAATGACTAAATGTCTCGATTCTACAGATTTTCTGCATGTAAGAATAGAATCATAATATTTCTTTTAGCATTTTAATAATTATTTTAAGACTAATTATTGTATATATTGTAGGGTTTCCCACGATACGTGCAAGAGTTTCTTAATTGACAATTGTAAATTTATCGATCCATATTTTTGCACGGAAACACAAATTCAAAGTGATATCGAGCGCACAGTCAAATATTTTGGGGCAATGCTTTGTTAAATGCGAGAATCCAAACTCCTACATGTTTCTTCCGTACATTGAAAAGTTAGAACTTCAAAACTTAATTCATTTGCTTATTTATCTATTGCTTAATTGCTTAATCTCTCCATATTAATACGTATAAGTTGTAGGGGGCATTGGATTCTTTTGATTGTGCGGCTCAAACCCTCTGTTGTTTATGTCGTGGACTCATTGAATCGTAAAGATGAAACATATATTATCCAACCAGTATTAAATACGTAAGTTTTTTCTATTATCTTCGACAATTTATTATGTACTGTAATTGATAACTCATATCATTGTTATATAAGGGTCTTACGCTATTATTGGATTGAAAAACAATTCGCTCAAGAAAAAAAACTCAAGTTCACTTGGAAAACGATTCAGGTGTGTAATTCCAAATTTTAAATGATTTGATTTTTTCAGGTGTGTAATTTCTAACTTTAAATGATTGTTATATAAGGGGCCTTACACTATTATTTCATTTTTTTCTTGTAACATTTTAGAGTCCAAACCAACCAAGCGGTAAAGAGTGCAGCTATTATGTTATGAAATCGATGCATAATATAATAACTACATATTCTAGCAACAAAAATTTACCACAGGTATAAAAAATAAACTTCATATTTATCTTTAATTCTTTTACATATTTGTTTGCTTAATCAAACTAATGAAATTTTAATTTTTTAATAGGCTATCAACCCAGCTCCTCAATCTTATTCACTGGAAGATATCGAAGAAATTAAGGAGATGGTTGTAAATTATATTGCATCTAATATTTGATAATTTATTTTATATTTTTTCTGTTATTTATAATGTTTAGTTACTTATATGATATTGATCAGTTATTTAGTGAGTTATATCAGTTTATTTGTGTTATATTTTTGTATGTGTTTGTTTATATATATGGCTGGTATATGGACCAGTCACAGAAAATAGAAAATTTATTAAAAAAAATAATATATTTAGAGCCGGTTATTCAAAGAAACCGGTTTTATTATTTTATTTTATTAGAACCGGTTATAAACATAACCGGTTTTAATTCTAAAATAGATTAGAACCGGTTTTCCTATAACCGGTTTTAAATGAAGTAAAATAGAACCGGTTATTCAATAACCGGTTTTAATTGTTCAAACTAAAATAGCACCGGTTTTATTAAACCGGTTTTAAATATTTTATTTTAACACCGGTTATAAACATTTAGCACCGCTTACTTTTAAAACCGGTTTATAACCGGTGCTAAATTGTTTATAAAACCGGTTTTAATTCTTTTTTTTTCTGGTAGTGGATCCTCTTTGCCTGTAATCCTCCTCATGGAACAAGATATAATTGCATTTGCACCCTCCATTACTGCAAAATTATGAGCATCTATCAAGGGGCAATTTGAAGATTCCTATATCAGTAAACATCACATCAGACATGCTTTACTCCACTAAAAAACTGTAACTGATAATTAGGTCCAGTTGAACTTAACATCAAAGCTCCAGTACAATAATAAATAAATCTTTTTCTTAAGTTTTAACTTAAAAAAATAATAAATAAATTTGATCTTAGAATCGAAGGTCCTTTCAGTGCAGTCAAATTAAGTTCAAACATCCTTATTAACTTTACATTTCAGCAGCATGCCAGCACAATCAATACTGGTATATCAAATACAGCATCAAACTCGCAGCTAACAAATTAGATCGGTTCTTAATCTAGTTACCTTTTTTTGTCTTTAGTCCAATCCATGATGCGAGTTCACTCAAGCAATAGAAATAATAAAATTAATATAAAATTCATACATCTCTTCATCACTCTATTGCTATTATTTTGGCACCACTAGCTACTACCTGCGAAATTTGACCCAACCAGAGGCAACTGAAAAAACAGCTTAAACCAGATCTGCTGTTATCGATAGACAGGACCTCCGAATCGAACACACAAAAAAAGGCCCCTCTTGAAAATTATGCGTACGGGTTCACATGTGATTGAGGACTCCCAGGGTCAGGGTGTGTTTGGATGGTGAAAGGATTAGTGAAAATATGATACTGTTTGGATTAGTAATTGAGAATAGTATGAGATTAATGATATTTTAGGAAATATAATAATGATACTAATTTTTATTATTTCAGGTTAGTAAAATGTTATTTGGATGGTAATTTGAGAATAGTAGAGAGAATAATTAAAATAATTAATTATTTTTAGTATTTTATTTAATAATTATTATTATTTAATACTAGTCCATACTAATATAAAAGAAAAAATGAGTTTTTATTATTTTCACTAATTTCATGGACGCTAATCCGCTAATCCAATGTTTTCTATGGTTAGCAGATTAGCACCGTTCTGCTGCTATTTTCGATTTCAATTTTGTGTTTGAATGGTTACTAACCCGAAAACAGTACTACTATTCCCAGAATAGTGCTATTCTACACCATCCAAACACACTCTCAACGAACTTCAGCGCGCGCACGCAGACACATAAACAGAGAGTTAGGGGGGGGGGGGAGGGGATTGGAGGAGTTGAACTGATGTTAAATCTTGAGAGGCTTGAGAAGAGCGAAAGAGGATAGTTCGGAGAGACGAAGGTGGTCGCCAACGAGGTCCAATATGGAAAGAGCCACGACGACACTCTAAAAAGTAGTGCTGGCGCCGAAAATGGTGGCATCGACGGCTAACGTCTGAGCCGCCAGCCATGACTTGATGCCCTTCTAGACCTCTTCGTACTTTGGCTTGTATCTGAGCGATCGACCTCAGTATCGATCTCCTAAGGCAGAGGAGAGAGAAAGGCGGACATGAAAATAGCATCCCCGCTGGCATCATCGGTTCTTTCTTTGCTTCTGCTTCCATTAGAGGGCACATGAGCAAGCATGCCGACTCAGAGGGGAAGAGAGAGAGACCGCTCGAACTCACATCACCTGCGAATCTGAAAAAATTCCGCAGGTACTTTTTTTTATTTGTATGGTCAGATCATCTATCAACGATTCTAATTTAATAATAATAAACAACTCTATGTACATCAAAATTCGTATTTAGACTTACTCACAGCCGTTATAATTTCTCTGAGCCGTTGTGATTTTCCTACGGAGATCTCCGCACGAAAATTCTCCGCTGAGAATACAGATACGAGAGCGCTCTGGTTAATGTTAAAACATTTCGTACGCAAATGCTATTGGAGAAGTTATATTTCTGTTTAATTTTCTCACCCATAGATTTGTGGTTATCACTTGACAGTTGGCTTGGATACTTGCTTCTGGTTCGAATTGTTTTTCAGTCTAACCCTATAAAAAATAAGTATTATACATATATTTTTATATTAAAAAATTTGACACAAATATGTCTATTTTCTAAATATCGGTGTTTACAATTTAATCTAAGCATTCAGAGAAATAGAGATTTACAGATGAGGCTCAGGTCGAACAAAAAAATTAATAAGTTTTTTAAACATCTCTCAACGCTAGAATCTAGACTCCAGAATTCGAACACTGGCGTTCAGATATAATAGGTGAACGCTAGAGTTCAGACTCTGGAGTCCAAGAGACTAAGACTCCGAAGTTCAGAGATGTTTAGAAAACTAGTCAAGTGTTCAACTATTATATCTGAACACTAGAGTTTAGACTATGGCGTTCCGCGGCTTTTAGAAAACTTATCAATTTTTTTTGCAAAAGTAGTGAATGCCAACATTTAGAAAACAAATATATTTGTATCAAAATTTTGAAATTAAAGATATATGTATAATACTTATATTTTTATGAGAAGGGATCACGTGACAAATGGCTATCTTGATAATTTTGACAATGGATCTTCAAATAAATATGAATAAAACATTTAAAATAGAAAAAAAACTTATAAATATATTCTTCTATTATAGATAGATGATGATTCAAATTTCATGAAATTTCATTATCATTTGATAGTCCGTCAAAGATCATTAAATTAGAGCCGTTGTAAATTATATAATATTTTGATGGTCTTTGATGGACTATCAAACGATAATAAAATTGCATGAAATTTAAATCAATATCAATCTATAAGTAGAAAAACATATCTATAAAAAAAAATTCTATTTTAAGAGTTTTTTCATATTCATTTCAAGATCCATTATTAAAATTAACAATATAAGTCACTGTCAAGGGATACCTTCCCATTTTTTTTATAGATTAGACAGAAAAATAATTCCTTTTGGTTCTGGAAGAGCTTTTGGGAGATTAATTAATTATAATCATAATTATTACCAGTGGGAGTTGAACTCCTTTGTTACATAACCCGGGTTTCTATGATAATTGTAATGTTAATTTTATTTTAGAAATATCACATAAATCATGTATAAATTGTGAATCCATGTACTAAAAGAAATATGATTTAAACGCAGCAACGGGACACCAGGAGTTTGAATCACATATATTCATATTGTTATGTTGCTTGAAAATTTTCGACGTTCACATTTTAAAAATAGTGTTGAATTTTTAAAATGTTATAATTGTTTTTTATTAATTTTGGACTAAACGAAAAAATAATTTCATGGAGTAATAGATAGGGGTACAAACGGATCAGATAAGGTCGGACAATAGTCAAAATCGTATTTGTATTCATTTTAATTTTCTAAATAGAAATATGAATACAAATATTTTTGAATATGAATATGGATAATTTTGGATAGGAATACGGATAATATGTATAAATTGTTAAAGATAAACATAAAATTTGCTTAAAATTTATAAAATTTATTGAAATATACAATAAAATAAAATTTCAATACTATTTTTTAAACATATATTTTTATTTTAAAAATATTAAAATTCAAAATATATATTCAATTATAGTGATGAATAAAGTTTATTATTATATAATATATATTAAATAATATATTATATATTTAGTATTCTGAAAATTATTTTACATCCAGATATTCTGAATCACATATATGCACTTTTATGTTGCTTGAAAAATTTTCAACGTTCACATTCTAAAAATATGTTTTATTATTTTGACTAGTTTTATTGATTTAAAAAATGTTATAATTGTTTTTTATTAACTTTGGGTCAAACGGAAAAATAATTTCATGGAGTAATAGGTATGAATTTCTAAAAGGGTTCGTTATGTAATGTTTTCTCGCAGGTCGGTTACCAAACACGTAAAAATCAAGGACTCGCCGTTAACATCTACAGAGTGTGTTTTCAAATCTCAGAAATAACGTTACTAATTAATAACTATTAAAATTAGGACTGTAAGTAAGTCCATTGGCTTAATATTTCTATATTTCTGATTATTTATTTAAACAAGACAGTTTTAAAAAATAATCAGAAATATAAAAATTTAAGTATATTCAATAAAAAAAATTATATTAAAAATTCAAAACACATTTTTTAAATGCTGAAAAGATATATATATATATATATATAATATCAATAATAATAATAATTATTATTATTAGACATGATAATCTATAAAAATAATACTAAGGGTTTGAATCATTTTTAAAAATTAAATTTTACCTCAATCATATTATATCCATCTAATTTAAATAAGGAGAGAAAAAAATATACGAACCTTTAAATTTAATTAGTTGAAAAAATTTAAATAAAATCAATGGGTAGAAGAGTGATGATATGGTATATCTGAAAAGTTTGGGAACTTAATTTTTTATATATTAAAAATGATAAAAAAAATTATAAATTTTGTAAAACAACAATTTCGTGGAGTAAAAGTTATGAATTTCTAAAAAAAAACTTTGGGATTTCGCGTCTCGACTATTACACACGTAAACAGTGCGATGGACGCATGTGGACTGATACATTAAAAAAATTCGCATCTTTTTATCTTTTTCCGTGAAGTCACTGAAAATGTTTACCTTGCAGAAAAAAAAACAATAAGACGAATTAGTGTGAACTACCTATTAAATTTGGTAGTTCTTTATTTCTTTGTTTCCGTAAAGTCGCTAAAACATTTTGATAATTACATGAAAAATATCATCGTTCAATTAACTAAATCCTTTTTTGTATTTTTTCAACTCGAAAAAAATAGAAAAGTTAATTTGTAGATATATTAATAATGTATTATGTTATATACAATTATATCATTAATTAATTGAATAGCATGGTTCGCATCTTAGTTTTCAGATGTTAAAATAAGAAACTATTTTGTAATTATTAATATATTAAAAAAATAATTCAATATTAATGAATAATAATTCATCAAACATCCATGTTTGTGAAGCCAAGGATTTCATTAAAAATATTGAGCAAATCTACTATATCTAAATACTTGATTGTCGTAGCTTAAGACTTAAGGCATGGAAAGGATGTCAACATTGCCCTATAAAAAAACAATTACAATCTTTTACCAATATCATTTTTATCGATAAAAGTTTAATGATCTTAAATTTTTGGATTAATCCTAGTAATGATTTATTTGAGGGATTATTACCAGGTTGTACTTAGATTTTTTTATGAAAATTTTGATGAACATAATTTTTTGTGTATTTATAATAAATTTTTAGTACTTTTAGGTTATGCTTCCGAGTCGTGACGACCGACATACAAAAAAATATAGAATGAAAAGTGAGAGAAATGAATGGCGGGTTAAAGATCTGACCCCCAATTTGGGAACTGAATGATTTAAGGAAAAAAATAGAGGTGGCAATCAGGCGGGTCGGGTTCGGGTTTGGGTCAGACGGGTCGGGTCAGTTTGACTTTCTAGAAGAAATCGGGTTGGACCGGGTTGGACCGGGTCGGGTCAGGGTCGGGTTGGGTCGGATCGGGTCGGGTCAATTTATATGTTAAAGGGTCGCACAGTTGTGTTTTTTCAGATCGTTGATAGATTTTGATTGGATTAAAGGCCATTTGATCTCGGATCGGGTCGGGTCGGTCAGTTTGACTTTCTTACAAAATTGGATCGGGTCGGGTTCAGGTCGGATTCAAATCCGAACGGATCGGGCGGGTTTCTCGGGTCGGGTCGGGTCGGGTTATGTCAGTATTGCAGCAATTTATTTCTAGCTATCTTCTTGGCGAGCGTTTCTACTTGTTGGGACAATTATTTATATCCTACCTTATTAGAATAATAAAATTGAAAAAGTATTTTAATTATTTATAAATGGTTAGTTTCAATTTATTTCTAGCTATCTTCTTGGCGAGCGTTTCTACTTGTTGGGACAATTATTTATATCCTACCTTATTAGAATAATAAAATTGAAAAAGTATTTTAATTATTTATAAATGGTTAGTTTCAATTTTCAGTACAGCTAAGAAGCGAACATCAATTTACATTTATCCATGAAAAATATCTTTTGTTTTAATGATAAAAATTGCATAAAAAGTAGATATCGGATGTATTTAGTTTAAATATTTTCTAGCTAATTTCTTTTAAGAAAATATTCTCGACCATATATCGATCAATCCACTTTAGATTAGAAATACAACAGCCGATTTATAAAAAAGGTAGGAAAAGAAATATTTTGATTATGTAATAATCTTATGGCAACAACATTTGATCCACTCGTTTTAGCATGGCACATTTTATATTCGTTATCTCATTTTTATTCTGATTTTGTGTGCTCTACTTTATCTTTCATAAGAAATGTACAACTGAATAAATAGTTAAAAAACCAATATATGTACACTCAAATTTGAAATCCAAATTGTTGATTGTTTTAATTTTCATGATATATATACGCTTATAAATTTTTATGAATTTTAGAGCTCATTTTATACTAGATCAAATGATAACAAAATAAACACATAAAAAATAAATATTATAGTTAACTAGATTCATTCATATTATTATCATTTGATCTAGTATAAAAATAAATTTTAAAATATCAAATAATGAAATTTTATGAGTATATATCTAACATGAAAATTAACTCCAACGATTTTGATTTTTAATATTTAAATGTTGCAAACTCAAGATATATTTAATATGATAGCTTTATATCTTTTATAGTTAATGATCGATGTTATTTATTTTCTTACTCACGGACTACATGTCAATCGTAAATAAACATATACGTAATCTAAATTTATTAACTATGCTTTCAATTAGGAGCATGATATCATTCAATATTCAATATATTCTTTTGTCCTTTGAATAAAGGGTATGCATCAATTTAGTTATCAAATGTTATTTCTTATTTGAAAAACATTTAGTGTTTTGTCAAATAATTATTTTTAATGATGAATAACCAAATTAAGTTAACAAAAGTTTATTTTAAATAATCGAGAATGTACATTTTTTTATTTTTAATTGAATGCAATTCTTCAAGACATTAATTAAATGTTTTAAAATTATAAAATAAGCGTATCCTTGAATTATTCATTATATTTTATCAAGTAGGGCTTGTATAGCACTGCAAAAAGTTCATAATTTGTTCGGTGTTCGATTCGATTTTAGTTCGAGTTCATTTCGTTCGATTATATTTTTTTATTAGTTCGATTCGAGTTCGATTCGATAATTTTTTTAATGAACTAATTCGAGTTTGATTCGTAATATTTCGATATATAATTAGTTTCATATATTTTTAACTATTTAGTAAAAAATATATGTAATAATATAATTATTTTATTATAAAATTAATAAGATATTATTAATTTATTATTTAATTAATAAGATATTATTAATTTATTAATAAATTAATAAGATATTATTAAATTAATAAATATTAGTTAATTTTTTAAAATTGATAAAATATTAATTATTTTAACTCTAGTTATTTATAATAATATAAAAATAAATATAAAAATTAGAATAATTGAGTTAGTTTAGAGTTCGATTTAGCTCTAGTTCGATTTAGTTCGAGTTCGAGTTCGAGTTAGTTCGAAATAGTTTCAAATCAAACTCAAACACTAATAAGTTCAATTCGATTCATTTGCAGCCTAAGCTTTATGTTATGGGTTTCTCATTCGGATTAACACACGTCACCAATTGATCCTCAAAACGAGCTAAAGATGGGAAAATAATAAAAATAGTGAACACTGTGGCTCACAATGCACGACACCATGCATGACAGAGTAGAATGATGAGAGGAGCGAGGAGAGTGGAAAGAACTAGTGGATTGAAAAAACCCGTCCGGTCCAATCCGTCCCGGATCGGACCGTGACCGTGGACCGGACCGGACCGGACCGTGTCTTGCCTTGGTCCGGTCCAACGGTGTGCCAGTTCTCCTTAAATCCGAAAATGGACCGTGCCGATCCGTCCCGTGTGGACCCATGGACCGGACCGTGGACCGTGCGGGACCGTGGACCGTGGGCCGGACCGGACCCCCTCCCCCCACACCCCCCCCTGCTGCCACCTTTTTTAATTAAAATGTGCTAGCCCCCCCCCCCCCCAAAAAAAATACCTCCAAGTGTACAAAAATTCAAAAAAAAAGTCACTTTTTTTTATCTTTGCAGAAAAATCCGAAAAAAAAATAAAAAAAAATCTCCAAAAATCTGAATTTTTCCCTCCCAAAAATATCTATAAATACCACTCCCATTTACATCTCAAAACACATCAAAATCTCATTCTCCCTCTCTTCTCAATCTATCAAATTCTCAAATTCTCAAATTTAATTTTCTTATTCCAAAAAACAAAAAAATAGTTTAGAATTATAAATTTATTGTTAGTCCATTGAAAAAATTAACTAATCGAAGAAGGTAGAAGACTAGAAGGATAATATTCGGTATTTGCCATTTCTCAATTTCATCGTTGCGATAATATTTTTCCCTTCAAGGTTAGTTTTTAATTTTAATTAGTTGTAATTTTTATTTATAGAAATTAGTTATGTTGTTAGATTTTATTCATAATTTTTTATTTGAAATTTATAGAAATTAGTTTATTTGTAAAATCTAATTTTTTTATTTGTATTTTTTTTTGTAGAAATTCATTTTTTTCTTAGAATAATACATTTTAGTTTTATGTTGTTAGATTAATAGATTTAGAATATTATATTTAATGTTAAATTAATTTTTTTTGTTAGAATTTATTTTAGAATGTTAAATTTATTTTAGTCTTCACCATATTTTTTCAAATAATATAAGAAAACAAGAATTTCACGTCTTATGTGCCCGGTTGGGTTTGAGCAAGTTAAGAGTACCATGGGATGTAGATACCCGTTGGAACTCGACCTATAGAATGTTTCATCGTTGTTTTCCTTACAAGCATGCTATAACCGAAACCTTAAATAACTCAACCGAGTGGATTCATTTGCTTATCTCCGAGGGAGAATGGGACCAACTTGAGATGTTAAAATCCTTCCTCGGTGTCTTCTTCACGGCAACTGTCAAACTATCGTGCTCGTATACACCATCTACACATGAGTTACTTCATCATCTTTATCGCATATCCAAGGTGAATTATCTTTTTTTTTTAATTTGATTCATTTTAAACTTCATCTTTTTTTCTATCTCATCTTTTTTCTATATTATTTTTTCTATCTCATTTTTTTCTATATTTTTTTCTTATATTCTTTTTCTCAAAAGGTTTATCGTGAGATGGAAAATATAGAAAGTCTCGACTCCTCTCTTTCTCCAATCGTAGAAGCAATGAAAGAAAAATTTCTCAAATATTGGGAGGAAGTACCCGCCGTGACAATTATCGCAAATTGTCTTCATCCATCTTTCAAGAAAAAATACACCGTAAGGCTTCTTCAAAGGTATAAACAAAATCTACATCTACGCACTAATGAGGAAGATAACCGCGTAAATAGCTTATTGGAGGAGATGTTCAACATTTATAACTCCCGACGAAATACTAATAATCCTTCTACTACCTACGCAACATTAGGTATAAATTTTAATCATCATTCTTTCTATTACATAATTTATTCACTTATATTATGTTCATTTTTAATCATATAGAAGTAATAGTTCATCTGGATTGCTAAATGAGTTGCGAGATGATGATTGTTTTGAAGATCAACAAATAAACAATAACGAATTACTGAATTATTGTTTGGGAAGCATGGAAGATGATCAAATTGATATCCTGGAGTACTTGAAAGAGGAATGCAACTGCCTATCCAACATTGGCGATGATGGCGCGTGATGTATTTGCAGTGCCTGTGTCAACCGTCCCTTCCGAATCATGTTTTAGTTCGCCAAACAGGATTCTAACAGATAAGCATACCAAATTGGGTTCAAAATTTTCGAGCAACTTGTGTGCAATAAAGATTGGATTGACGCTGAAAGTCACATGCAACATGATACCACATTTGAGGCAGCAACATCCGCCATAGAAACTCAAGAAAGCGGTACCAATATCCCCGATATCTCTCTAGAAGATGATTCCGACGACCCATACGACATTCAAGACAACGACTTATGGTATATGCACAACGACTTCTAAGAGTTTGATATTTCTTACCATATCAATCTTTTTATCTATTTTTAAATATTTTAATTATTTTTTAAAATATTTTTTTAAAGAACATTACTAACAAAAAAAAAGTTATAACTCCGCCTATGTTCTTTTTACATAGCCGGTCCCAAGCCCGGGTTAAAGGAAGAGAGTAACTTAAAATATTATCCAAATTTTATTTTATAAATTTTTGTATTATTTGATTTTTAAATTATTAAAAAATATATAATTAATTCAATGAAAATTATTATTTAAAAATTAATAAATTTAATTTTCAACTTTTATAATTTTCTGAAATTTTATTTTTTTGTAATTTTTTAAAATTTTTAGTACTATTACATTTTTAAACAATTAAAAATAATAATTCGAATTAGTTAAAAATTATTATTAAAAATATATATGATAAATTATTATTTTTTCCAATTCATTAAAAAAGAAAGAACTGAAGAAAAAAAATGGGAGCAGGGATGGCAAAAGAAGGGAGGAATTGCAGCAGCGCTAAGTTGTTCTACAGGGACGGAAATGAGAAATCCGTCCGAGGACGTCCAAGGGACGGAAATAGTGAAGTAGAACTTATTAGATTCGTAAAATTCAAACACCAACTGTTACATTTGCGATTTCATTATTGATATTTGTTATTAATAAAAAAAACGGCAACGCTGTTGCCTTAGAAAATTAAGCTTGATCCCAAATAAGAACTCTAGTATTTTTATTAACATTTATATTTGTTTTTTATGCCTTCAATATTAATTATAGTTATTGATCACTGACCAGTTAAAAATTACACTTTTTTCTTCTATTTTTTCTATAAAAATCTAATTACCAAATTCATATAACAAAAAATAAAAAAAATTTCAAATAAAAACATATTAGGGTTGCAAACAAATCAAATTTAATCAAACTTATTGGTGATTGAGATTGATTTGAAACCATTTCGAACTAAATTGAATTCAAACTAAATCTAACTCAAACTAAATTGAACTCGAGCTAAATTAAATTATAAACAAACTCAATTATTCTAATTTTTATATTATCATAAACAACTAAAACTAAAATAATTAATATTTTATCAATTTTATATTAAAATTTTGAAAACAATAACTAATATCTTTTAATTAAATAATAAATTAATAATATCTTATTAATTTTATAATAAAATAATTATATTATTACATATATTATTAACTAAATAGTTAAAAATCTATATAAATAACTACCTATAGAACAATTATGAATTGAATTCATTAAAACCATTATTAAACCGAATTCAAATCAAACTAACAAAAAAAAATCTGATCAAATAAATTCAATTTAAACTAAAATTAAATCAAACACCGAACAAATTAAATTAAATTACGAACTTTTCTTAAAACCTTATTTTAGTTTATATTTTCTCCCTTTTAACAATGAAACATTTATGTATTTCTTTTCAGTATGTTGTCAAGAGTCCGACAACTGTTCTCCCACTAATGCACAACATTATTCGAATTAGTTCATAAATTTCTTAATCTTAATAAAATGTAATATGTGTATGACCACGAAAACTCGATTACGGTATCAGAAAAACGATAATTTCAGTTCATAATTGTAAATCGAAAGAGAAATTGCACTTGATCCAAGATCCAAAATTTAAACCATAAAACAATTAAAACAGTCAATTGTCAAATCCCTCAGAATAAAATGTAAGATTTCAGCATCGAGTTTCTAAGACAAGGCTGAAACAAAATGATAAATCAATCACAGGGAAATGCATTTTATTAAAACAAACACTAGAACGATAAATTGAGTAAATAAATCTGATCGCATCCCTCAGCATTGAAAATAATTTCATCAAAATTAGATATCAGGCCACTACTTTACTATCAATCTTCCCAGGGAACAGGAAACACAAAATTGGAACTCAAAATATGAACAAAGATTTGTAATCCATATGTTCGTCTCAGTTCAGGTCTCCATGAAATTCCACAAAGCGATAACGCTTCAGCAGAACGAAAGTTTTCATTTTTCATCATCATCGACAAGCCATAAAAATTGTATATAAAAATTCATTTCAAAACCACCAAAAAGAAATTTCCACCAAATTGATATCGGAATGGCACTCAGTTCAGGTCACCCTTAGTAATGCGAAGAGGTGGAATTAAAACTCAACACCCAAGGAAGAATGAAAGTTACAAGGTTGGATCTCCATATAATATGGACCCATCAAAGGAGAATAAGAGGCACAAAAAAGTACTGTCTTAAGAAAATTGACAAGAAAAGATCACAAAAACGGAAAGAAGTGGTATTATCAATGACCGGTAACAAACCGAGAAGCATTTCCTCTTCATTTTCTCTTTGGCAGCACAAGCGGCGCCGCCGATAAATTTGAGACTTGGAGGTTGGAATTGATTTATAGTCGATGAAGGCGGGTTTTGTCTGAAAACCCTAGTTGATATATTCGCTGGGTGGACTTGGTTTATTGGCCTTGTTTCCATTTTGGGGCATTTGCAAGAGAGCCCTCCTGATGTTCTTCAATTATGAAAGGGAAGTTCTATTTCATAGGAAATAGGATATTCACAACCTTACATTTACATCTGTAAACATTTTATTGCTAATTGTACCCCTAAAAATTATATTCTTCAGAAAAAAATAATTATAAAAATATCCTTCAATTTTAATATAATAAAAAAAATATATTTCAATTCATAACACATCTTCTAAAATATATCTCTAATACACTTTTAATATAAAAATTATAAGAATATACTTTAATTTAAAGATTATTTTAAGATTAAAATTATAAAAATATCATTTAGTTTAAAAATTGATTTAAGATTACGGCCTATCCTGAAATTTTGCTCCATCCTTACATCGCTTCTGCCTTCGTGTTATGGATGATAACCTTTTAAATTACTTGTAATATCCATAACAATTAGTAGTATAATAATGATTTAATTTATAAAAAAATTGGATTTCATATTAAATATATATATATATATATAGAGTGGAGATAGCATAATAAAAAAACATATTAAATCATCTCAAATTTTAATTTATCATTCTCATTAAATTCTTTATATGTCTCAGGGATGCAAAAATTTGGAATTTTTAAGTCGAATTTTTGAAAATGATGTTCATATTGAATATATTATTATTATTTTTAGAAATGATTTTCAAAAATTAAAAACGGTGACTTAAAAAGCTCAAAACGCTCCAAATTTTTGCATCTTTTTCATATAAAAAATTTAATATGATAAATTAAAATTTTAAGATAATTTAATATGTTTTTTGATTAAGCTCAAATTGTTTGAATTTATATATAATATATTTTTAATGCTCAAATTGTTTGAATTTATAATTTTATTTACTGCAAAATTATCCAAAAATCGTGATGAATATTAGCCCACATCTTTATGTGTTCATGTCAGTTGTCCGCAACACAATCCAAAATCTGATATTTTGTCCACTTTTAGGGCCTAAAATGTATAACTTCCTAAAACCCTAGCCAACGGCCCAACACCATCCTCGTAAGCGCCAAGCTTTAAAACCCTTGGTCCATCGTTCCATCTCCGACCACCGATCGCCACCCACCTGACGACAAACCGAAACAATGTCTTCGACTCAACCGAACCCATCCGGACCACCATCTCCACTTGTCCGTCCGGTCGAGATACCAGGCCGGGATTGGTCTCTGGTAGCTGCCGGTCCGATCAAATCGGGCCAGATCGTCCTCATCGACTCACCTCTCCTCCTCTACCCTTCCTCCCTCTCCTCGCTCCCTGCCTTCTGCTCTCGCTGCTTCCGTGTCCTTCCATCTCAGCCGCTCCCTTGCGCCTCCTGCCACGTGGTGCTCTTCTGCTCCACTCGATGTCTCACCCTTTCCCACCCTCCCCTCCTCTACCAGGCTTTACCTTCTTTACTCTCTGTACCTTCCTCCTCTCCGTCTATTCCCTCCCCTCCAATTCGCTTCCCCAATTGTTCTCTCTCCATTCCAATTCACATTTCCCTAATGAATCAACTCAAACCTCCATTCCCAGCTATGCTCTCTCATCCCTCCAAATCTCATTTCCATTCATTTTTCATTTGAAACCACAGTTGCTCTTATATTCAAGGAAAAAATCAATTCTTTTTGCTCTAATGAACCCTATTAGCTCTGAAAATGGAGATGGTGAGGTCACTGGGGTCCGTGCGTTTGGGATTTATCTTTCAGCTTCTCTTTTCAACCATGACTGCTTGCCAAATGTATACGGTTTGACTATATTGATGACCCAAATCGAGAGAACAACACCGAGTTTACATTCAGGGCTTTGCATGAATAACGGAAGGGAGTGAAGTATGCATAAGCTATATTCATGTGACCAGGGGATATAAGAGAGGCAAAAGAGTCTAATCCAGGACTATGGGTTTAAATGTGAGTGTGATATATGTAAAATTGAGAGTCAATGGAAGGAAAACCAAGGTGATGAAGAAGATGTTGGCGATGAGAATGGATGGGACATGGAGGAAATGGAAGGGAAGAAAACAGTGAAGGGGAAATGGAGATGATGGAGGAGGAGAATGGAGAAGAGGATGAGGATTTTGTTAGAACTTTACTTTATGGCCATGATCCTTTAGTGAACCCCAAATATAAATTATATTACCTTGATCCATGTTGTCGGTCTTCCAGAGAGACACAACTCCGTTGATCACCAGATTCTTTTAGCCTTCCAGCGATCTTTTTCTAATCCGATAGAGTGATTGAGAGGACCGACGTCGATAATTTCTTCTCTTCTGGAACTGTGTTAAGAGAGAGAGATGGATCTGTTGGGAAAAACGAAAGGGTGGCAGAAAGTGGGGAAAAATCAGAATCGTTTTAAAACCAACAGTATCCCTGCATATATATATGGACGCCCATATAACTGAATGCAGTTATGTCTTAACGGGTCCATATTGGATTCAGATTCTCTCTTAACGGGTTCACTGCTTAATCAGAAAGTTGTCTATAGTTGTGTTCTCTAGGGACCAATAGCATAATTGTATTATTATCAGTCTTTATATAATTCAGACCATCACTAAATCATAAAGTCATTAATATGCATTCTACACATTAAAGGACCCACTTCTTATGACATATAATAAACCCGATACATAATTTGATCATTTCATTACGGGTATAATTTGACAGTCTATTATATAATATATATTTATTATATATAGGCCCATACATGTTGTAATCAATAATAATTAATTTCAATAATCTCCCACTTAGGCTATATGTATCGAAATATATATATACTGAATTGAGTACTCTTAACTGTGTTGTCATAACCTTTTATGTCATCATCCAATTCCGTCCATCAATCATATTTATAAGGACTTATGCAGTATTCGTCTCATAAAGCGAAACTAAACTAACACAAATCACGATATAAATAACTGAATGACATAAATCATGAAGGGAATGTGTAGTTTAAAAATTACATGCAATGTGATCCACATGTCTATTTTTAATTTGGTCACCTTAATTAATCTGAATTTGAGGTCGATTATAAGCTCAGAGTGTATATAAAACTGAATAACTAAATAACTGAATAACTGAATAACTGAATAACTGCATGATACATATAAAATCACAGAATATCATATAAAAATTATTGCATGATATCTGAAAAAGTATATCATATAAAACATAAAAATGAAATATAAGTACATACTCTCACTCAACCTAATAATCCTTTGTAACATATATACCCATATGAGCGACATGCTCATGAAACTATTTGGGTATCAATCCCTTAGTCAGTGGATCTGCTAGCATGGAAGCTGTACCAATATGCTCAATACTTATAAGTCCACTCTGAACTCTCTCCTTCACAGCAAGGAACTTAATGTCGATATGTTTGGATTTCGACGAGCTCCTGTTGTTGTTAGAATACAGCACTGCTGAACTATTGTCATAATATAACTTAAGTGGTAACTTAATAGTATCCACAATGCGCAGCCATGTGACAAAGTTTCTTAGCCATATTCCACACAACCCGCAAAGTCGGAATCAGTATACCCAATGACCTCAAGCTTGTTTGATCGCCGATATGTTAACATGTGATTCTTCGTTCTTTGCAAGTACCTTAGTACCCTTTTGGCAGTTTTCTAGTGATTCATACCAGGATTACTTTGATAGAAACCAATCATTCCTGTGATATACGTAATATGCCGGACACGTACACACTTGTGCATACATAAGACTTCCTATCAAGGAAGAATATGGAATCTGATGCATTTCTGATTTCTCGAGTTCTATTTTTGGGCACTGATCAAGACTAAACTTGTCTCTTTTAGCAACAGGGGTATTTCCTGGTTTACAATTTTCCATACCATATCGCTTGAGAATTTTATCGATATATGCCTGTTGTGAAAGTCCTAAAATACACTTATTTCGATCTCCGTGTATTTTAAGGCCTAACACATATGATGTTTCACCAAGATCTTTCATGTCAAAATGTTTGAAAATAAATTTCTTAGTTTCATACATCATATTTTTATCGTTATTGGCAAGCAATATGTCATCGACATATAAAACTAAAAATATAAACTTACTCCCACTGAACTTGTGATATATACATTTATCCACCAAGTTAGGCTCAAATCCGAATGAGATAATTACTTAATGAAATTTAAAATACCACTGACGAGACGCTTGTTTGAGTCAATAGATAGACTTCTTTAATTCACAAACCATCTGTTTCGAGTCATCAGACTCGTAATTCGATGGTTGCGACATATAAATACATTCATCAATGTCGTCATTGAGAAATGTGGTCTTAACGTCCATCTGATGTAACTCAAGGTCAAAGTGTGCCACTAAAGCCATAATAATTCTAAAAGAATCTTTCGTTGATACAGGCGAAAAAGTTTCCGTAAAGTCAATAACTTATTTCTGTGTAAATCCCTTAGCAACTAGCCGTGCTTTATATCTTTCCATTTACAACCAATAGGTTTCACACCTTCAGGTAAATGAACGATATCCCAGACTTTGTTGTCATACATTGACTTTAGTTCTTCATCCATGGCTTTGGTCCATTTGTGAGAATTCACACTTTCTAAAGCCCGACGGAGAGTGACATGATCATCCTCCATCATGCCAATGTTGAATTCATTTTCTTGAAGGAACACAATATAATCATTAGATATTGCGCTTCTTCTCTCTCTGGTGGACCGTCTTAAAGGCACAACTTCTTGAGGTTCTTGAGGTGGTATATGTTCCTCATCAACATCAACATTGTCTTGTTCCAGATTCTCTTCTATTTCTGGAGGTTTATTGACTATAGGTTCATTCACCACAGATGTGGGTTCAGGGAACCAATGAGTCTCCAGATTTCCTTATTACAATTGGTACCGATGTGGGTGCCTCTCGTATAGGAGAATCCTGTGATTCTTCAAAGACAATTTGATTTGTATTTCCTCTCTGAATCATAACATCCTCAGAGAACTTAACTGTATTTGTCTCAAAAATTGTTCTATTAGTGGGATCATAAAATTTGTACCCACGGGACCTTTCTGCATATCCGATAAAATAACAGCTAACAATCCTTTCATCCAACTTCTTCTCTTGTGGCCTATAAGGCCGAGCTTCAACTGGACAACCCCAAATTTTAAAATGTTGGAGACTAGGTTTTCGTCCAGTCCACAACTCATATGGAGTTTTGTTTGCTGCCTTAGTCGGTACTCGATTCAAAATATATGCTGCTGTCTTAAGTGCTTCTCCCCAGAGGTTCAATGGAAGCGAGGTATGAGAAATCATGCTTCGCACCATCTCCATTAATGTTGGATTGTGTCTTTCATCCACACCGTTCATTGCCGGTGAACCCGGCATTGTATATTGTGGCAAAATCCCATTATTCTCCAAGAATTTAACAAAAGACCCTGGACGTTGCTCTCCCGAGCCGTCAGAGCGACCGTAATATTCACCACCACGATCTGATCTGATGCCTTTAATCCTTTTGTTGAGTTGTAACTCGACTTCAGATTTGAAAGATTTAAATGTGTCCAAAGCTTGAGCATTTTCTTTAATTAAATATATATAGCCATATCTAGAATAATCGTCAGTGAAACTGATAAAATATACATGGCCATTCCTAGTTGTTGTAGAGAATGGTCCGCATATGTCTGTATGTATCAGCTCAAGAACATATGTCATACGATTGGTTGTATATTTACGCATGCTTGTTTATTTGTCCTTAGCACATTCAATGCACGGACCAAGGTTCGACGTGTTCAAGGGTCGCATGATTTCACTTTGAACAAGACGTGTAATTCTCTGTTGAGAAATATGACCTAAACGCTTGTGCCAAAGTGCAGCTGAATCCTGATGTGTTAATTTTTTTCTAACATTTCGAGTTTCATTATTCAATGTCTCATTATAGGAAGCAATAGATTATCCATAACGAACAGAAAATCAGAAGCAACCATATTGGAGTGTCGATACAAACCAAACTTTCCATCTCCAAATGAACAAGAAAAACCTAATTTGTCCAACGCGGAAATAGAAATTAAGTTCCGTCTAAAAGATGACACAACAAAAGTATCATACAAATTCAAATATAAATCAGTTTTCATAAGTAATCTAAAATGCCATATGGCTTCAACTTCTACCTTATTGACATCGCCTACATAGATATATCTTTCACCATCTCTTGGCTTACGGTAATTTCGGCAACCCTACATAGACACAGATATGTAAGTGGTCGCATCCGAATCTATCCACAATGTGTCTATTGAAACTGAAACTGAATTAACTTCTTCACAAATAAGGGAAAAATACCTTTCTTTGCACGCCATGCGTGATAATTGGCACAATTTTTCTTCATGTGCCCTTCAGATCCACAAAAGAAACACCATTTCTTTTCCTTATCTTGTTCTGTCTTGATAACCGGTTTCTTGTCCTTAGTGGGTTTCTTCTGCGAACTTGTAGTCGCAGCATCTGAATTGATTTTACATTTCTGTTTCTCTTTTCCTTTAGATGTGGAAGCAATGTTTGCACTCTCGCTCTTGTCCGTCCTCAAACGCTCTTCCTCCTGAACACAGTGCGAGATGAGCTCATTGACTGTCCATGATTCCTTCTGGCAGTTGTAACTCACCTTGAACTGCCCAAAAGAAATGAGAAGAGAGTTGAGAGACAAATAGACTAACATATCTTCCGATATGTTCAGTTTATGTGTCTTCAATTTTGAAGCGGTATTCATCATTTCAAGAATTTGCTCGCTGACATTACTTCTGTCATTGTACTTCATTGTGCAGAGTTTATTTAACAGAATACCTATTTCAGCATTCTCATTCCTAACAAATCTCTGCTCAAGTTCCTTAAGATAGTCCAAAGCTAGAGTGGAATCAGAAACATGTCCCCTAAAACTTTCAGGAATGGTCTTTTGCATGACCTTAAGACACAAGTGATTTAACCTCATCCACCTTGGTTGCGCATTCTGAACATTGTCAGGACTATTGTGCGACCCTTTTTCGCGCGCTCCGCACCGCCGCTGGGCGATGGGTTGCGGAAGAAGGACACGGAGATCCCTCCCGAATATGCATCCAAATCTTATATTCCCTGACTTTATTTTGATAGTCCCACCGGGCGTGCCAGATCCTGTGCGACCCTTTTTCGTGCGCTCCCGCACCGCCGCTGGGCGATGGGTTGCGGAAGAAGGACACGGAGATCCCTCCCGAGCGTGCATCTGCTAGGTGTCGGCCGATTCTGCCGTTTAGAGATATTTGGATGCACATTCGGGGGTTTTTAGTGATTGTGAGTTCTTGTAGATTCGGTGGGCGCAAGCCCCACCGTTAATTACCCCAGGGCTACTAACCTCGAGGCACCTCTGGATCTTTGAAAGAGAGAAGCAAATAGTATAGTTAAAAGATGTTCAAGTGGTCGTCTGGGTTCATAAAAAGGGTCCATGGAAGACGAACCTACAAACGGATCGGTTCAATCTTTATTTAATCCTATGGAAGACGAACCTACAAACGGATCGGTTCAATCTCTACTTAATTCTATGGAAGACAAACCTACAAACGGATCGGTTACGTCTATGGAAGACGAACCTACAAGCGGATCGGTTCGATCTATGCCACCTCGAGATGTACCCTTACTACGGACCGGGTTAATCTCTTCGAGAGGGCTTGAGGTGAGTCTACTACGAGAACGACTCGTCCTCCGTTGATCTAGAAGATAAACCTACTACGAACGGTTCAATCTTAACTAGTCAACAACCAATCACACAAAATACAACTCGAAGCACCGGCGGTTGATCTTGAGGTTGGTAAATCGGGAGAAGGGTGGATATGGCCCACGTGTTTCTTCTCAGATCTTCTAGATCATGAATTCGAAGCACTAAGCCGATCCATAAACCTAGGAAACACGATTACACACAATGTCAAACACAAGCGCCGGCCGACTTAACATTGAGGCATGTGTTAGTGAAGGAACCTACCTACAGAACGGTTCACATTCACTGTTTTGTGGATGAATCTACTACATAACGATTCAATCTCACAGTCTCGGGAAATGAACCAGAAGACAAACTTATCGACGGATGAGTTCAGTCTCACTAGTTCAAATGGTCATGAATTACTTGTTCATGACAGGAGTCATTAAGATGTCACTTCTCTCGGACATCATAATGTTCTTCTTCTTCAAAGTCGACATATCTCTCCATGCGATGTCGTGGCTTTGGTCATTCTTCGACGAGCGTCAAGATGTTCTTGTCTCGACTAATCATTCTACGTGTTGCATTACTTGTGCAAAATTACTACGTTGCCCTACATCTCTCGTGTGAGCGTATTCGATCATGAGTTACTTGCTCATGGTAGTGAGTCATTAAGATGTCACCTCTCTAGGACATCGTAATGTTCTTCTTCCTCGAGTCGACATACATCTCCATGTTAATATCGCGACTACGGTTATTCTTCATCAAACGTCAAGATGTTCTGTCTCGACATATCTACTCATGTTGCTATCGAAGCCTTAGTCATCTTACGTCAAGATGTTCTTGTCTCAACGTATCTTCTCATGTTGCTATCGAAGCCTTAGTCATCTTACGTCAAGATGTTCTTGTCTTGACTAATCGTTCTAAAGGTTATATCATGTGTGCAAACATTCTCATGTGGCTCTACAATCCTTATGTGAGCTTATTTATTCATTTCTAAAATGCACAAAGCCTATTATATAATATCTTCCATTATTATCTCTATTATAAAGATGCATTTATTTATTATTATTATTATTATTATTATTATTATTTTTATTATTTTTTTTTATTTCTTAAACTCTATTTATCTATGTAGAAAAATTACTTATAAAAATAATAGGAAAAGGGGGTAGCTAATAACTAGAATTTTATTTATATTTTTGGGATTTTTATAACAGCTAAAATAGTAGAATTTTTATTTTTATTATTTCTAAACTCTATTTATTTTGTAGAAAATCACTTACAAAATACTAGAAAATAAAATCAAAAGATGGTTAGCTATATTATTTTCATTATTATATATATTTTTTTATATTTTTTTAAGATCTATAATAGCTAAAAAGAAATCATTATCAATATTCTATCTTATTTATTATACTATTCATTATTTTTTATTATTTCTGTTTATTATCTATAGAAAAGTATAAGATTTTTTTTATTATTAGTTGAAAATAGCCATAAGAGATGAAATTCATTATATTTTTATTACAACTATTATTTTGTTGCATTTTATTCATCAAAAATATTTTTATTGTATATTTGTATAGAAATATCAAAAGAAATGCAATTCATATTATAAAACTATATTATCATTCTTTATTATAAAGGAAAATGTATTTACTATCTATTATCATGGTAATATATATTTTTGTGCTATTTGTTTTTATTATTCTTTTTACAGAAAATATAAAGAATATAGCTAATCTCATTATTTATTATGGCATATTACTATTGTCACTATTATTTCATGAAAAATCACTTGAAAAACCAGTAAAATATATCTAGTTATTATTATTTATGATTTTTATTTGGATTTTTGGAATTTTTATAGTATTTAAAATGACAAGTCAAAGCTAGGTCAAACATATCAATATATGTAATGTCTTTTGCTTTTAAATTGTTTTATCATGATTATATTTTTAAAACTGGAATATTATCATATAGAAAAATAGTATGAAAAATAAGAAAATTTTAGAAACAAATTTGAGTCAATTTGGAGTTTAGTAGTATTTTCAAATGATTTATTTACTATTTAATTTTAATATTCTGTTATTAACTTAATGATTGGGCTTACTATACTGGGCCAATTCTTATTATTTTTTTTATTTGCTGTTATTAGGCCCAAATTAATTTCTTCTATTTTCTTCGAATTGGGCGGCAACACAATCCCTCTAGTTCTTTCATTATATCCATTGGATAGTCTCAAGATTAGTGTCGGGCGGATGAGTGTTTCGATTTATTCCATCCCTCTTTTAAATTTTTCTTTACGCTGGCAGTTAGTTCGCTTTGAGATCGAGGTAAATGCATCAAGATTTGTGCTTTCGTTTTAACAATTGTGCCAAGCAATTTCACGGACACTTTCTTCTCTTGCGCTCGAGATCCGTGCAAGAGGGCGTCGCCGACGAACGGAGCTTCCGATTGAAGATCGGATATTAAGGTTACCATCGCCTTGATACCCTCAATCTCATGACGGTATCGATCGGAAATCCATGCGGTGGAGGTACGGTGTTGTACGTACCGTTCTTCACTCGATCTTAGGTTTGGTACTAATTATGTTTGTGTCGATGAATTGAAGAACTGGATTCATGTTAGTGCTAAATTCTCAACCCGTGGTGTCATCTTTGCTTAATAACCTTACTAATTCACTGCCTCTCATTAGAATTCATAGAATTCTGCTGTGATTAGTGATGATCTTCCCTTCTCTCTCCCCTTTTTTTTTTTTGCACTCACACTTATCTCGGCCTAAAGGCTCACCAGGTTTTCCTGGGCCAGTGGCTCACGAGATGTGTTAAAGATTCACCTGCTTGATTCCTTAGATAGCATCATTGATGAAATTAGTGAAGAAACCGAAAGGATCAAACTATCAAAAGGGATACTAAATACCTTGTTCATTCTTACCTATTCAATTGCATCTACCTCAGCCTAAGAACTCACCAAATTCATCTAAACCAGTAGCTCATGAAATGTGTTGAAGACTCTGCTCATTCATATTCATTTGTTTCTAAGTCATTGTTTAAAAGAAATAGAGAAGGAAAGAAACAGAAACAAGATTCAATGGATCGGTTGAAACAATAACTTGAGTTATGAAATTTCCTTATGTTGATGGTTGATCCAGGCCTAAAGGCACACCAAACATCTTGTGTTTGGGCCAGTGGCTCATTGGATATCACTTCCAAAGCCGATTCATGTTCAATTGAAACCTTTTAGAGAAAAGAGAAGAAAATAGATAAAGAGAAAGAAATTTGTAAAAGAAATAACAAGAATAGGAAACAACTACCAGAATCACATGTGTCAAAGTAAATTGAACACCTTGGATCAAATTGCATCCTAATTTCTAAAAAAAAAGAAGAGGGTGCTAATCTTACTTGAATGCTATACTAATATTTTTTCTAGGATGGTCTCACCTCCCTAATTCTCTTCTTACTTACACTATTGATGATTAGGGTGTGTGTGTGCGCTTTTCCTTCAGAAAATGCCAGCCAGAAAGCAATAGAATCAATGATTACGGTTAATGGGAAGATGTATCTTTGCCTTGATCACTCTATCTCCTTCCTCTCCTTTTCAATTGATGTCTAGAGTTTATATAGAGCTTGGCGGTGGCTAATTGTGTTTATTCTCGCATAATCTGTGCTTCCTAGGTGCCACAGATCACTGACATGGCATGATCATAGCCCTTGATCACTCAATTGGAGGGTGTAGATGAGTTTCAGTTGTGTTTGTTAAAGGGATACCCTTGGAGTTCGGATTGCCAGCGTGGCAGTAGTAATTATAGTTCAAATCTTCCATGCTCTCTCTTCTCAAAGACCCGAGCAAATCAGCCCCCCTAATACCGGTTTCGGTTTTGTGCACCAACTCTACTTGGAGAATTATGTAAAGGATAACTGTTTTTGTGCCAGCAACGACTCCAACAGAATCGTGGGACCCACTTGAACTCCTCTGAACTGCCGATTGATTTTATCGCTCTCCAAATCACCCAATTGAATTCTACACTCGAATATCTTCCCCTTGAATGCGAGTGACTTACGGTGCACTAGATCGAAAATAAACTTCCCCAGCGTGTTCTCCTCATCAAGGGCTTTCCAACGGTATGTAATTTGCCAATTTTCGTTACCGATTTGATCACTTTTCCATTTTTCAATTGCTTTGTCTAATAACCGGGTCAGTAGATGGAAGAACTTACAACAGGGAAGAAGGGCAGCATTTTCTGACTTTGTAGGGCCCAATGGCAGTGACATGAACGAAGGGGAAGGATAGCACAGTTTGGTGGACTCGGTACGTGTGATCCGGCCCCACACGCGGGTTTAATGAGACACACAAATGGTGCGCCGAGCTCGTGTGACTTTTCTTTCTTTCAAAGATTCTCTCCAGCGCCAAAATGAACACCTCTTTGTTTGGCAACCCCAACTTGTACCTAGCAAGGTCTGTGGCTCCAAATTACACCCTTAAAGATCCTTGATTAAATCTCAGCCCTCTGATTGATCTGATTCTCTTCTCTCAATTTATTTTAATAGCTCCACTCATCTAAAAATCATGAAAATTTCACCAAAAATCCCTAAATTCATGATGATCATCCCTGTAATTTTTAATTCCATTTTTGCCTCTCCTTCTCTGAATTAAAAATTCTTTTATCAAATAAACCCTATTATTTCCTCAGAATTAATCCCAGATCTCAATTGTAGCTCAGTGTCTCTGCCAATTATCTCTCTCTTGCAGAAACCACCCTAACTAAATATCAATTAGACTTATATTGATATCCATTAGGGTTTGATCGATCAACAGTTGATTACATGTCAACAGGTTGATACAAATCTAGACTTGATCAGATGGTTGCTCCCAGCTTTGGCACCCGATCAGTCTTGTGAAATTGACTTTCAATCCCTTAACATGAGGGTGACTTGGTCAAAGAACTGACTACTTATCGGTAATTGACACAAATCAAAGCATGGTTAGGTGGTTGCTCGCAGCTTTGGCACCAGGTCAGCCTTGAAAGCAAAATCACATTTGGAATTTCTCATGACTAGTTGCATCAAAATGCTAGCTTGGCATTGACATCATTTCATGTAGCATAGGGATTATCTTGCTTCGACTCCTTTCTAGGGTTAGCTCCAAGGGCGATTTTTAGGGTTTAACTCGACTCCTTTAATAGGTCACTGAGGTGTGGGGTCCACCTGTCAGTGAAAATGGCCACATGGGTGACTCATCAGATAGGCTATGTTTATGTTGTTAGATCCATCTACAAGGGACTGCCAGGTGGGTCCCACTTGTCAGAGAAAATGTAATCAAATGGCTGACCCATCAAGAGATTTTCTCTCTCTGAAATCTCCCGAGGGTCAGCCACCTCGAATGAGTAGGAGGTGGTGGGGTATTTATATCCTCGTCTTTCACCCTAATATTTCATTGTGGGATTAATGGATTTGTTCGGGGTTAGCGACGACCTCTTCGATTAGTGGGCCATCTTTCATTGCTTTCTCTCCTTCCCTCTTTTATTATTTGTCATCAATCATCAATTTATTTTCATTTATTCATCTATTCATCCTTGAAATCTTTCAAGGGTTAACAACTATCTACAATGCGGTACGGGTAGTTTAGCTTTGCTATAACGCCGTGTCTAGGTCAAGACACCCAAGAATAATCTCTAAGTTATCTTTCCATTCCTTGTAATTAGAACCGTCGACATCGGAATGCTATTGATGTCGGCATTAAGATCGTAATATTTGCGAGAAAAATACATGCAATATAACGAATCAAATGTCTGAATTATAATATTAAATCAAAATAAGACATATTCCATCAACTAAGTATCCTCAAATAATAAATGTTCTTTGAAATTAATTATTATTCTAAGATAATTAGACATAATAATGATATATAACAGTCCATTTGATATCAATTAGTCAACCTTCCTTTGGGTCAATCAACTAATCACACCTAAAACTTACTGATCATTACCTATATATTACTACAATCTGTTTACATATAATAAGTGATTGTTGTCTTTCCTTTGGGACAGTCCAAAAATCAAATATTATATGTATATCTTCCGTATACAAGTCTTGAAAAATAATTAACGCCAATATGAGAGCTTACTTTGGTAAGATAATATTTTTGTTAATTATTTCAAAAAATATATTTTATCTGAAACCTTCATAATGATTTAACATTATTTGAATAAAATTCTCAAATATGTTGGCTTATCCTAAATATCAATTCATGGGTTCATGCAATCAATACCGAATAAACAACAACCAACATAATCAATTCATAAGCGAGATAGTATGACCCAAGACATGATGATCTCATTCGTAAGAATCCTCTTCATAAAGTCATCATCATGTTCTTAATGTAAATCTCTCATTCTTACCAAATTACTATCATAATAATAAATTAAAAATTATACAAATCCTAATGATGATACATATATTATGTGACATGCAAGCCACCAAAATAAAAATAATTAATTGGCACCTTAGGCCGCTTACACACATCAATAATTCATGCATTACAAGTTTCACACAAGGCAACATGGTCATACTATCTCATAATCCTTCTGCAAAAAAGAGTTAGGCATGAAAATACAAAACATGCTTCCTAACTGCCGGTAAGCGAGAGGGGGTTTAAGGGGGCAGCGCCCCCTTTTTGGGGATTTTTTTTAAAAACCATCAATTTACATAACAGCCCGTTCACATAAGCGACAATATTTGATCTTGACATAATTCAAAAATAACCGCAGCATAATACAGAACAGAAATTCATATTTTCTTAACATAATCATGTAATAGAACAGTCAATCATATACAATTCGGAAACTACTGTGTTGACCAATCAGTTTATGAAATATTTCTAGATTCTGATAAACTTAATTTTCAAAATCGATTGTCAATCTTGATTTAAATTTATGAAAATTTCATATCTAACAAACAGATCTATAAATTTCCGAACTATTCATAAACTATTTGATTAAAAGAACAGATCCAATTATAGAAATACGAATTTCTAAGAAATTTCTGAATCAGTCATTAGATCTTAACAGTTCAACTAGAGTAAGCTCTGATACCAATTGTTAGAACTTTACTTTATGGCCATGATCCTCTAGTGAACCCCAAACATAAATTATATTACCTTGATCCATGATGTCGGTCTTCCAGAGAGACACAACCCCGTTGATCACCAGATTCCTTTAGCCTTTCAGCGATCTTCCTCTAATCCGATGGAGTGATTGAGAGGACCGGCGTCGACAGTTTCTTCTCTTCTGGAATTGTGTTAAGAGAGAGAGATGGATCTGTTAGGAAAAACGAAAGGGTGGCAGAAAGTGGGGAAAAAATCAGAATCGTTTTAAAACCAACAGTATCCCTGCATATATATGGACGCCCATATAACTGAGTGCAGTTATGTCTTAACGGGTCCATATTGGATCCAGATTCTCTCTTAACGGGTTCACTGCTTAATCAAAAACTTGTCTATAATTGTGTTCTCCAGGGACCAATAGCATAATTGTATTATTATCAGACATTATATAATTCAGACCATCACTAAATCATAAAGTCATTAATACACATTCTACACATTAAATGGCTCACTTCTTATGATATATAATAAACCCGATACAGAATTTGATCACTTCATTACGGATATAATTTGACAGTCTATTATATAATATATATTTATTACATATAAATCCATACATGTTGTAATTAATAATTAGTTCCGTTCAGACATTGGATCGCCTATTTCACCGATCGGGTCCATACTCGCCCTACAGGCTTGGCTTCCACCAGAGATCCATTTGGTACAGGTCGGCTCGAGATTCATCATGACGGCCCTATCCCTTCTCAGGATACCCTGTGTTCACATGACGTGGATCGGGAGACTTATCTGACCGCCTTCATCTCTTGGTGGATCTGCTATTTCTTATTACCTAGCTCCCCTGCATACACCATTCGGCCTTCGGTGTTCATTATGGCGAGCACGATCGCGCGTGGCGACGAGATTTCTTTGGCGTGCTGTCTTGGCCAACATCTATAGATGCCTCCGCGGTTTGACTTCATCTCGTAGTCCTTCACGCGTGCGGGAGGCGATCCCGTGGCATCGATTAGCGGATGGCTCCATTTACATTGGTCCGCTCATATGATCCCGGCATGGCGGTTACGCTACGAGATCGTCTACCTTTCGAGTGACTTAGGCGGGGTGCGGCCGGCTTCATTGACTCCGGAGGTGCTCGGTATAGATTTTTCGGGAGTCGAGATCATCTACGCTTCTCTCGAGACGGATCGGTGGCCGTGGGGCGCTAGGGTTGTTGACGGGATGGTGATTGACGACGGGGTTCCCTCTTCGACCCTTCTAGCATCCGAGCCGGGCCTATTGATTTGGAGTACACGATCGGTATTCGTCGGGGCTTTCTTCCTCTCGTTGGGCGATTATATGTTCATCGAGCCCTATTCGCCACATCGATGCGCACATCGGTTTGGCTTGGATCGGGATATTCCGGCGCCTCTTCTCATACCTATATCACGGCGGCGATTTGGAGGGTATCGGATGGTGCTACACTCACCTTTTCCGACTAGGCACGGGCACTCGCTATCGAGATGGTATCCACCTCTAGGACTTCCACCTTCACGAGGCGTTATCGGCGGTGGTATTATGAGACCATTCGCTCTTACCGATCGTATACTCCTCCGGTGGTCGCCGGAGTACATGTCCGCGAGATGGCCACCTTTATTAGATGGCACCGTTTCGCGTGATCGCGATCCTTTCCGGCCCTTGCCGCATGAGCTATCGATTTTCGGGGTTTAGGCAGTAGGTTTTCTCGTGCTCTGTTAGGGGGTATTCTCACGGTACACTTCATCATCCCTTTCGGGTTATTTCCCTTTGATAAGCCTCATCTCATCTCGACCAATTCTCTTTTTGATTCAGCGTTGGCTTACGAGTATGATCATGCGGAGCCCGGGTTCTCGGTCCCTCGTCCACGAGTAGTTGGCGTTCATTTTCAGCCACCTGTCGAGCCACCGCTCCGGTTGCCATGGGGAGAGATCGAGACGGTGCCTCTCAGCCGTCTTCCCTATCTTCTTTTCCTTCTCCCACTCCGGGTGATTTTCTTTATTGACTCGCCTATCCTTATTCGGGCGCACTTCATTTACATCTCTGATTAGGGTTTATTTTTTTTAGCTCGTGGGACATCTCCTGTGGAGGCGCCGAGATGACATCATAACGATCTATCGGCGCTGCGAGCACTTGCCATTTCGAGGATTACGCACCGACCTTGCCGTCGCGAGTTCGTGTGCTTCATTTAATACTTAGTTGCCGGTATGCACTAGTATTTTCATTCTTACATGTAGATTTTACTGAGACCACGAGGCCGATGACATGGCATCTCCACACCGCTCGGAGTCCTTCTTTTATGACGGCCACCTTCACCGTCGATCTTCTTTGTACCCACCGGAGACGGTGACTCATTCGATGTGGTTCTGGGGCCGGTGCTCACTCTTGCACGACCGGATGAGGCTTCTTTAGAGCGGGGAGTCCATTGGGCGTCGAGCCGCGGCGACGAGCCATTATTGATCGAGGGAGGGCCATCTTTCATTGCTTCTTCATCTCCCGACGGGCAGCCTCTCATGGCCACAGATGGCAGGGTCTCGACTGAGCAGGTTGCAGTCGATTATGACTCGGAGTTGGATGAGAGTTGGCTGGTGGAGCAGCTATTCCACAGCCCAGAGACGGGGGTTCCGGCTAGCGAGGGTTTCACAGAGCCTCATGCCTCTCCCGGTACTTTATATTTTCTTTATCATTTGCCCGTATTTTATTTTTCATGTATTTATGCTTTCCATTTTATTTTGTAGCCGGGTTTGGTACACCTGCGGGTCCTCCTGAGGCGACCGACATCCCTATCCCTGATTCAGTCCCGCCAGTCTCAGGCGACGAGGCGATAGGTTAGATCTTCTCTTCCTTCTACTTCTTCTTTGATTATAACAATTTGTCTAACCCATTTATTTTACTTGCATATGTTACATCGAGGGATGTGCAGCTCGCCTTGGCCGCGCTGGCGGATGCACTCCGAGACACCTTCTTCGGAGACTATCCGCTAGATTTTGAGATCCCGGACTCTCTCGCCCGATGGCTTCTCCTTCGGCCGGTATAGGGCGATGCGGGATACCATCGCACCGGCTCTACTCATTGCACCTCGTCTCGAGAGTACCTTCATTTCTAGGAGGTGTGAGGATCTCGCTCGGGGCTTATCGGGATGCGAGCTCTCTCGTATACCGGCACGAGTTGGAGATCCATGAGTGCGCGCAGCACTTGGAGGCGCTCGACTCCGCTATCTTCGGCGGCTCTCTTCTTGTGCCACTCTCCGCTCCATGGGAGTCGGTGGTGGGCCGCTCGGCTTGCTCGTGCAGGAGCTAGAGGACCACAGATCATCGGTGGAGGGCTTCTCTCGACATCTGGCGGGGCGTCTCCCGGAGCTGCAGATTCACTCGAGTGCCCGGGATAGTGCCTTCTCTCAGTTCTTAGATTTTGAGGCGGCTTCGGAGGAGGACAGGCACTCCCTCCATGATTGTTTGGAGACCATTAGTACTGTGCTATTAGAGCTGGAGTCCCGCTTTTTGGGCCCATAGGCTGTACTTTTCATTTCTTCTTTTCTCCTTTTCTTTTGTTATACTTGATATAGGATGCCTTGACACTTGTCATTTTGATCTCTTTGTTGTGGATGATGTTTGCCTTTATTGTTATCCCTTCGTCACTTCCTCTGCGGCGCGAGGAAGTATTTTATCTCATCTTTGTGCACCCCAATCTTATTTGTAAAAGCGCCGATTACAAGCGCTTCATTCTTTCGCAGCGTCTAAACATAATAAAAGGAAAATCTTACAACATCCTATTACATTCATTCTATGCATGTTTCTCTTTATTTATTGCAATACGAACTTAGTAACTTAGTGGTATTTTACGGATACCGAACACATCTATTGACCTCTAGGCCGGTACGAGAATAAACCCGTTTATCCCTTTATTACGATGGATAAACTTACCGGTATCAATTGGATTATGGATGCAATTGATAACACCATTTTGTGGATGCTCCTTGTATATTTAGTTGACGTTTATTTGTGGAAGCTCACCCACTCTCCCCTCATTTGTGCACCGTTGCGTGCAGAAGTGGAAACTCACATTCACTCATCTCCACTCAATTTGTTTTGTGGGGTCCTACCCTCAAACATCCATCACGCATCCCTGCGAGACAGGCTTTCATCGGGTAGGTCCGCTCTCCATGACTGAGTCACTTCCTTAAGCGAATTACTTTATTTGACACTGAATGTCGGGCAAAAGCATAAACCCTTAGTCTGACCCCTCCATGACCTATTTTGGGATTAGAAACAGATCACCTCCTTGGGCGTGTGGTACTTTTGCGGATGAATGTACCCAACCTAGTTTTTTATATTTTAGCTACCCTCGAACATCCATCACGCATCCCTGCGAGACAAAGCTTTCATCGGGTAGGTCCGCTCTCCATGACTGAGTCACTTCTTTAAGCGAGCCTGCTTTATTTAACATGAAATGTCGGGTACAAGCATAAACCCTTGGTCTGACCCCTCCATGATATGTCGTGGGATTATGACACGTCATTTCTTTGGGCGTGTGGTGCTTTTACGGATGAATGCACCCAACCTGGCTTTGTATAACACTCATGGTGTCGGGGACAAAGGTGGCAACCCCTTATTGAAAAGATTTTATTTATTTTTATTATCATCATTTTTATTCATAAGTAGGGAAAATAGGTTTTTATTGTTTTACTTATATATCCTTTCATTTTATTAGAAGAAGCGATTTTTGGTTATTAGTGATACATGTTACTAATAGTACGAGGGTTATTTATTTATATGCCCTCGGAAGTGACTATATACTAGCCACCAATTTGCTCGACCTATCCTTGGCTTGCTTGCGCGCGGCGACCAATATGAGCAACTTTCGTCATTGGGCAACGAGATAGTTTGAGGGACAAACGCAAACCCTGCCCATTTTTGTGTTTATTATGTATCAAATGGACAAACCCAGTGGTATTTGTATTGTGAGCCCAAACACCAAAGCTCTCGCCTTACATTCTCGCGTGGTTTTGGCGTTGAATTCTCTTATTCTATATATTTTTTTTTTATATTTTTGTTGTAGGGCTAAATGTGTTTGTGTGGTTTTGGATCTTGGGATGCATTTTATTTACAAATGCAAAAATAAGGTTTTTGGGATTTTTATGCAAAAGTGGAGGTTAGACATGGGTTTGTGTTTCGTGCACGTGTGTGTAAGCGAACACTTATTCCCTCCTTATTTATTTACAATAGATACTACTCGGTTGGCCCCGCTGCGGGCTAGGTGTAGTACTTCTTCGAGATATCGCCCATTAATCGGTGGCATGGGCCTTTCACCTTCATAGTCTATGAGTTGGTATGCGCGCCCCGTATACCTTCTCAATTACATATGGCCCTTCCCAGTTCGGAGAGAATTTTGGGCCGATGTGCCGGCCAATGATCGGCCTCTTAAGGACAAGAACAAGCTCTCCTTGTTGAAATGCCCTGACTCGCGCCATTTTGTCATACGCCCTTGCCATTTTTGCCTGATATATTTCGAGATTCTGTTGGGCTATTAATCTCTTCTCGTCCATGGCATCCAACTCATCCAATCTAAGTTGTTGGCATTCATCCATGGTCATATCATTTTGCATAGCCACCCGCAATGATGGTAATTCCACCTCAAGAGGGAGAACGGCTTCAACCCCAAAAGCCAGAGAATATGGGGTAGCTTGCGTAGGCGTTCGGTATGTGGTTCGATAAGCCCATAATGCCTCCTGTAGACGATTATCCCAGTCTCGTTGGTTGCCGTCCACGGTCTTTTTCATAATATTGATCAGGGTTTTATTAAAGGCTTCGGCCAGGCCGTTGGCTCGCGGGTCTTCTTCCATCCCCAAATTAATTTCAGCTAACTCGTCGACCGTGTTGGGTTCCTTTTCTAGCTGTTTTAAAGCATTTTTCAGGACTGGGGTATTGTCCTCTTTTGTTTTATCGTCTGGCATTTCAACAGAAGTCATGCAACAGCTTTCTTCCATACGGTACCGTTGAGGGACCCCTCAAAACATCTTTGCGTCATCGCGATTATACCCTAATCCCCGGGTGTATTTTATTTTACCATCCGGGCCCAGGACCTTATTCGCGCCATTCCGAGTTCATCGAAGCGCTTGGCCTCGGCCTTGGATATGTCTCTCGGACATTTTGCCCTTTTGCCGGTTTATACGACTCCTTCCCAAAGGGATGAGATGCGGCGTCATCACCGTTGCATTCTCCGATTCTTGTTCTATCACCCACTTCTTCCAAGCATTGTGATCAGGGTTCTTCAGAGACTGGGTTGAATCGCTCTGATAGAAAATTATAGCCTTGTGAATGATAGTTTTCCCTTTGATACGCTCTATCTTCGCCGGCACAACAAAGGTTTTCGGGGTTTGAATGTGGTTCACTTCCTTGGTATAAGGTCTTTAAAATGCCTTTCGGGAACCACAGTAATCTCTAGCGCTGCCATCTCTTCTTCTATTTCAATGTTCATGACTGAGTTGGAGCGGTAGATTTCTTTGATCGGCTTACATCTCGCAACCTTAGATTTGCTAGGTACAGGAGTGTGCGAGATCGTATAAGCCACCCCTTTGCCCTTGTTATTCAAGTTATGCGGAGCTGGGTCTTGTTGAAAACTTTTCGGGAGTTGGATCGTCCCGTTTCTGTGCCCTTCTTCTATAAGGTCTTTGAATACCCAACATTCTTCAATTGTATGGCCCAATATGCGATGATAAGGGCAGAATTCACCTTCACCGGTTCTTTCTATGTCGGCGGGTCTTTTACAGACGGGAAGTGTCAATCCGCTCTTTAAGGCCTGCTCAAATATCCGAGCTGTTTTATTTTTCAGGAAAGAGTATGGTTTACTCTTCTTGACTTTGAGGGTTTGCATGACGGTCGACTGCTTAGCTTTCGTTTCTTCCCCTTTTGATTCATCTACTATAACAATTACCCGTTTGCCGCTATCGGGTGCTTGCCTTTCGGGGGTCCCGGAACGGGGTTCGCTCGTCACTTCTTTGAGTAGCTCGGAGTTATAGATCGCGGTTTGCAGGTTTTCAATCATTATCATGATTTCATTGTGTTGCACTTTAATATCCTGCATCACTTCCCATTGTTCGACACCTCTCTCCTATTATTTTCAATCGGTGCCTTATTTCGTCAATCGCATTCCGGACGCGACCTTCGAAATTTTCCCGCCATGAGCGTTCTTCATTTATAGGCCTCGGCCTAACCGGTTATCCTTCCGCTACCGGGTCCCGTGTTGATCATATATGACTCCTCGCTTTCATTATCTGTTTCGGGCCCTTTATATGGCTTCTTGAGGATGTGATAGATGATCTCTTCGTCGATTCCTCTTCCCGGGGCGACGATCATGGCCTGATTCTTCTCCCGAAGTGGTATCGCCCGAGTTGTTAGAATCTTCGGAGTCTTCTCCCGAGGTTGTTCCTGTGATCTGAATTTGAGGGGTGTTGGTAGGTTTAAAGTTGAAAATGACCTCCTCCTCAGAATCACTTGACTTGATTTCGCTCGGCTTTATTTGGGCCTTATACGTAGCCACTTTGTTTGAAGCGGAAGGTTGCTTCCTCACCCGACTTTCTTCCGGTCTTTGGGCTCGAGCACCTCGGGGTTTAATATTGAATTTGACCTCTTCTTCTTCTCCAGATGAGGTATCAAATTTAGGGCCTTTATTGAAGGGTTTCTGACCTGCTTTTGTTATAGGCCGGCTCGGTGCCACGGCGGATTTAGGCGAGAAAATAATGGGGCGTCATTGAATTTAATCTCATGCACCCCGAATGGTTTGACATCTCCGTCAATTCTCTTTTGCTTACCATTCTCAATATATTTCAGGCATTGGTGCAGAGTAGAGGGTATGACTTGATTACTGTGAAGCCACGGGCGACCCAGCAACGCCCGATAAGAGGTTTCAGCGTCAATGACATAGAATTTAGTAGGCGCTCTTAGGCTACCGCATTGCAGGTTCAGAGTTATAGCTCCCAGGGCCTTTTGGGAGTTTTGATTGAAGCCATGAATGATCACCTTTTCGTCAGATAGGTTCTTCACATCTAAGGTGATGGTCTTCAGGGTCTTGAGCGGCATGATATTGATCGAGGATCCCGCGTCGACCAGGATGCGGCCAATCTTTTGCCCTCCACAGTTTCCGGTGATGTATAGCGGGCGGTTATGGTCAACGGTGCCTATTAGGAGGTCATCGTCTGTAAAATTTATGCAGGCGGCCCGCTTGGCGGTGAATAGGGCTTCTGCGCATATTTTGCTCGATGAAATATGACTTGTATTTCTCGGGATCTTGCAAGGCTTGGATTAATACCTCCCTTAGGTCTTGTGACATCATCAATGCGTCGAATATGCTTAATAGCGCTGGGATCTTACGCAGATGTGCCAACACGTTGTATTCTTCGCCGTCGACCGGTCTTTTACTGGGATTCTTGCTTGGGTTCTCAGCCTCTTTACCTTTATTCAGGGCCTTGTCCTTTCCCTTATCGGACTCTTTGGGAGCTTGTCTCTCGGGTACGTAAGTCCCGGACCGGAGCACGGCTTTGCATTCTTCATTTTTGGTCCCAGAGGTGTTTGCTTCTCCTTCATCATTTGGGAAGAACATCTCCTCTAATGTTGGCATATCTTCGTCGCGAGAAGAATATACCATGTTGCACGAAGCACCCCAGATTTCTTCGCTTTCTTCTTTATTTATTTCTTCATCCGCGTCTTCCTTCTTTTGACCTAGGGTTAACTTCTCCCAGTCTTCTTTGGAGATGAAGTGTTGGAGGGTAATCGTCTCGGGACTGCCCTGCTCGTATTCTTCAATTTTATTCTTTTTGGACTTGTTGCTTCTATGCTTCTTTCTCTTCTTAAGAACCTGGTCTTGGCTCTGGTCCACCTTATAATATATTCTGGGTTTCGGTGGGACCACTGGCGTGATGTCGTCTTTCCATCTCATGCCAGGTTCTTTCTTAAGAGCTTTAAGCATTTTAATCGATTTCTTCGATAAGTGCGTAGTCCATTGCTCTTCCTGGTCTTCACTTAATTGGTCCGGGATCTTCTCTTCCTCGTGAGAGATCATATTGGCCTGTTCATGGGCCGATGGGCTTTGCAAGAACCCTTTAGGTAAAGTAATTTCATCGTTTTTATATGCCTTCTCGACCCAATCTTTGAAGACCCAGCAATCTTCAATTGAGTGCCCTAGTACTCTGTGGTATGGGCAGAAGTTGGGTTCATCCGATTTATCGGCATCTTCCGGGCGTTTACTGGCCGGCAGGGTTAGACCGTTCTTTAGTGCCCCTCTGAAGATTTGAGCAACTTTATCTCTCCTGAAGGAGTACGGTTTAGATTTCTTTTGTTTGGGGACTCAAAACTCCGCGAACTCCCTCCTGGATTGGGCCTGGGTCCCTTGTTGTAATTATTGCCATTTGTGCCACTGCTGCCGCTTTGAGTATCTGCGTTAGCGACCATTTTATCCTTTAACGAGGTGAATGCCACCTTAGTCTCGGCTCGGGCTCCTCGTTGCGGCCTATTGTTCATAAAGTTCGGCACGGTGTGCGGTGACATTCTTTCCATATTAGATACCGATCTGAGCAAGTCTTTGAATGTGTTGACCTTTGTCACACCAAGAAGCATGCCCATCCACCCGTCAATGTTTTTCATGATTAGGTTGACGGCCTCATCTTCGGTTAATGTGCGGTCGCATTTGATGCTGAGGTTCCGCCATCTATTAATAAAATCGTCATTGACTCCCTTTCTTGGGTTTAGTACTTGCCGGATCGGCTATGTTTATCTTGTCAGACACCATGACAAAACGTGCCCTGAACGAGTCTGCCATCTCGTCCCAGGTCCTGATGCTGTTGTTTTCCAATGAATAGTACCATTGAAAGGCGGTTCCCACCAAGCTTTGGGGAAATTGTCTTAACAACAGTGCATCATTGCCGCCCGTGTTGCCGCACGAGGCTACAAAGTGGGCTAGGTGTTGTTCGGGGTTTAGATCTTTATTGCCCTCCCCGGAGAAGGTCCTGAAACGGGGGATCACATACCCTTTAGGATATTCTTCTAAGTCGTATATGGCAGGGTATGGATGTCCACGCTTTTAACGGGAGGGATAGCGTATCCACCTCCAAACTATTTGCATTTCTTCGGGCAATCATGGCTTGAATCTCTTTCCGGATATTCCCGTTGGTTCACCTCCACTTCTATGGTTCTATGTGGATGGGGTTTAGAATCGACGGGTTGTTTTCCCTTATGATTGCTTTTGGTACTGTGGACCCCTTCTTGACGGGAGCTACCAGCTTTGAAATTGGCGTCTTGTGATTCTTGCAAGGATTTGACCGCCTTAATCAATTCTTCGTTTTGTTTCAGCATGGTAGCGATTAGCTCCCGTTGCCTAATCAGCTCTTCATCCCGTGCCTCGATGTGGCCTTTTAATATTTCAATTTCATCGATAGGCACTTCGGGACGTGTTTCAACGTCATCTTCATTATCGAAGAAGTCAGGGTTTTCGTTGTGGTCTTCCCCTTCCCTGCTATTGCCCTCGGGGTTGACTCTCTTGGAGGTCTCCCTTTTCTACCATTATTTTTGTTGGTATTGGTGACGTGAGCTTGATTAGGCGGGGACCGGTCATCCCGGGTCATATTCACCTCGAAGATCGTGTCTGGATCAGTATCGTAGCTTATACTGATGGTGTTGACCGAGAAGTGCTCTTCATAGCGAGCGGTTCTTCTCTTCTTCTTCGTTTGGTCAGGTGCGGTTATTTTCAGACTGTTGAGTGGTATTCTCGAGCCTAACCGGCTGAATACACTCTTCTGACCTAGGCGGCTGAATACACTCTCGGGCGGAGCGCAAGAGTTGCTTGCCTTTCTGGGTTGGGCTTGAGACTGGGGTTTTGTTGGCTGGGAACCCTTCGGGACCCACACCTGCTGGGTGCTAGGTGTTGCCTTTGGTGTAAATCTCCTCGGGTGCGGAGTTGAGACAATGGCTTGCGGCTGAGCCATGTCTTGAGATTGACCGGAGCGGGAGACGTATTGTCTCGACCTAGCGTTTCTCACGCTCTTCCTCTGCTTGAGGGCCCTGTGAGCCTTGTAGATGGCTTCTGCAGGGGCTTGAGACTTATCCTGGCGATGCTGAGGCCTTTGAGTTGGGCAAGGTGTGGGCTTAGGCATCTCCCATGCCTGGCGGAGGCCGGCTGTGCGGCCGAGTTCTTGGCCACTATTCGGAGAGCCGTGAATTTGTTAGAGGCGGGATAGGCGGCCTAGCCACCACCGTGGTCCCAGTATGCATCCAGGGCCCTCTTCCTGGACGCTTGAGAGTTGCGGGTAGTTTGGGCTGCTGTCTTTGGGGCTGTCTTCTTAGACGGTCGCCTTCTCCTCTTTGGGGAGGTAGTAGGAGAGGCCATGATGTTGTTAGAAATACCCTTGGGAGTTAGGGTAATCGAGTCCTCCTCCTCGTCCGGGATGGAGATCCGGACGGTTGCGGGAGTGATCGTGGCCACTGGAGCTGGGCCGTAGACAGTGAGTTCTTGCGGGATGGTCCCGAAGAACATGAACAGTTTGCCCTCTGGGCTCTGTGCAGGCATGACGGTGTAGGGAGCGAGGTTGAAGTTTCCAAAGAATGCCATTTCCTGCAAAAACAAAAACACTTGAAAATTATTAGTCATTTTTAGCGCATAGAAGACCACTTGTATCTCTTAACTATTCTATTTGCCTCTCTCTTCGAGAGATAAGAGGAGAATCTAGGTCCCACCGGCGTGCGAATCCCGTGCGACCCTTTTTCGCGCGCTCCGCACCGCCGCCGGGCGATGGGTTGCGGAAGAAGGACACGGAGATCCCTCCCGAATATGCATCCAAATCTTATATTCCCGACTTTATTTTGATAGTCCCACCGGCGTGCGTGCGATCTGTGCGACCCTTTTTCGCGCGCTCCGCACCGCCGCTGGGCGATGGGTTGCGGAAGAAGGACACGGAGATCCCTCCCGAATATGCATCCAAATCTTATATTCCCTGACTTTATTTTGATAGTCCCACCGGCGTGCCAGATCCTGTGCGACCCTTTTTCGCGCGCTCCCGCACCGCCGCCGGGGCGATGGGTTGCGGAAGAAGGACACGGAGATCCCTCCCGAGCGTGCATCTGCTTAGGTGTCGGCCGATTCTCGCCGTTTAGAGATATTTGGATGCACATTCGGGGGGTTTTTAGTGATTGTGAGTTCTTGTAGATTCGGTGGCGCAAGCCCCCACCGTTAATTACCCCGGGCTACTAACCTCGAGGCATCTCTCGGATCTTTGAAAGAGAGAAGCAAATAGTATAGTTAAAAGATGTTCAAGTGGTCGTCCGGGTTCATAAAAGGGGTCCATGGAAGACGAACCTACAAACAGATCGGTTCAATCTTTATTTAATCCTATGGAAGACGAACCTACAAACAGATCGGTTCAATCTCTACTTAATTCTATGGAAGACAAACCTACAAACAGATCGGTTCTGTCCTATGGAAGACGAACCTACAAGCAGATCGGTTCAGTCTATGCCACCTCGAGATGTACCCTTACTACAGACCAGGTTAATCTCTTCAGAGGGGCTTGAGGTGAGTCTACTACAGAACGACTCGTCCTCCGTTGATCTAGAAGATAAACCTACTACAGAACGGTTCAATCTTAACTAGTCAACAACCAATCACACAAAATACAACTCGAAGCACTGAGCCGGTTGATCTTGAGGTTGGTAAATCGGGAGAAGGGTGGATATGGCCCACGTGTTTCTTCTCACCGATCTTCTAGATCATGAATTCGAAGCACTAAGCCGATCCATAAACCTAGAAACACGAGCTTACACACAATGTCAAACCCGAAGCGCCGGGCCGGCTTAACATTGAGGCATGTGTTAGTGAAGGAACCTACCTACGTAACGGTTCACATTCATCGTTTTGTGGATGAATCTACTACATAACGATTCAATCTCACAAATCTCGGAAATGAACCGAAGACAAACTTATCGACGGATGAGTTCAGTCTCACTAGTTCAAATGGTCATGAATTACTTGTTCATGACACCGAGTCATTAAGATGTCACTTCTCTCGGACATCATAATGTTCTTCTTCTTCAAAGTCGACATATCTCTCCATGCTGATGTCGTGGCTTTGGTCATTCTTCAGCGAGCGTCAAGATGTTCTTGTCTCGACTAATCATTCTACGTGTTGCATTACTTGTGCAAAATTACTACGTTGCCCTACATCTCTCGTGTGAGCGTATTCAGTCATGAGTTACTTGCTCATGGTAGTGAGTCATTAAGATGTCACCTCTCTAGGACATCGTAATGTTCTTCTTCCTCAGAGTCGACATACATCTCCATGTTAATATCGCAGCTCTGGTTATTCTTCATCAAACGTCAAGATGTTCCTGTCTCGACATATCTACTCATGTTGCTATCGAAGCCTTAGTCATCTTACGTCAAGATGTTCTTGTCTCAACGTATCTTCTCATGTTGCTATCGAAGCCTTAGTCATCTTACGTCAAGATGTTCTTGTCTTGACTAATCGTTCTAAAGGTTATATCATGTGTGCAAACATTCTCATGTGGCTCTACAATCCTTATGTGAGCTTATTTATTCATTTCTAAAATGCACAAAGCCTATTATATAATATCTTCCATTATTATCTCTATTATAAAGATGCATTTATTTATTATTATTATTATTATTATTATTATTATTATTTTTATTATTTTTTTTTATTTCTTAAACTCTATTTATCTATGTAGAAAAATTACTTATAAAAATAATAGGAAAAGGGGTAGCTAATAACTAGAATTTTATTTATATTTTTGGGATTTTTATAACAGCTAAAATAGTAGAATTTTTATTTTTATTATTTCTAAACTCTATTTATTTTGTAGAAAATCACTTACAAAATACTAGAAAATAAAATCAAAAGATGGTTAGCTATATTATTTTCATTATTATATATATTTTTTTATATTTTTTTAAGATCTATAATAGCTAAAAAGAAATCATTATCAATATTCTATCTTATTTATTATACTATTCATTATTTTTTATTATTTCTGTTTATTATCTATAGAAAAGTATAAGATTTTTTTATTATTAGTTGAAAATAGCCATAAGAGATGAAATTCATTATATTTTTATTACAACTATTATTTTGTTGCATTTTATTCATCAAAAATATTTTTATTGTATATTTGTATAGAAATATCAAAAGAAATGCAATTCATATTATAAAACTATATTATCATTCTTTATTATAAAGGAAAATGTATTTACTATCTATTATCATGGTAATATATATTTTTGTGCTATTTGTTTTTATTATTCTTTTTACGTAAAATATAAAGAATATAGCTAATCTCATTATTTATTATGGCATATTACTATTGTCACTATTATTTCATGAAAAATCACTTGAAAAACCAGTAAAATATATCTAGTTATTATTATTTATGATTTTTATTTGGATTTTTGGAATTTTTATAGTATTTAAAATGACAAGTCAAAGCTAGGTCAAACATATCAATATATGTAATGTCTTTTGCTTTTAAATTGTTTTATCATGATTATATTTTTAAAACTGGAATATTATCATATAGAAAAATAGTATGAAAAATAAGAAAATTTTAGAAACAAATTTGAGTCAATTTGGAGTTTAGTAGTATTTTCAAATGATTTATTTACTATTTAATTTTAATATTCTGTTATTAACTTAATGATTGGGCTTACTATACTGGGCCAATTCTTATTATTTTTTTTATTTGCTGTTATTAGGCCCAAATTAATTTCTTCTATTTTCTTCGAATTGGGCCGGCAACACAATCCCTCTAGTTCTTTCATTATATCCATTGGATAGTCTCAAGATTAGTGTCGGGGCGGATGAGTGTTTCTGATTTATTCCATCCCTCTTTTAAATTTTTCTTTACGCTGGCACCGTTAGTTCGCTTTGAGATCGAGGTAAATGCATCAAGATTTGTGCTTTCGTTTTAACAATTGTGCCAAGCAATTTCACAGACACTTTCTTCTCTTGCGCTCTGAGATCCGTGCAAGAGAGGCGTCGCCGACGAACGGAGCTTCCGATTGAAGATCGGATATTAAGGTTACCATCGCCTTGATACCCTCAATCTCATGACGGTATCTGATCGGAAATCCATGCGGTGGAGGTACGGTGTTGTCTGTACCGTTCTTCACCTCGGTACCGGTTTGGTACTAATTATGTTTGTGTCGATGAATCGAAGAACTGGATTCATGTTAGTGCTAAATTCTCAACCCGTGGTGTCATCTTTGCTTAATAACCTTACTAATTCACTGCCTCTCATTAGAATTCATAGAATTCTGCTGTGATTAGTGATGATCTTCCCTTCTCTCTCCCCTTTTTTTTTTTTGCACTCACACTTATCTCGGCCTAAAGGCTCACCAGGTTTTCCTGGGCCAGTGGCTCACGAGATGTGTTAAAGATTCACCTGCTTGATTCCTTAGATAGCATCATTGATGAAATTAGTGAAGAAACCGAAAGGATCAAACTATCAAAAGGGATACTAAATACCTTGTTCATTCTTACCTATTCAATTGCATCTACCTCAGCCTAAGAACTCACCAAATTCATCTAAACCAGTAGCTCATGAAATGTGTTGAAGACTCTGCTCATTCATATTCATTTGTTTCTAAGTCATTGTTTAAAAGAAATAGAGAAGGAAAGAAACAGAAACAAGATTCAATGGATCGGTTGAAACAATAACTTGAGTTATGAAATTTCCTTATGTTGATGGTTTATCCAGGCCTAAAGGCATACCAAACATCTTGTGTTTGGGCCAGTGGCTCGCTGGATATCACTTCCAAAGCCGATTCATGTTCAATTGAAACCTTTTAGAGAAAAGAGAAGAAAATAGATAAAAGAGAAAGAAATTTGTAAAAGAAATAACAAGAATAGGAAACAACTACCAGAATCACATGTGTCAAAGTAAATTGAACACCTTGGATCAAATTGCATCCTAATTTCTAAAAAAAAAGAAGAGGGTGCTAATCTTACTTGAATGCTATACTAATATTTTTTCTAGGATGGTCTCACCTCCCTAATTCTCTTCTTACTTACACTATTGATGATTAGGGTGTGTGTGTGCGCTTTTCCTTCAGAAAATGCCAGCCAGAAAGCAATAGAATCAATGATTCTGGTTAATGGGAAGATGTATGTTGCCTTGATCACTCTATCTCCTTCCTCTCCTTTTCAATTGATGTCTAGAGTTTATATAGAGCTTGGCAGTGGCTAATTGTGTTTATTCTCGCATAATCTGTGCTTCCTAGGTGCCACAGATCACTGACATGGCATGATCATAGCCCTTGATCACTCAATTGGAGGGTGTAGATGAGTTTCAGTTGTGTTTGTTAAAGGGATACCCTTGGAGTTCGGATTGCCAGCGTGGCAGTAGTAATTATAGTTCAAATCTTCCATGCTCTCTCTTCTCAAAGACCCGAGCAAATCAAATCTAATACCTAATACGGTTTCGGTTTTGTGCACCAACTCTACTTGGAGAATTATGTAAAGGATAACTGTTTTTTGTGCCAGCAACGACTCCAACAGAATCGTGGGACCCACTTGAACTCCTCTGAACTGCCGATTGATTTTATCGCTCTCCAAATCACCCAATTGAATTCTACACTCGAATATCTTCCCCTTGAATGCGAGTGACTTACAGTGCACTAGATCGAAAATAAACTTCCCCAGCGTGTTCTCCTCATCAAGGGCTTTCCAACGGTATGTAATTTGCCAATTTTCGTTACCGATTGATCACTTTTCCATTTTCCAATTGCTTTGTCCAATAATCGGGTCAGTAGATGGAAGAACTTACAACAGGGAAGAAGGGCAGCATTTTCTGACTTTGTAGGGCCCAATGGCAGTGACATGAACGAAGGGGGAAGGATAGCACAGTTTGGTGGACTCGGTACGTGTGATCCGGCCCCACACGCCGGGTTTAATGAGACACACAAATGGTGCGCCGAGCTCGTGTGACTTTTCTTTCTTTCAAAGATTCTCTCCAGCGCCAAAATGAACACCTCTTTGTTTGGCAACCCCAACTTGTACCTAGCAAGGTCTGTGGCTCCAAATTACACCCTTAAAGATCCTTGATTAAATCTCAGCCCTCTGATTGATCTGATTCTCTTCTCTCAATTTATTTTAATAGCTCCACTCATCTAAAAATCATGAAAATTTCACCAAAAATCCCTAAATTCATGATGATCATCCCTGTAATTTTTAATTCCATTTTTGCCTCTCCTTCTCTGAATTAAAAATTCTTTTATCAAATAAACCCTATTATTTCCTCGAATTAATCCCGATCTCAATTGTAGCTCGTTGTCTCTCGCAATTATCTCTCTCTTGCAGAAACCACCCTAACTAAATATCAATTAGACTTATATTGATATCCATTAGGGTTTGATCTGATCAACAGATTGATTACATGTCAACATTGATACAAATCTAGACTTGATCGATGGTTGCTCCCGACTTTGCACCCGATCGGTCTTGTGAAATTGACTTTCAATCCCTTAACATGAGGGTGACTTGGTCAAAGAACCGACTACTTATCGATGATTGACACAAATCAAAGCATGGTTAGGTGGTTGCTCGCAGCTTTGCACCAGGTGTCACCTTGAAAGCAAAATCACATTTGGAATTTCTCATGACTAGTTGCATCAAAATGCTAGCTTGGCATTGACATCATTTCATGTAGCATAGGGATTATACTCGTCTTGACTCCTTTCTAGGGTTAGCTCCAAGGGCGATTTTTGTGGGTTTAACTCGACTCCTTTAATAGGTCACCGAGGTGTGGGTCCACTGTCGGTGAAAATGGCCACATGGGTGACTCATTAGATAGGCTATGTTTATGTTGTTAGATCCATCTACAAGGGACCGCAAAGTGGGTCCCACTTGTCGAGAAAATGTAATCAAATGGTGACCCATCAAGAGATTTTCTCTCTCGAAATCTCCCGAGGGTCAGCCACCTCGAATGAGTAGGAGGTGGTGGGGTATTTATATCCTCGTCTTTCACCCTAATATTTCATTGTGGGATTAATGGATTTGTTCCGGGGTTAAGCACTCTTTCGATTAGTGGGCCATCTTTCATTGCTTTCTCTCCTTCCTCTTTTATTATTTGTCATCAATCATCAATTTATTTTCATTTATTCATCTATTCATCCTTGAAATCTTTCAAGGGTTAACAACTATCTACAGCAGGTACAGGTAGTTTAGCCTGCTATAACGCCGTGTCTAGGTCAAGACACCCAAGAATAATCTCTAAGTTATCTTTCCATTCCTTGTAATTAGAACCCGTCAGCATCGGAATGCTATTGATGTCGGCATTAAGATCAGTAATATTTGCAGAAAAATACATGCAATATAACGAATCAAATGTCTGAATTATAATATTAAATCAAAATAAGACATATTCCATCAACTAAGTATCCTCAAATAATAAATGTTCTTTGAAATTAATTATTATTCTAAGATAATTAGACATAATAATGATATATAACAGTCCATTTGATATCAATTAGTCAACCTTCCTTTGGGTCAATCAACTAATCACACCTAAAACTTACTGATCATTACCTATATATTACTACAATCTGTTTACATATAATAAGTGATTGTTGTCTTTCCTTTGGGACAGTCCAAAAATCAAATATTATATGTATATCTTCCGTATACAAGTCTTGAAAAATAATTAACGCCAATATGAGAGCTTACTTTGGTAAGATAATATTTTTGTTAATTATTTCAAAAAATATATTTTATCTGAAACCTTCATAATGATTTAACATTATTTGAATAAAATTCTCAAATATGTTGGCTTATCCTAAATATCAATTCATGGGTTCATGCAATCAATACCTAATAAACAACAACCAACATAATCAATTCATAAGCGAGATAGTATGACCCAAGACATGATGATCTCATTCGTAAGAATCCTCTTCATAAAGTCATCATCATGTTCTTAATGTAAATCTCTCATTCTTACCAAATTACTATCATAATAATAAATTAAAAATTATACAAATCCTAATGATGATACATATATTATGTGACATGCAAGCCACTAAAATAAAAATAATTAATTGGCACCTTAGGCCGCTTACACACATCAATAATTCATGCATTACAAGTTTCACACAAGGCAACATGGTCATACTATCTCATAATCCTTCTGCAAAAAAGAGTTAGGCATGAAAATACAAAACATGCTTCCTAACTGCCGGTAAGCGAGAGGGGGTTTAAGGGGGCAGCGCCCCCTTTTTGGGGATTTTTTTTTTAAAAACCATCAATTTACATAACAGCCCGTTCACATAAGCGACAATATTTGATCTTGACATAATTCAAAAATAACCGCAGCATAATACAGAACAGAAATTCATATTTTCTTAACATAATCATGTAATAGAACGGTCAATCATATACAATTCAGAAACTACTGTATTGACCAATCAATTTTTGAAACATTTCTGAATTCTGATAAACTTAATTTTCAAAATCGATTGTCAATCTTGATTTAAATTTATGAAAATTTCATATCTAACAAACAGATCTATAAATTTCCGAACTATTCATAAACTATTTGATTAAAAGAACAGATCCAATTATAGAAATACGAATTTCTAAGAAATTTTTGAATCAGTCATTAGATCTTAACAGTTCAACTAGAGTAAGCTCTGATACCAATTGTTAGAACTTTACTTTATGGCCATGATCCTCTAGTGAACCCCAAACATAAATTATATTACCTTGATCCATGATGTCGGTCTTCCGTAGAGACACAACCCCGTTGATCACCGATTCCTTTAGCCTTTCAAATGATCTTCCTCTAATCCGATGGAGTGATTGAGAGGACCTAAGGCGACGCTTTTTCTTCTCTTGTTAAAGTGTTAAGAGAGAGAGATGGATCTGTTTAGGAAAAACGAAAGGGTGGCGAAAGTGGGGAAAAATCGAATCGTTTTAAAACCAACAAGATCCCCGCATATATATGGACGCCCATATAACGAGTGTAGTTATGTCTTAACGGGTCCATATTGGATCCAGATTCTCTCTTAACGTTCATTGCTTAATCGTAAAGTTATCTATAATTGTGTTCTCCAGGGACCAATAGCATAATTGTATTATTATCGACTTATATAATTCGACCATCACTAAATCATAAAGTCATTAATACACATTCTACACATTAAATGGCTCACTTCTCATGATATATAATAAACCCGATACATAATTTGATCACTTCATTACGGATATAATTTGACAGTCTATTATATAATATATATTTATTACATATAAACCCATACATGTTGTAATTAATAATAATTAATTCCAACAAGTACCAATATCTGTGTTTGTATGATACCCATTTATTTGTTTTGTATACCACATTAGTTGACATTATACACACAATAACTCTAAAAACACCCTTCAACTGCAGCATAATATTTATTTATTTTCTGTACTTCTCTATAACTATCTCTTTAAGTTTGTATCATCCTTTTCTTTCAGGCAATATAATATGTAGGCGATTAACAAATGGGATTTGCATGTTAGGTTTTTTTTATGAGGTCAAGCAATATTCACATACTTTCAGGAGATATTGTTTGCAGTGCGGTAAAGATCCTATGTGGTGGGTCCCTTTTCAATTTTGAAGTAGCATGTTTGTCAACATAGGTTTATTTTCAAATTTTTTTTTTTTTCATTTTGTTGGTTCAGATAATATTCATTTTGTTTTTAGTTGTCCAGTTTTCCTACTCAGGAATTGAATTGAATCAAACTGAAATGATCAACAAAGTTGCGCAAAACACAATTACATGACTTCCATTTCATTTCTTAGTTAGAAAGCTTAGCACAATCAACCAATAGTAAAACCATTTCCAAAGGTATCATCACATAACCGAGATTGTATTGAATCAGATGTCATAAAGAGCTTCCTTCATGAGTTTTCTCGATAGTATTTCTTCTTAAACCAAGATTAGTTTCTGGTTGTCTCGTACTCTTTACTATCTTTTGCTATGGTTTTTGGAATTGATGAAAATTGCAAGAGGTAGAACTTGGGTGTAGTTTTCAGAATTGTATGAAAACTACATGGAATTACAGTAGCTCTGTTTTTTCAACTTGTAGGGAGCTCAATTTTAGTCTGAAATTTATGCCAATTCAGTTCTTAGTTCTTACTCTAAATCAACATTCATTTTACATGTTAGTTTTTTTTTTCAAGCCTAACATGGAATTCAAATTTCATACATGGCTTATAGGCAAACCGAATCCTCTTCTTTTCTACTTTTCTTTTTAAGTTCTGATGAACCCTTGCAGAATGCACATAAAAATTTTGATATTCATTGATTTTTGTGTGTGTGTGAGTTGGTTGACAAGCTAGGCCTACAGAAATGTCATAGAGCATAGTTCTCAATTCTCAAATCTCAATACCATTATCAGATGTTTCATAGACCTGACTTTATAGTTTATAATATTGTACTCATATGTTTACCCCTTTTCTTTACCTAACAAAGTCAATTACAATCCCTTCAATACTTAATTACTTCAATTATAATCTCATACCATACAATATTATATCTTGTATATATTAGCAACAATAAACAACTATACCAAAAACTAACTTATTCTGAACTTCTCAAAAGGTCCGTTTGGCAAATCAAGGAATAGCTTTGGAATAGTGATAGAATAGTATTTTTTTTGGAATAGTGGTAGAAGAGTGGTATTCTTGACTATTCGGAAGAGCGAAAATATCGTTTGACAGTTGTTACTCAGAATAGTTAAAATATGAATAATTATGATACTAACAATGATGATGATAATAATAATAATAGTAAAATAATAATCATAATAGTAAGATAATAATAATAATAAAGTAATAAAAAATAATCATAATAAATAATAATATAATAAAAATATAAACATAATCATAACATAGTAATATAATAATAAAAAATTATAATTACAATCATAATTAAAATATAATAATAATAATAATAATAATAATAAGTAATCATAATTTTAATAATATAATCATAATATAATAATCATAATCATAATCATGATAATAATAATTATAGTCATAATCATAATAATATAACCATAATCCTAATCATAATCATAAAAATAATTATAAATAATTATAATTATAATAATATAATAATAAATTAATCATAAATATAATCAACATATAATAATATAATACAACATAATAAAATAATAATAAAGTAATAAAAATAATCATAATAAATAATAATATTATAATAGTAATATAATAAAAATATAAACATAATCATAATATAGTAATATAATAATAATAAATTATAATTACAATCATAATAATAATAATATAATAATAATAAGTAATCATAATTTTAATAATCTAATCATAATCATAATCATGATAATAATAATTATAGTCATAATCATAATAATATAACCATAATCATAATAATATAATAATAAAAATATAATCATAATCATAAAAATAATTATAAATAATTATAATTATAATAATATAATAATAAATTAATCGTAACTATAATCAACATATAATAATATAATACAATATAATAAAATAATAATAATTTAATAAAAAATAATCATAATAAATAATAATATTATAATAGTAATATAATAAAAATATAAACATAATCATAATATAATAATATAATAATAAAAAAAATATAATTACAATCATAATTATAATAATATAATAATATTAAGTAATCATAATTTTAATAATATAATCATAATATAATAATCATAAACATAATCAAGATAATAATAATTATAGTCATAATCATAATAATATAACCATAATCATAATCATAATAATATAATAATAAAAATATAATCATAATTATAAAAATAATTATAAATAATTAGAATTATAATAATATAATAATAAATTAATCGTCACTATAATCAATATATAATAATATAATACAACATAATAAAATAATAATAAGTAATAATAATCATCATAATATAATAATATAATAATAAATAATCTTGATTATAATAATATAATAATAAAATAATTATATTTATATTCATAATATAATATTAAAATTATATTTATAATAATAATAAATAATATAATAATATTAATGGTAACGATAATATAATAACAATAATGATAATAATAATTTAATAATAATAATATAATGATAATAATAATCATAATATTAATATAATAATAAATTATAATCATAAATATAATATAATAATATAATAATATTAAATCTTAATCATAATCATAATATAATAATATAATATAATATAATGAAATAATAATCGCTATTCTGACGATTTAGAGCTAATCCGGTATTCCACCTATAAGTTGGTATACCGGATTAGCACTATTCTGCACTCTTCTACTTAGTCTAAAATTCGTTTGGCAAATAAATTCGTCGGAATAGCTATTTTATTCCAATTTTTTATTATTCCATGAGTGCCAAACACTCCCAAAATGAACAAAAGATAATATGCAAGTAAAATAATTTGAAAGCAAGTGACCCATATAGGATGTTTGGCAAATATAAACAATGTCTCCTGAAAGTGTGAATATATATGTAATGGACTTTCCAGTTAAGTCTTAACTAGAAATTTGTTATGTAAATCCCACTAATTTGTTATGTAAATCCCACTAATTTGTTAATCAACTAATGCACATATATTACCTGAAAGAAATTAATACAACTAAAAAAGAAAGAAAACTAGTCTTATGATGACAGTAGAAAGAGAGGTACTTCTAGAGGCACAATATGTAAGAGGCATATGCTACTACATTACTGGTATCCTCTATTGTCATGCATGTTAATCTCACCATGATATCCTCCATTGTCAAGCATGTTATTCCCACAAGCAACTGAACCAAAAATAATCCTCTAAGAAAAATAACTACTAGTATTGGGTGGATAGCATGACAAAATTATAAGCTTTATATCATCATGTCACATTATTAACAGTTCATAAATGGAAAACTTAATGGCTGTGAATTGTCTCATTTTTAAGGAACTAAATTCTGATTTCTGAACCATGTTTTTCCTTGAGAAGGAATTCATAGTATACTGATGACCTTTAATATATTTTATTTGTTTGTAGATTGATGATGATTTAATTATTCCCTTCTGTGTGCAGTATCGACTCACTTAGGAAAAGAAAAACAAAGATATGATTGTGCCAAACAAAAGAACATATTCAAAGTTTCGATTTCACCACCAGACTGGCAGTAAAGAGCATGATTTATTTGAAAAATTAAGGATACATACAATTGACGAATATCACAGCAGAAGCTATCTCAATGATCAAATGCAAATAAAAGGAAAATTAAAAATACATACAATTGGTGTCATTAGTAGTGTTACGCTGTAACTAGAAGCTGTGATGTTCTCGTATTGTTTTCTACGGTCTTTGGAAGTGGCAAGAATTGCAAGAAGTGAGTTTTTGTTATTGGTGGCAGAACCCGACTCGATCTGAGAAACCTGTCCGACTCGCTCGGACCGAATCCGATTTGACCTGATTTTTAAAAAAAGTCAAACTATCTCGATCCGATCCAAATCCGACCCGACCCGAGATTAAATGGCCTTCAATCCAATCAAAATCTATCAACGATGTGAAAAAACACAACACATAAATTGACCTGACCCGATCCGATCCGATTTCTTCTAAAAGGTCAAACTAACTCGACCCGTCCGACCCGAACCCAAACCTGACCGGCCTGTCCCGAACCCGAACCCGACCCGACCCACCCGATTGCCACCTCTAGTTTTTCTTATCAATTCCCTATCTATTAATTATTTTCTCTTGGAACCTTAACGGGCTAGCGGGTTCTCTGAAGCGGCCCATATTTACTAACAAAAACAAGGCAACTAAAGAGCTCTGTTCAATATTTTTCTATGCATAGAAACTAATTCCAATCAAAATCCTTTTTAGACCATCCGATCAAATTATATATGGACACGTCTAGTGGGGCCATCCAATTATCCAATTATTTTCATACTCTGGTGAAGAGAGGCTGCATCCCGCCCCGATCATCCAACAATCCATATCAGATCAGGTCCGTTAGATCCTCCACCGTCAGATCAGGTCCGTTAGATCCAATTATTTTCCCAGTTCTAAGCCCTCTCTTTCTCTCCTCTCCATCAAGACTCTCAAGATTCTTGTTCTCACTATTCTTCTCCCAAACCAGCAACCACCAACTCAACTTCGATGGCGTTAGAGGAACCAGGACCAAGCTCAAGCCAGCCAGACCAACCAAATCCAAATCCAACCCCAATGGAGTCAGACCAACAAGACCCAATCCCATTGGGACAGCGACTGGAACCACCACCTCTATTTCGTTTCTCTTAAGTACCCAAAAAGGGCCGTAGCTTTATTGCAAAACGTTCTTCTCCCAAACTAGCAACCATCAACCCGACCAACCAAATCCAAATCTTAACCCCAATGGAGTCAGATGAATCAGGACCAAGCTCAAGACAGCCAGACCAACCAAATCCAAATCTTAACCCCAATGGAGTCGGACCAACAAGACCCAATCCCACCGGGACCTATACTTCTTGCTGAAGTACCCCAAAAGGCCGTTGCTTTTATTGCAAACAGTTGGATTGAGGTAGGCGAGGTCATCTTGATCGACTCCCCTTTCATTCTCTACCCCACCTCTCTCTCTTGCATCCCTGAGTTCTGCTCCCATTGCTTCCGTCAGATCCCATCCAACACATTGATAATTTGCCAAACTTATCGTGTGGCCTGCTTTGACTCCACTTGATGCCTCGCCAGGTTTCACCCTCCCCTCGTCTGCGAAGCTTTGCCTTCTCTGTTTTCTAGAACTACCTGTCCGCGAGAGCTCCTATTTCTTCTCTCCACTTATGAGATTAACCCTGACATACTCCTCTGATTGTTCACCCTTCATTCCAATTCATTCTTTAGTCCTGACAATGATTTAGTATGGACTATGACTTCCTAGCTCCAGACTCACCTTCCTCCCCACCGCTTTCCTCCTTATTTCTCTCATCAAGTTACTGCCCTTCTTCTATCCATAGAAAAGACCAATTCTTTCTCAATCTTTAACCCCAGGGATCACAAATATGATGGTATTGGTGTTAGCGGTGTGCGTGCGTATGGCATATACTTTTTTGACTTCTTTCTTTAACCACGATTGCAGTAAATAATCAGGACTAAATAGGAAGGGTTCTTTTCTTTTCTTTGCAAATCTTATTTGATATTTTATCTTGTTTGCAGTCTGCCTATGTACTTTTAGTTTCTACATAATCTATCCTAAGCCAGCAAAAAGATGCAGAAGGATGTAGCTTTTGATAAGCATGGCGAGCCAATATAATAAATACAGTTTTTCTTATGTAAATGAAACCCAAGTGATTTCAGTTGGGTTTCATTTCCAGCCTACTCCAAAAAAAAAATACTTAATGTTTTCCAGCTTTTGTCATCTTTGATATGTACTGATGCATCCTCAACATCATTGAGATACCTATCGCTAGTACCTTTGTTCTTAATGAAACTTTGCTATCTAAATCTTAGAATGTAGTAATGCTGATTTAGTTATAAACGAGCCACACATTTTTGGGTATTCCACTAGTTCTTCTCAATGCCGTCACCAGTTAGTATATACCTTCAAGTCATATAGTTCCAACAAGCACTTCATTTGCATAGCTTCACCCCTGCTTGATGGTAGAGCTGTTAAAGAAGAAAATGGCTTTGATAAATGCATAACAATGCATGCATAGCAAACATAACACACAAAAAGGTAATCTCAGTATCTATTAAATGTGAAAATTATAAATGTTTTACTGATTTTGTTCAACATATATAGCCATTACAGAAATTAAATTCAACGAGTAACTTAGCTCAACTGCCCTATAAGTTTGATCTAGCGGTTCAAATTCAATAGCCAAATATGGTATCAACAACACCAAGGCTAGATTTCTTATCATTTTTCAATGGAAGTAATACAACGGCTTAAAAAGAAGAAATACCAGGACACATTTCAGGTCAAATGCACATTAAAATACTAAACAAAAATGATGCCCAAACAATAATATCCTCCTTCTAAATCAACATCTCCCTCCCTCCCTCCCTCTGCCCTACACCACCGCAACCCCAAACCAAACTTGGTATTATCTTCTATCGAAAAAAAAAACGTGCCCTCAAGCTCGTTAAGACGATGCTGAATACAACTGTTAAAACGTCTTTCTTCTAGAGATTTCAGTTCACAGCTAGATATGTGTTCTAGTTGATAACTCTGGATTGCATCCTCTAACTCTTTTATCAAGGCACAAAAGTTCTCCTAAAAAGTGTAAGGTAGGTTAGCTTTCCCAAATAAAAGAGAAAAAAGAGGGATAAATCAAAACAGTCGCAATAGATTCCCGATGAGAACTTCTTTTTACCAGATACAGGTAAAAGGCTATCTCTATCATCATCAAAGTGATACGGATACACACTGACATGTGATAATGCATATAGACAATTCCAAGTTGGCTATCTAGTAATTTAGTATAACACCTTAACAGGTACAGATCCTCAGTGTGTCTGAAAATGTGTGAAGTAAAAATAGCATCAGTGGATCCAAAGGCCTTATTTCTAGTCTCGAAACATAAGAGTTTGGCCGAAAAAATCTCCTCTAGTTTTCACATGGGACTATTATTGTAGTAAACCATTACTCAATTCATAGATTTTAAATCGGGATAACAATCACAAAGAGAAGGTCTATGGACCTTATTCTTTTCCCTGAGAAAATACTGATGCAGAGATTCAATTACAAAAGATCAAAAGCATAAAAAAATAACTCTTAGCATTTAATAACCCAATAATGTTTTTGGAATATCTCAACCAGATCATCGGGAAAATGAACAGAAAATCCCAAAAATATTCCTGAGCCACTTTTAATAAAAATCCTAGCACACCTTGTGAGTAAAAATGTATATACGAAGAACTACTTACCTTCAGATAAAAATCGCAATATTAAGTGATGCACCGGGCTGAGAAAAGTAATTTGAAATAATAGAAATTAATTTCGCAGAATTAATAAAACCCCAAACTAAAACCATAATTCAAGACCCTGACCGTCTCTTGCAACAATTATAACATAAACTTTAGTCGCATGATTAGAGTATATGAACACACAAAGATTCAACATACCGAATCTTCTCCTTCCTCTTCATCGTTTTGACCATGGTATATTTCTGAAACAGCAGGGAACACGTCGGGAGGCAGCGGGAGGTTTCTCGAGATCAAATTAAGCGCGCCAATCAACACATTGGCTTTTTCTATCACACTCTCGGATGCACTAGTAGCAGAAATCGAAGGAGGCACAGACGAGGGGTGGATAGCGGGGTTCTCCACCGACGCCGCCATGGGAGAGAGGAGAGAGCCCTCGAGCTCTAATTCCCTCGCAATTCATCAAATAGAAAAAGGAGGCAACGGTTGATAATTTGAGGGAAGTTGCTCTTAATTTTCGATTTCAATTCTTTAATATTTTCTGATTTCAGGCTCCTTTTATTGGGGATAGGATCGAAATCGAACTAATTATTACCAGAGACGTGATGAAAGGGTTGGACCGGTGCAACTGTTGGTCGGGTCGACAATGTCAAGGCCCGTTTTGGCCCATTTCCCTATGAAACGTTCTAACTGGTGTCTGGTGTCTGGTGTCAGTACTCGGCGAATTTTCTCTTTAGACCAGGTATCCATTTAACAGTTCGTTACTTCGTTACTTCATATCGTAATTCATACTCCAGAGTCCAGAAAGAGTAGGATTTTTTTGCACCCCAGTTATAGCACGTTGGAAATAATTTTTTTTTTCTTTTTCTTCATCGGATGGTTAAAATCAAACTAAATATTATGTCATACATTTATATGATCGGTTCTGTCTTTGAACTGAGTCTCTTTATTCTTTATGATCTGTGAATATGAAAAGTCATTTGTCCGTTCAAATCAATCAAATATAATTAATGTTTCCATTTCACTGCTTGAAGATCATATGGACAATCATACATTTATGTATTGTGATTGTTTACTATTTTTGAACGTCTGAATTTAAATACTTCTGATAATACATCTTTGTTCTTGTTGCATACTTTCACACGATATGTATTCTTTTCAACTCTTCTAGCATGGAAGTCTATGTTGTTAAATGTTATCTGCTATTAGTGAAGATAAATTGCAAACCATATTAATGATGATTGAAGATTTTTACTTTTGAGTCTATTATTTTTGATGAAAAATATCATAGTATATTATTAATGATGATTGAAGACTTTTACTTTTGAGTGGCTACATTTTTTTTTTTTACTTTTAATATGTGCTTTTGAATATCTAGATATTTCTTAGTTTATTATAGCTTGGTTGTCTAAATTTCACGCAACTTAAGTATGAATAACATTCATTCAATCTAATCATGACAAATTTAATATCTTTTAATAAATGATAAAATTTAGATAAACTGCAAAAGTTTTGCGTTATACAATATATATCTTATATTTCAAAAAGTAGGTTCTAAATGACAAAATCTTTTATGATTGTTAACTAAACCATTGTCAATGTTTTTCCATTTTTTTTGAAGCATGAGATCCATTCTCAGTAGTGTAATTTGATGTTTTAAATTAATTATTCAAAAATTATTAGATTACAATTTTAATATTGAAATTATAATTTATATAATCTACCGAAAGATATTAACTTGGTAATTTTTTCATCAATTACTTTGAAATTTGCATAAATGTGTGTATAAAAGAAATAATGTTTAGTTTTAACAAAATACAATTTACGGTGTTTCGAGTGAAATAATAAGAATTTTGAAAAAAAATATTAAAAATAGGATCATGCCATCTCTTTGATGATAACATATGTGAGACCCCTTCTGAGAACTCACATCCACTGTTATAGATGTGATGACAGAATTATGTCATTATGTCTATGACAGATGAGCCTCACAAAATAAAAAATAAAAATGACAATAAATACGGATCTGAGAAATCACATTTGCTGCTATAGATGTGATTGCCTAGACTTATGTCTATGATAGAATTTTATCATTATATTTTTAATAGATGAAGCCCATAAAATAAAAAATAAAACTCATTCTCTATTAACTAATCTGAACCATTTAAATTTATTTGAGCCGCGTGATTAAACCACGTCAGATCCTGCCATCCTTTTATGGCAGCAACGCGGACCCTCCATCTGATATTCTGATTACTGTCAAACTCTCAATCAATCAAATTCACCGAAGTCGAAGCGGTTGCGGGTACACCCAGTAAGAAATCGATAGATGCAACACCGGAGATCTCCAGTTCCGGCACCATTTTTAGTTCAGACAGAGAGAACTGGCGATGTTGAGGACGAGAATGAGGCGCAGGCACTCTCGATCTCCGACCAGCGCACCCTGTATCTTGTTCGTTTCTCTTCTCTTCTTAATTTCTTACTAGGAAATTATTTTCAATCGTATCCCTGGAAGATCTCAAATTGTCTTATGAAACCCTTGCTTTTTCCACAACCTAAATAATGCTGCACCAAAGTCATCGAAATTCAGAACTTTGGATTCTTGGGGTAACTTTCTAAACTGTGATTCTAACTAATTTTGAAGGTAAACATTTTCGTGTCAAATGCTTCTCAGTTTCTAAATTCCTTCTCCTCGATATGCCAGGACAAGCTTTCTCGAGTTCACAGGTTTGTTGATTTCGTGTATTTCTGCATTTGATGTGTTATTCCATTTGGTCTTTTCGTTGTACAGGCCTTGTTCCGATACTGGTGTAGAACTGTAAATATATGTGCTGGTCCAAGTGTTGTAGCAAATTGGACGATACTTCCTGTCAAATTGGTAGCAACTTGATCCCAAACTCAGCTTAGAGATTGCAAGCAAACTGTATGAGATAACCAAGCAAAGAAGATAGATTAGTGAAGAAAAATACTTTAATTTACCATCATTTGCAGTGCTTTAGCTAGCAGCAAAGTCATATTCTTGTTTGGTGCTGTTAAGAGTACTTTCTCGTTTAGCATTTGAATAACTGAAATTATTGAAATTACATGGGCAGAAAGATATTAAGGCTAGATGCATCCGTTGCACTACTTGAATCAAAGCTCAGGGGTGTACAAGAAGGACCCTCTGGAATGCCTGACACTGGTCATCAACCAAATGATAATGTAGTTATGTCAAAAGACAAATCGGTTGTGCCTGATAAAACGTCTGATGTGGCATGCTCATCAAGTGAATCTTCAAGGTCTGCCCGGGACAATCTATAAGATGGATCTAATTTGGTGGTAATTGCAAAAAGAAAACTAATGAAAATAATTAATTAGTTAAAATTCTATACATCAAGGATTTGGATGAAAAAACCTTCCTTTATCATTTGCAGATGGCACTATGGCCGTTAAAATACTGAGAATTTCTTAAGTACTATTGTATATTTGTAACCATGAGATACTCGTGAACTCTCTGTTAGTGTAATATTGCTAGTCAGTATGATTATTCGACTGAATTTGATTAAAAGTTTAAAACATTTCTCATTATTACAGTAGAATGTAACAACTAAAAGGTCAAAAATGAGCTAACAGTAGAACTTGATTTTCACTGAAGTAGTCGCTGTTCTGTAACTAATTAGAAGAGCAGATCTTTCTGCAATTCATGATATGATAGGAAACACTTGTAATTTGTAAAGATCTCTCTTAGTCCAAAACTGATGTTCACATGATATTGTAGTTGAAGATGTTGAATTTGCACCAGTTCACAATTGTGAAAAAACACCTATTAATTTATCAAAAGAAATTGTAGTCTCAGTATCGCTGTTGTATTGGTGGATTATACCTGTGTAACCTGGTACTAGGTTGGATAAACTTGGATCATATTAAATGCATTGTTCTTTCTTTGTAATTGTGCAATTACATTGTTCTATTTCTTACCAGGCCTGCCGGCAACACTGATTGATTGCTTTTTTTTTCCTCTCAATTGCACAATCTGAAACTTGGACTTGGATAGAACAGTCAAAACCAGTGCGAGATTTTGGTGAGCACTCCTCTTCTTTCTGCTTTTGGTTAGTTTCTTGTTGTGAGGATCGAAAGCCCATGAAAAAATCTTAAGTAAAGAGGTCAACCAACAGTCGCTGCTGGGTTTGTATTCATTCGGGCTGTGGTCTTGACTGGATATAATTTTGCCCATCTTCATCTGGCCTTTCTCTGATTGTACGAGTGAAGTTTCTTTTTTTTTCTTTTTCCTTCTCAAAACAGTACAACAGGTTTACTTGAGTTAGGTGTATAAGTGAGAGAGAATTTTTATTTCCTTCTTTAAACAGGTTACTATTGGAGAGAAAATGTTTTTTTTTTCTTTATTAAATGTACTTTTCTTTCAACATTTCACAATTAAAATTTTAAAATACATTTATTAGGTACTTTCATGTTTCCCTTTTCATTCAAAATGTTTTTGTACATTTGTTGACAGCAATGTCTGCTGAAGCTCTTTCTTTTCACACATCTTATATGAGCTAGCAACATCTCCAATTTGTTTGGACTTTCTATTGATCATCTGAATTCAGGTAGAGCTAGGACTTGGGCTATATGTGAATCTTGTGTTTTAAATCAACAACCCAGTTATTCTTATACTGAGGCAACACATAAAATAAACCTAATTTTGGTGTTTGTGCCTATTCAAGGCTGTGCTTCGATGGAGGTGAATGGAGAAGAGGCAAGGGGAGATCCCTTGGTCAGATTTTTTTTTTTAAATATTCTTATAATTATGTATATTTTCAGAAAAAAAAATATATCCATACTGATCCCTAGAAAAAAAATTTATTTTTTTATCATGCGACAAAGTTTGACTCTGCCTCTAAGAAGGGAGTTGGGTGTCAATGATACTCTTTTATCTATTTATTCAATTTGTACCATATTCGATAAGATGAGTATGAGCAATTTTTTTTTCTGTTAACTCATTTGATATGAGTAAGGGTAAGAATTTTATTTCGTTAAGTAAATGAATAAAGGTATGAGTAAAGATCATTTCGTATCCGTTTTCCCTATAAGGTAAATTATTATTAACAAAATAACTTATATATTTCTAATATAATTATCTCGTGTAATAATTTTTTTATTTTGATAAATAAAAAATAGAGAATTTATAAAACACCCCGAAGTTATGTGCTAATGGCTAGTAGTTTCAAACTCGGTCCAGAACATTAGTGCACAACTTCGGGATATTCATATCAATTCTCTATTTTTTTATTTTATTTACCAAAATAAAAAAAAATGTATGTTAGTTGCCTCGATTTCTATGAGTTAATTACTATGAATTATAATTATTATCTTTTTCAAGTTTAACCATCTTATATAAATTATAATGTTTGAATAATATTTAGTAGAATACTTTTTAAAATGATTAAATGAGATAATATTATATTTTATTTTAGAAAAGATGTTATTTTTATTTTTAATATATTTTATTTTATATTTAAAAAGTTTGACAAGAGATGCTTATTTTTTTAATGTATTTATTTTAAAATGACACAAGTTAGAATTGACTGTATAGTTATATTTTTATTTCATACTAGTAAAATGGAGATGTATTTGTATGAACGTAATGAGTTTATATGTTTTTTATAAATGATAATAAACTATGTAATGTATTAGTATTATTCGTTAGCATCCGTTATCGTTTCGTTAATTGTTTATTTTAAAGGATAAGGACATGGTATGAATAAGTCTAATTTTAATGGATAAAAATAAGGTATGTATAAAAATAATTTAAAATGAATATGATAATAAAAATATCTCTATCCGATCCGTACCGTACTCAATGACACTCTGGAAGCGAGAGTCACTTTACACCTTTTAAATTTTATTTAAAGAGGTGTATGGAGTATAATCCTTCAATTATTTTATTCTTTTTTGAGGCGGTAGGCAGAAGATTAATCGTGGTGTGTTTTACTTATTTTAAAGTTATTTTAATTCAATAGTTGTTTATCGACTTTGATTGAATTTGGCTTCTGTTTCAAGTTCATTCCGGCGGGTTCCGTCACCGCCGGAAAGTCTTCCGTAAACTTTCGTGATGATTGAAAGGTAGTCAATTTTGGAGGGCGTTTTTTGATATACAGAATCAAAAGGAAACACAAGGTATAATGTGTTGTTGCATTGGCATAAACAGCCAATTTGATATTATTCGAGCTTTAATTTCCATCGCTATCAGAAGGTAATAATACCTTCTCCACTTGGATGCATCTTACAATTGTTGATCACCTTTGATTTTTGAGTTATAGTTATCCACCTTTGTACTTCTAAGTACTTAAGAGACGGTGTCGTTGGAGATTTCTGGGTGCTTAATTCGAATTTTGGTACGTCCCGGATCTTGAAAATTATGTTCATTAGACTAATGGTATATCAGGTCAAGAATTAGTCTAAAGCTGTCTGGATAAAACCTTTTCTACTTCTAACCAAAGACAAATTTTAGTCAAGTTTTGTTAGGAAAATATAAAATTTATGCAATCATTCCGAAGTCAAAAAATGTTACCAGAGACCAGAAATTAATATTTGATTAAGGTGACAAAAACTTGGCGTTTTTTCTATTTAACACATTACAAGTCGGCGGTTGCTTGATCACAATTCGGATGGATGGAGTCTCTTATGAATATTTATAAAATTTAAGGACTTAACTCTTATTTTTCTTATAAAAAACACGCTAAAAGACGGTGTTGTCTGGATTCAAAGCGTAAGTAGTTCGTACTAAAATCTAGATATAATCATAATAAAATAATCACATGGTATCACTTTATTCCTTTTTTGTGTCCAACCAAACAATGAGAAAACACCCTTCTTTTGATTCCCAAGTCAGCTAAACAGATATTAATTAATCTTAAGGCATCTTCAGATATTAATTCCCTTGTCGTCCGTTGTTAACAGAGCACCCCCTCGTCTTGTTAAAATTATATGAGGTGCTGTCTGAATCTCTTTCACAAACTGGTTTCTACTGGTAAGTAGCAATTTTCTTCTTTGATGGTTTATGACTTGTGACAATGTGGTCCCTTTACCTCTTAGAAACTATGGCTCCAAGAAGAATGCTAACAAAACTTTTGTGTGCGTGTAATTTGTCAATTAAACTTTTAAGATTTCCATCTTGATACTTTTCTTTCTCCTAATCCACTTTTGCAGTTACAATGTTTATTCACACTAATTTTTCCCATAGATGTAAAGGTAATATTCCTCATTTCTTCTGGTCGTTCATTCGTGTGAATAAAATCACCAACTTTATAATGACTATTAAATTAAGATAATTAAGGATGCATATCCCCTTCAACATTTGAACAACCGAGAAGTGAAAAGGGTAAGATTAAAGAATTCCAGGAAGGAGACCAGGAGATGTAAAAATGACTTGCATCTCTATTTTGAAATTTTGAGCCAGTTTTTTAATCTTGAAATTAATTTTTCTAGAGACTAGAACATAATGAATTTTCTATTCCAGCCCAAATATGAAAATGCAAGGGATAAGAAACTAGTGTTAAAAGAATAATTAATCCTTCATTTCTACCCATGATATACAAAAGTGAACATTAAACCATTGCAATTTTTTTCCATAAGTACCATAAATTCATCAAAATTTGTAGTTGGATAAGAGAATATTAACGAGCCCTTCACATAACATGGCAACTGGCCGTGTTATCCTCATTGAAGTACTCAGTAAATACTGTTGCTTGAGAATGAACAGGAGGAGGTATACGCCGATTCAATGGTGCTTCATAATAGCCGTTCTCTCTGTATCCATATGGAATAGGCCCATGATAACAAGGCATCGGTACCATCTGGTAGTTCACTAGTGGAGCATTTGAACTAACTATGCTTGGATTAATAGTGTCACTTGGAATAGGCCCAGGATAAGGGTTATTCATGGTGTAACAAGGCATCGGTACCATCTGGTAGTTCACTGGTGGAGCATTTGAACTTACTATGCTTGGATTAATCGTGTAACTTGGAATAGCCGAGACTACCATGGGTTGGATGTTGCTTCTATCCTTATTCTCCTTTGTCTCTTTGCTCTCCTCCTTGTTTTTTGGTTTCTTATCATCTTTTTCTTCATTCTTAGTCTCTTTACTTTTTTCGGCGTCTTCGGGTTTTGATTTATCCTTGGGGGTGGTTTCTTCTTTCGATTTTTCTTTCTCGCTTGAGTCATTTGATTTCTTGGTTTCTTCTTTTTGGGGTTTTTTGGTTTCTTCAGCTGGAATTATTTCAGCAGTCTTCCCAACTTTGGCCAGCCTTTTTAGAAGAATTCGCACGTCAAAATTGCCAATGACAGTGAGCTTTGGAAGCGATTGGTGAATCTCTATTCTCAAAACACCTGAATTGAACATGTAAGAAATAATTGTTAGTAACCTGAGTATCAGTAGTTTTGTCCCAAGCCCTGCCACACAAAAGAACATGGATTAATTACCTTTGATGTCTAATGCTTTCTTCACCTTTCGCTTGCATCCATCACAACAATTAACATGCACCTTGAAATCAACTCTCTGCATAGAATGTGGACTTGTGAGTTAGAGAGCGAGAGAGAAAGGGGCACATCATATATGCCTGGTACCCAATTGAATAGGCGGTACCAGTATGAAAATATGGTACAATATAGTTCAACAGTGATACTGGTACATAGCTAGTACAGGCCTGATAATGATCAGCGCAGAGAGAGAGAGAGAGAGAGAGATGTTACCTGGAGCTCCTCTTCTGCTTTGGCCATAGCTAATACTTGGTAGACAGAGATAGTCTCAAGTCAGAGATGAATGCTGTTATGAGGTGAAGTATGCTTGCTTCGGTTGGTTTCCCTGCTTGGTCTTATATACCCACTCTATGGTGGGACCTTATTAAATTGAGAAATTTGGAAGGAGAATAAGAAGAAATGGAACTTGCCTTGAAATTGCAAAAATCCCCTCTTTTCGTCCATATTGCGATCAAGTCCCCACCATAATATCCCGAGATTTATATCATTACTATTTTTGTAATCCTAAATTAGCACAGTCATTGCGCACACCACTATTAGTTGCATTGCATGGAAGCATCGTTTGAGTTAATAACGATTTGAGTAGTAAGCTTACTCTTTTTTCTATCAAAATTTAATTATGTTTATATATGAGATTTGTCGCAATATATACACCACATTTTTAGTGAAAACAATTAAATTGATTTTGTTAATTGGATAAAGCAAGAGAGAATAATCCAAAAATCGAACAACAACTGAACAAAGAAAATGAATCTTAATTTGATAAAACTAAAAATAATGTTAATCTTAATGTTTCATGTGTAACATACAAAACTAGCTACATTTTTATTCCTAATTAAACTCAATATAACACCGTCAGTCCGTCACTGTTTCTATAATATAGCGAGTTAAATTTCTTCAAGCAAATTTTCATTCGATTTGTATAAATATTTGTTTAATCTGCCAAATAACTTGTTCGACAAATTACAATATAAATCAAACTTAATTTTGTTTAACTCAAGTTACTATAAAAATTTTGATTTATAACCAATAGCACAACGTACTTGGTTATTAATTTTATGCATAATATTTGTAATATACAATATTATAAAAAAATTATTACTCTTCGATGGAATTGTTTTTAAGAATTGTATGACAATATTAGGGGTTCATTTAAACATCATACCTTAATATAATTAATTATACATAGGAATATACCTAGACAGCTCATCAAATGTACGACTGTGTCTAATGAATCGTCTATTTCCTTTTACCGTTGTGCCCCCTCATTATTCCTTGTATGAGATCCCGTAGGTAGAGCCGGGTAAATAACTCGTAACTCGCAACTCGCTCGTAACTCGCTCGGATTATAGCTCGTCATAACTCGAGTTAAATCTGACTCGAGTTAAACTGACTCGAGTTGACTAACTCGGATAGTTTTTTATACGAGTACGAGTCAAGGGAAACTCGCTCGGTGACTCGTCAACTCGTTCGGTGACTCGTTAACTCGGATAGTTGATTTAGTTATTGCTATAATTTGCAAACTTGTAATGTTAATCTGTTGTAAATTTATAATGTTACTATGTTAGCATTAGACACTAGCATTACACAAACACTTAATATTTATTAAATTCGAGTCAAAATCGCGAGTTGTGAGTTGATTCGAGTTAGCACTGAGCTGAGCTCGAGTTCAGTATTTAGCTCGGATGATGTTAGCTATTTGAGTCAGTCCAACTCGAGTTACTTATGATCTGAGTTCGAGTTGCTATGAACTCGCTCGAACTCGCTCGAATAACAGCCCTACCCGTAGGAACTTACATGTAATGCAAAAATGTATAACAAGAAGGGCATATTCGTCAAATCAAACCACAACTTGATTCTGCTGTTTGAAATGCAATCAGTAGTGATGTCAGAATTTAGTGATGATTGTCCCTAAAATGCCCTAGTCAAAGCAGATCTAGGTCCTTAATTTAAAGCATGCATGGGGGCATATTTGGGATATCCCAGGAAACTTGGTATATAATATTATGAACAAGAGCTTAATAATGAAGATTATTTTGAGAAAGGTATTAACGGACAAGAAGCAATTGTACAAAAATATATAACATGTTAGGAGAAGTGCAACACAGTCTAGCATGGAGGGGAGAATAAAGTCCTTAATCATTTTAATGATCTGTTCGCTTTAAATGTTGAGTTCTTATTATTCACAAATTAATTATATGGTTATTTGTCAATAGAAAACTCTTTTAGCTTGTTCAATAATTAATATATTTTTTTCTATTTTTTCCCCTGGGCCCACTATTACACGGTGTATTATTCACTTAAATAGAGGCCACCATTGGGTCTTTCTATTTTAGGCCATCTGACGACACTAATAACTACAATAAATGTGATGATGCTTCCTAAAATTATTCTCTTGTAATAAATTATCATCAGGACATCACCATGTAAATATTGTGGTCCAAAATCATCAGTTTGGTAAGAAATCAAATCTTAAATAATTATTTTTAAATTTTTAAATAGCAAACTAGTTCCTTGTACACATCATATATATAATATGTTAACACTTACACAAAAAATATATTATTTTGGCTTTATTTTCAATAAACAAATCTAAGGACCAAACTTCATGATTTAACTCTCTCTCTCTTGATGGCTTATTGAAATAAAGAGAAGACACTACGAGTTTTCATGTAATTGAGATGGTATAATAAAAACATCCAATAGTTTAAGTTTGCTAATTTAACCATGAACAAAAAATGTATTGTTTGGCAATAAAAATATGAGTTTTGATTTTTTGCAGCATGAACAAAAAAAAGTTATTGGTATAATAAAACATCCAAGAATGTTTTGATTTTTTTGCACCGCGCTTAGTGGTGTCAAACGTGCGAAACGGGAACGAAACATGATTGTTGCGTTTCACGTTTCATTTGTCCCACGTAAAAAAAATCGCGTTTCACGTTTCGTTCGAGCGAAACGTAGCGAAATGTTTCATTTTCGTGAAAATTGTATTAAAACGTAAGAAATTTCGTTTGTGTTCCACGTTTCGTTGTTCCAACGTAACAAAAAATTTATTGTGTTTCACATTTCGTCCCAACGAAACATAATGTTGAAACGTCAAAAAAGTTGACACCGCTACACACGCTGCACATAGAAATGGAAAACGGAAATTTTTACGATTTTTGGTGCAGAACTGCAGTGTGCACAAACCTCGATATGAATCAGGGTCCAAGATTCCGATCACTATTTGCTATGGGTCTTGATAATTGTTATTTTGACAATTTTAATGATGAATTCTTAAATAAATATTTAAAAAAATTTAAAAATTTAAAAATAATTTTTTTTATAGATGTGTTTTTCTATTTATAGATTGATGCTCATTCAAATTTCACATAATTTCATTATCATTTGATACTCCATTAAAACTATCAAAATTTTATATAATTTACAACGCTATCAATTTAACGATCTTTGATAAAGTATTAAACGATAATGAAATTATATGAAATTTAAAAATAAGTCTACCATTCAAATTTTAATTTGTGTTTATAAATATTTGAACTCATGATATTTTTTAAAAGTCATTATAATTAGTTATCAAAACAAAAAAAGTAAGGTTTCTGGTTTTCCTTGTCATTGTGTTCAATAGATTGAATGGTTTGATTTGAATTAATAATATTTCGGTTTGAAAATTAATTTTTGATCTAGTGATAAAGATAATATCCTTCGTATAGAAGATCATAAGTTCAAAACCGGATAAAAATCATTTATTAATAATTAATGATGATTTATTTAGACTCACATCTTTTTTAACTCAGAAAATAATACTTCGCTTGAATCACTATAACTTTTATAATTGCCCATGCGGTGCTCGTTAGATGACAATCGGGTAGGTCAGATCGGGTTCGAATTCAGGTCGGACGGGTCGGATCAGTTTGACTTTCTAGAAGAAATTAGGTAGGATCAAATTACATGTTGTGTTTTTTCAGATCTTTGATAGATTTCAATTTGATTGAAGGTCATTTGATCTCGGGTCGGGTCAGATCAGGTTGGATTCGGATCAGATCAATTTGACTTTTACAAAAATAAATAAATTGGATCACGTTCGAATCCGGACGGATCGGACGGGTTTCTCAGATCGGGTCGGTTCTGCCACCTCTACTCGTGTGTCCCCGAATCTAATGGGTCCAGTCTGTCAGATTCTTCTCCACCATTTATGACACTGAGTCACCGACAATGGAAAGAAAAAACTTCTGGATTCTTCTCAATTGAGTACGGTAATTCAGGTTGCAAATGGGAAGACGTCGTTCTCCCTCCCTCTTACCGCATTTTCAATTTCTTGATACACCTTCACTGCACAATTCTGTTTTACATAATATCCTTTTTGTAAGCTCTACGGACGTGCCCCTTTCCATTCAAACCGTCCATGTGGTGTGATTATAATGTACACTTGCATTATTAATTTAAATTTATGTTTTTGTCAATTTTTGAACAGAAGGTGATGGTTGGTTTATCGTAATCCTGAAATTTTCTTGTCGTTGCAGAAGTTGATAGTTCTTGAATGAAGTTCAATTGGTGTCGTTATTATATTAAAATTACCTTGCCCAGGTAATGACTGACGAAATGCTTGAACACTAAATAATTGCAATTCGGTGCTTTGTTTGGTCAAATTTAATAAGGCGTATCTATGTGAATGTGATTATATAAGGGTCTGGAGATTGTCTAGTATTTCTCATATATAATTGTTATATTTTGGTTCAAGTTTGCCCAAATAATATCGATTACAATTTTACAAAGCACCAATGATAAAGAACATAAGAAGTAAACTTTGAATAAAAATAATAAAGTTTTTTGAGTTAGTGATTAAAAATAGTATGAGATTAGTGACATATCGAAAAAATATTATAATATAATTAATTTTTATTGTTCGAATTAGTAAAATATTATTTGAATGGTAAATTAAAAATAGTATAGGAAATAACTAAAATAATTAAATATTATTATTATTATTATATTTAATATTAATATTTACTTAGTATTACATAGTACTAATATTAAAGAAATCAGTTTTTTTTATTATTTTTACTATCATCGAAGAGCATTAATTTACCAAATCAATATTTTTATGATTTAACGAATTAATATTGTTATTGTGTTATTTCGAACAGTTATTTTGTGTTTGAATGTTGTTCGGAGTAGCGAGCTATTCAAGGCTAACCACTAACCCATATAAACCAAAAAAACCTAGAAGAACAATATCGTACATGAATTTACTTGAGGTAGAAAGGGGAATTCACATTTCCTATAGTAATACATGTGTGAAGTTCTCGTTTTTAATCGGCCATGAATCAAAACCGTTACCGTTTTGATCATAAATAGTCAGTGTACTGACTTAATGATAAAAAATCACGAACAATTACTTTACGTCCGTTAAATACTATAAAAGTATATGTATTGATGTTGATTGTCAAAATTAAAATTTTTATGTCATATCATTAAATTGATAATTTATTTTAAAAATGACATCCTTAAATAGAATGAAATTATCAAAATAATACTTTCATAATTAATTTTCTATTTTTTTGCTGATGTTCAGCTTTTACCTGTTAAAGCTGAACATCATAGGCCAACAGGGAAAATCAAACCCTTGTCAATACCAGAATGGAAGTGGGAGCATATTACTATGGATTTCGTAACTGGACTTCTCAAAAACAGAAGGGTAATGAAGTAATATGGGTAGTAGTGGATCGACTAACAAAATCAGCACATTTCTTATCCATTAAATTAGGCATGTCAGTAATATGGCGTATCAGTTAGCATTGCCACCAACATTAGCAGGAGTTCACAACACTTTTCATGTCTCAATGATACGAAAATACATACCAGATCCAAGCCATGTAATAGGTTCATATCCTATTGAGCTTAAGAAGACTTGACTTATGAAGAACAACCTGTGAAGATTTTAGATACTAAAGAGAAGAAATTAAGTCAATGTACCATCAAATATGTGAAAGTTCAATGGAGCAATCATACGAAACGAGAAGCTACTTGGGAACTCGAAGAAGATATAAAGCATAAACATCCAGATATTTTCAGTAAAGGTAATTTCGAGGACGAAATTCTTTAAAGGAGGTAGGAATGTAAGATACTAGAAAAAATATATATTTTATACAAGGTCCAAACAAAAATATAAATATTTCCTAGGGATAATAATAATAATAATAATAATGAATAAATATTTGTATAACTAAATTATATAAAACAAAGGGAATGGATCAGAGTGACTCATAGATTTTTTTTCCCACTACCGACTTTGGCAATATAACTGTCCAACTTCTCGGGAGCATGTGTCAATATTTCAATATTTCAATATTGTTATGATATTTCTTCTATCAACTCCATTGCTGGTCTCTTATAAAATATATTCATTTCCAATCTTACGATATTTCTCTATTAAATATAAGAAAAATAAATTCCTTATTTTCTCTATTTAATTATCTTTCCTTATAATAATATACTTGTAAATATTACTTGCATATGTGCGGTTCTATGGAATCGTGCATGCGCGGCTACTGCCACGTGTCAGGTCCTCTCGTGGCGTGACAATATGTATATACATTCAAGTCACTAATTTAGATCTCATGCATATCCCAAACTTTTGTTTTTGTAACTGGTTGACCTCAAACATTTAGCTTGAACAATCACCCATCGAACCATTCAGATAATTAGTTTACTATATAATGTGCAATTTTAAGTATGAATGACTACAATAATCTTAAATGCTTAAACTACAATGTTTATATATTTACGATTTGTATTTTTTAATTTGCATAAAATTAGTAATTTCTCTTGAAAAAAGTGCTTAATTGAATATCCATGATATATAGAACATTTGGTATTTTATTTTAGTTCTCAAGAAAAAAGTTTCCAATAATAATTAAACTTGATCAAAAGAATATTTTGTTTATATATGAAAAATAATCAACATTATTTCGAAAAATAATCAACATAATTTACTAATAATATTTTTTATAAATTATTACAATTATTGTCATGGTATATTTTTTTTTGTTGATAACGATCACGACGATGATGAATTACAGCAATAATTGGTGCATCTAGAAATAGTTAATTAATTGTGCATGAGGACGGGACAAGAAGTTGCAAGGAAACAAGTCAAACAACAAATAGCTCCACTGCCTCTGCCTGACAAAAGGTTTAGACACCCTCGTACAAGCTGCAGAGCCAAACACATGGCCGCTCCGCTCAGGCCTCAGGGCATCAGCCGTTCACGTTTCTCTGCACAACACATGGCGGGGTCCCGGGCATCGGGAGTCGTGAGCGTGAATCAGTTTGTTCTCGGACGCGTGGCAGGCCATGAATGATGAATCCCCCATTCGGCAATCCCCCAAAAGTTATTCGTTGCATTTACTACGTTGTTCTTCGTGTAGTCTATAGCCTATACGGCTATACCCAACGGTCCCAACCCAACCCAACCCGTTCGAATTGAATACTCTGTGTCACGGGTTGATCTTGATCCGTAAGCATTCTCTGAAAATCAGCACCGAACGGTTCGTTTCCGTGGGACCCTTCCCACTGCAAGCGTCTCCTCTGCCGCACTCAGGCGCAATTAATTATTGGCTTGCAGCTTTCGGTAAAATCAGATGATTCAGATCCCTCTGATTTCAGATTTTTTTTTATATACTAATTATATTATTAATAATAAGCGTGATAAAAATAAAATTTAAACAATAAGACCACTTTCAAATGACGTGGAACAAATTTATCACGACGTCTTTTGTAAAACAAAGTTGTAAACACGCTATTAGCAATGACATATTTATAAAGACGTCACTATCAGTTACGCGTTGTCATTCGTAAATTTCAAATTTTATTTTTATCACTCTTACTATTAATAATATAATTATTATATACAAAAAAACTGCTCTTATTTCATCCTCACCATGTTTATTTTTTTAATAACAATTCCGAACTATCACATCAAGATTCGCTCATTTAATTTTTAATAGGATAATTCATCGAATTTCTTACAGTAAAATCCATAGTTTTTCATATTTATATAGACGTCATCGGATGTTATTTATCTTATGGAAGAAAAATCATAGGTACAACAATTTAATATGTGATGTTATATTGTACATCACGGAAATCAAACCTCTAAAATAGGATACGAAAATACCATCAAACTTCTATTCATGAAATTTTAAACAAGAACACAAGTATTTCCTGGTTTTTATATTGGGAATGACTCAAATTTTATATTTGCTGCATGACACAAAGGCAACCAGAGGCGGAGGGAGACAAATTTCAATGGGTCCTGTGGGGGTCTAGTGAAAATTTTAACTACTTTTAAATAAATTAATCAACTATAAACATACTAAATAATGATTTTGAGAGATTTCAGTGGGGTCCTGTGACCCCACTTACTTCAACGTGGCTCCGCCACTGAAGGCAGCTCGTACCGGTATTCCGCCAATCGGAATAGTGGTATGGGCCAGCTATTAAAGAAGCCGCTGATAAATGATAATGTGGGACTATGAAGTGCGGAAGATTGGAAAACCTACAAAAAGACATACTAGATACCGAACCATCTAAGTCATGGAGTTGTCAAGTATCCATGAAATAAAGTAATTAAATAAGAGGAGGAATCCTTTCACAATGAATTGTTTTAACAATTTTAACAATAAATTTTTAAATAAATATAATTTAAAAAAAATAATAAAATATATATATTTCAAATATATTTTTTATATAGTATTTTAATTTTATATAATTTTATTATCATTTAACTCCATTAAATGATAATCAAAATTATATAAAATTTATAATTATATTATTCTAATAATTTTTGATAACACTATATATATATAAATATATATATCATTTTATAAAATTTAAAACACTATCAATGTACAATTAAAATAACATATATATATCAATTACAAGAACCCATTTCCACTAAATAATATCAATTACATACAGTAAAAGAGCATTATCTAAAGGGAAGAACTTATGGGGAGATTGTTAGCGGATCTAAGATGACTCGGTCAAAGATCATCAAGGAAGAGAGAAGCAAACTCATTAGCTCAGACTATAAAAATAGCGAATTAAGATGAAAAGACGATGCATGTACTATGTATAACTGTTGTTGAAGCTAAACTTCTCGAGCACATCAGAGAAGCAGCCACGCCGAAAATTGTCTGAGACACTCAAACACTATTGTTCTCGAAGAAGAACAACACCTACCTCCAACTATTTGAGAAAGAACCCATGACAATCTCACAAGATGCCATTAATAAAGATTCTTATCCTTCATTGCTTACAGATCTTCTCTCAATGGTTTATTTAGATTGCATAGGGGCTTCACATTTTATGAAATATTGATTTATCGTCATACCACCTTGTGAGATCGTCATAAACTCCATCTCAAATGGTTGAAAGAAGACATTGTTCTTCTTAGAGAAGAACATCTCTAGAATGTTATAGATGATAGGTAATAATACTGTTTTTCTGATGCAGTCAAACGACTCGACTTCAGCTCTGATATATTCGAGCGGCTCGTCTTCGACTCGTCATTAATTATCTCCAAAACATAATAATAAAGGTTAATTTTTAGTGTGCCCATTAAAAATATTTAAATTGCTAATATCCTCATCCAAACATTATAAATAGCTTATATCCCCATTCAAACTTCATTTATTTTTTTATATTCTCTTTTATGTATATAACTTATTTCAAACTTATTATAACTTGATTATTGTATCCTTTCAGAAATGAATATGTTCATCTTATTTTATTTCTAAAATTTTCTGTTTAATCAATTTTGATCGGATCGGATGAATATTTAGGTGGACTGAAAATAGAAAATAGAGATATATATTTTACACATAAATACGTATATAAATATGTATACATATAATATTAGTGTCTATGTAATCAATATGTATCGTATTTACATATCAGATGTGTCATATTGTTAAATATATATATTTATTTATTTAAATAATTTTGACAAGCTAGTACGTCCAACATGAGCACATGCGTACATCACGTATAGTATGTATAAAAATCCATGTAGCACTTCACGATTTTTCTATTTTTTTAACTTTGTCACAATTTTGAAATCATTCAGATTTATGTTATAATTTATTTTAAATTTTTTTAAATTTACATGTGCAACATAAGTGTCGATACGTAATAAATATATATAAATATGAATATATTTTATATGACATGTTAAACGTGTCACATATTTTAAATGTATATATTTATGTTTTAAATTTTTGACATATTAAAATACAAACGTCTAAATATATATTGATATAATATGTTAAATATATCATACACTTGTACGTGACACACCTAACATGATTTTACATTTCACTAGGTGACAACATTGCTTATTTTGCTTCTTGCAAACCTCATTCTCAAGTATGAAAGTATCTCTAATGTAGTAACCGGTTTTAAATTTTTTATTACTGTCATGTCAGATTTAATTAGAGAAGTTATTAATTACAGTTAACACCCTCTAATGCAGAAATTATCTCTAGATTTTATTTATGTCAAATCATTTAGCAAAAATAAAAAAGAAAAATAAATAGATTTAGTAAAAATAATCTCCAATGTTAAATTAAACGAGTTTCTAATTTAACGTGATAATTAAAATTGAGCTGCTAAAGTAGAAATTGAAGCTACATCTTCAATGTTAAAATAAAAAATAAACAGTAATATATAAAAATATAAAATCAATAGAAACTGACGCCATACTAGTAATAAACAGTAATATATAAAAGTATAAAAAAATTTGACGTCACCGTGACTCGAGAGATCGAAGCAACTGACGCCATACTAGTCGCACTGTTTTAATACCGGAATCCAAATTATACAAAAACATATACAACCAAAAATATTAAGAAATAATTATCAAGTCCCACATAAGATGCAGGAGTCTGATAGACTCCGACCGATACTGTCAAACAAGGGACAATTTAAGCTCTATAAGTTTGACAATATGATCAAGCAAGGGCGGATTTACAGGGTCACACATGGTTAAAATTTATCATGCACTTTTAATTTATTATTAATTTATTAATTTCAATACTCGATATATATCCATATCTCGACCCGTCCCTCTGATCAAGAAACATGCATCGATAACCAGCCCCATGTCGTCGTTCAAGAAATAAAAAAACCAGGCAGATATACATATGTAGACATTACATAAAGATGAAACCAATTGATCTACTCTTGGTAACAAGCATGATTTCTAGCCAGAGCTGGTCGCCTAGTCCTCAATTGATACCATTAATTTGAAGTTCAAAACATTGTGTAGCACAAACGTCCAGAAATAGAAGGTACAATATATCTTGCAATCTACATACTGATTGCTCCACAACTGACCCAAAATTAAATAACTATAATAAAATAATCAAACGAACATGGGAAATATTGGTTATAATGAAATGAAATGCAGGATGTTCATATCATATGTCCCGGTCCCGGTGGCACTCAGGGGACATGGTAGGGTAGCGGGATCGGTCGGTACAGTAGTTATATATGGTATACTTTTGGCGAACCCATTGGAGTCTCCGGTACTGCCACCCATCAAGGTCTTGGAAATCCTTCTGGTCCCACCACCGCATCCCCTGTGCAATATAAACAAATTAAATTTAGTAACAATTCCCTTATTATTAACATAATTATACTTGTTTCTGATAACCATTTTCAATTTGTTTATCTTGCAAGATCAAATCAAACCCCTTTACACACAAACACATGACAAGAGAGTTCAAAGGCAATACAATTAGAAACCTGGTGGATTTGAGCTCACAACATGCTCTAATAAAAAACATTCCAATCAAGTACTTTCTTTTATTTCAATGAATGCCAAACTAATTAAATTGTTGAAAAAAACACAGGCTAATTTAGAAAATAGTTCCATTGTCTCATTTTAGTAGTACTTTTAGCAGAACTGACCTGAGTAGCACAAAACTTAGCCTCAACAGAGGCCTCACAACCGTCAATGTGGAAACCCCGGTATGAGGCCACAAAGGGCGCCTTGGACCAATTGGTTTTCTCAAGGCCACCACGTGTGGCCCAGTCATCAGCATTCCAAAGGCTGGAGTACAGCTTCATCGGCTGGTTGAATGGATATCTCACCCCCAGATCCTTGCTGTTCTTGAACACTCGAATTGGTACATCATCCACAAAAAATCTGCAGTTTACAAAAAGAAAAATTATTTGTAATTGGACACTGAAGTTTCATGTAAGAGGATTAAGGTCCAGTGATCTGATTTGTGCTTCATTGTTTTGATTTCAGGACAAAAAATCATATAGGAAAGCTTTTTGTAAGTACAGTGATGTCCCTACCAGTGCCATCCTTTGTGGGTCAGGTGCAACTGTACAGGTAGATAATATCAAATGGAATAGTAGTCCTGTATCTGTATGGCCCTTTTCGAGTTTTTTTGGGGGCTATAAGCAATTTCAGAGAAATCTGAAGTGCAAATACGTATTTAATGCCACAAATATTAGATGTTCAGAATTTCAGAAACATATTTAGTCCGGAGAGTAGGCAAAGGTGAGCCAGTATAATAAAAGCAGTTAATTCTTCACAGCTGACAGGAATAGTATGAAGACAGGAATAGTGAATAGAGATTCTAAAACAACCACTGCTTGGTAACAAAAAAAAAACTACTACTGGCATCTTAACTACAGCGCCAATTCTTTTCATAAATGGAGGTGGTGGAAGAACCTTGGCTCTTGAGGCATATCATTGTATTTGATTGCCATTTTCAGTTTTCCTGTGACTTGTTTATGTGGCCAATGAGTTTCAAGAAATGGGCTTTCTAGGTTATTTGTGGCTGATCTACACTCTTGCAGTGTGGTGAGTTGTGTAATTTCTATTATTCTATATGTACTTTTTTTTATGATTTCAGTTGCCAAAGCATGCTCTTAAATAATAATATAAATAATAAATAGGCCGTTTCTGGTAAGACCCAGCAGAAGCATACTAGAATTAACTATGGTGTTTATAGCATTGTTGAAGGATTGGAACTGAAACTTCTAATAAGCAATTAAATTAAATTATAACCTCACCAAAATGTGAACTGCAAAATAAGACGGGAACATAGAACATTTGATTATTTTACTAGTCAACCAATCTGATGCTAATTTTAATAGAAGAAACCTCATTTACTTTTCCTCTTTTGTCTTAATTTGTGTTAAAAAGGAAGGAGAATATGACTGCTAAAATAAATTAAGAGAAAAAAATGAACATACACAATTTGGTACATATTCCAGAGAATAGAGTAGGAGTGGTAATCTTTTGTCGGATCAAACCAGAGGTAGATTCTCTGTTCTCTGTCTCCTTTTCCTCCAGTGAAGACATTGGTTTGCAAGATGTACGGTTGCCCAGTTCGGTTACCCAAGAACTCAAAGTCTATCTCATCATGCTCTGAGTTTTGAGACGATAACTAGCAAAGAAGCAGAATTGAAATTTAAGTAGGGATAAGTTTAGACTATTCTTTTGCTACATTTGATTTCTTCTTCAACTTCAGTTTTTTTTTTTGGTAAGAGAGAATAGTCAAGCACTGCATTCTCTTCCCTTGATTTTTTTTTTCAAAATTAGATACCTCCTTTTAATCCAGTCACTTCAGTGAAAATTTCCTCTTTTTTTGTCTATTGAACTTTCAGTAACTACGTTCCTTAATAATTTTTGAATTTAAAGTAGCATTTAAGAGATGAAGATAGGTTTTGAACAAAATGGGGTTGGATAAGGACATACATAAAAGGCCGTGACAGTGCCAGCTGAGTCTCCTGGGACCATCTTTATTTGCATGCTAAAATGTCCAAATAGGTATGACCCCTTTGACTGAAATCCAGTTCCTGAGCAGATTTGGAAAAGATAAAACAAAAGAAAAGCAAATGTATCAGCAGAAATTCCTCTAACAAAATACATAATTGAAATTTTTTAAAGAATAAAAGATTCAATAAGAAAATTAGCAAATGGATTGTTTATTTGTTATTTTTTTCTGTATTGAAGAGTTAACGGAAAAGGCCAATACCATACATAAGCAATTATGTAATCAAATCCACACAGTAGTTTGACAAGGACAAAAAATGACAATACTGATCACCTTTGTAATCAAACCCTTACAAGGGAACGAGCAGCTGGCCAAAGAAAGTAAAATGGGGAATTGCATTCTCTTCCCAGTGTATCATTTTATTGTATATTGTAGAATACCTGTGGATTTGTCAAGGACGAGCTGGATATCATTGCCGCCGTTAAAGTACCTGATGTGGTCATAAGCCCAAGTTGGTACATAGTTTTTACCGAATGGTACATTCATGGGTTTTCTTGGTGGGCTCGCATCTGTGCTAACAATGGCTAAACTGATCATAGATAGCCATAGACAAAGCAAGCAAGAGAATGGAGGAGAGGAGGGCATCATAGAGTGAATGTATTGAGTAGTCTTCAGTGTTCATTGAAGCTGGGGAGTGTGGTACTGGGGGTGGGGGTCTTTATGGAGGCAGATCTTTCGGCTATTTTGCATGTAGACGGTCCAAAGTTTCAAATTTTATGAAATTGACCTACTGTCATGCTAAACCCCGTAAATGTTGTAGGATTCAAATATTAAGATAATAATGTTCGACAATATTACTTTATATGTTTTCTTAAAAGATATCTGCAAGATTTTTTTACTTTACTAAACTAAAATAATTATATCAATTTTGAGTAATTCTAGATTATATCTAATTTTTATGCTATATCCAATTTTGTGGTATATTTTTATGAGAAATTTTGTTCACATGGAAAAAATAAATTATAGTTGTGTTACTAATGATTTAGATAAAATATATATTAAATTTAAAATAATTTAGAGTTTAACTAGTCATTCATCACAGAATCATTGAATCTTCATTGTTAAAATTTTAAAATATTTATGATGGAAGATTAAATCTTTTCTTTTTCAAATTAATTAAAATTTTATATAATTACATCTATGTAATTTAAAATAAATTCATGATTTTAATTTTTAATTTAAACAAAATTTCTCCAAAATGAACTATAAGAGTTGAATATACAATTATATTCTAAAAATTAGATGTATAATAGAATCACTCCGGAAATATTATCGGCACTAAAAAAATCTCCACAATGTAAATAAAGATAGCCCAAGATATAATATATAGTATGAATGTCATTAATCCATATATTTCTTTTATGAGTCAATTAGATTCAGACAAATAAAAAAATAATATCCAGCTCATCGAACAAAGTTATCATAATTTAATAGATTAGTTTTGCTCTTATTACTTAGAATATAATATAAAAGCATCTGATTTGTAAATGACTTGAAATTGTAATTTTAGATACGGAGAGTACATTCGAATTTAGTAATATTTCTAAATTAACAAGTTTTCTTAAAATGACATATCAACAATTATAATTTATTTGTGTTAATAAATTATTCTCTTGACCATTAGTATAGATATGATGATGGATGTGACAGTTTAAGAAAAAAATCTGAAATTTGTTCCTTAAAAGACTAGACTTATCATCTTATTTATATAAATTGATTTGACTATTTTCTCCCCCAATTAAAAACTATTATATTAGCAAATTAAAAGTTACATAGATAAAAAAAATTTGAAATTAATACATAAGAAATTATTACATAGATAATGTGACAACTAACAACTAGCATGCAAAAATATTATATTAATGAATTTAAAAATTACATAGATAAAACATCTTGAAATTAATATGTAAGAAATTATTACATAATAATGTGACCACTAACAACTAGCAATTGAATTAGCAAGTTGCTCTATAACAAGTTTTTTTGGAATTCAGAAACTTTCGAGGGTGCATATATGAAAACAAAAAGGGTAGTAACAATGGGCCATGTGCATTAAATGTACTTATATTAATTGAATAAAGCTGTGTCATGTCATGTCCAGAGGTTCTGTGAGTTTTTGTTTTGTTCCTCTGAGAAAGGAAAGGAGGAGTATCATGGGGACTGGAGAGCACAGCTCTAGGGTAGTGTACCTGTTCCTCGTTGATTGGTTGGTTGGGTGATGGGTCTATCCTCCTCATCCACATTAAAATATCACTGGAGTTTCCTCAAAAAAAAAATATATCACTGGAGTTGTTACCAGTGGCCCAAAAAATATTCTCTGTTATCTACCACACAGAATATAAAAAAGATATTAGTTTCCAAAACATAGAAATTTGTTCAGGTAAATACAAGAAAGCTTACTAATATAAGGAGCTTTAGAGTAACTTTCACTGGTATTAATGCATATCTCCAGTTTGACCTCAAAGGAGACTGCAAAGACTAGGAGTCATGGACATAACAGATATGCCATGTGCGTGCTCACCACTGCTTGGGTACTGATGAATCTGTTGTTGCAAGTATAGAAAACTAATAGAAACAATAGAATGCCATGTTACCAATGAACAACACAACTTCCTTCGTGTATCCAAGAAATTTCGGTGCGAGACCAAGAGACAGATGCGTGTGGAACTGTGGATGCCTGGCAGTCTGGCACTGGCAGCCATTTCTAATTTTTTTTGGAACTTACATATTAACAATGCATGGTGTGATGGTGGAAGGAGACTGGTGTCTGGTTGGTTAGCAACTTAGCGAGGGACAATTAAATATAAGCTGGACAGAGACGGAGACGGTTCCAGTCATCTTCGCAACAGATACCGATGATTCTGACTTGTGGGCCCACTCAACACTACAAGATGATATTGGGGGTCCCGCAGCACCACCAGGCCAGAAGTCCCAGAACCAGCCCAACAAGGCAACAATGTGATCCCTATTCTGTAGTCTCTACAACGTGGTCCGCTGCTGGACGCTGATCTGTCCGATTGTTTACGAATCAAATTCCAATCGGATCTGCTCTATTTGAAATTTGAATTTATTAAAAATATATTAAATTTGTACACACATTATAGAGTTTTACTCAATGTTTTAAAACACAGATTTTATATTGTCATCGAATATCGCGGTATATAAATTTTATTTTCATGTCGAGTTTTATATGCAGATTTTATATCTAATAATATAACAGGGAGGGATTCCTTGTCAATGAGCTATTTTGACAATCTTGATAATGGATATTCAAATAAATATGAAAAAAATATAAAAATATAAAATAGTTTATACATACGTTCTATTACTTATAGATTGATAGTGATTCAAATTTGATGTAATTTTATTATCGTTTGATAGTCCATCAAAGACCATCAAAATTTTATGTAATTTACAACGGTTCTAATTTAATGATTATTGATGAACTATCAAACATTAATGAAATTGCATTAAATTTGAATTACTATCAATTTACAATGAAAATAACGTTTCTACAAAGATTTTATATTTATGATTTTTTTCGAATTTGTTTCAAAATCTATTGTCAAGATTGACAAAATAGCCATTGTCAAGTGATCCCTCATAATACAGTTTTATATATATAATAATTATATTATTAATAATAAGAGTGATAAAAATAAAATTTGAAATATACGAATGACTGCGCGCCAATGGTAGTGGCGTGGAGCAAATGCGTCATTGGTAGGGACGTTTTTGTGTAAAACAGTGTAAACACGCCACTGACAGTGGAGCGTTTGCTCTTGCTCATATGATCACAATTTCATTTTCATTTGATCAACATCACTACTGCCACTAAAGACGCCATTGGAAGTGACAAGTTTACAAAGACGCCACTGGAAGTGGCGCGTTTACACTGTTTTACACAAAGACGCCACTGGCAGTGACGCGTTTGCTCCACGCCACTACCAGTGGCACGCTGCCATTCATAGATTTCAATTTTTGCTTTTATCACTCTTATTATTAAAAATATAATTATTATAATTATTATATACAAAAAAAAAATCTGCTCATAATACAATGAATATAAGCAGAAAATATTCAAAAAGAAGGTGGTTTAGTGGTTTTGGTACTTATACAATAGCACATTTATGTAAGTTTGAATCTCAACAAATACATATTATTTTTCTAAATTTTGAAGATATTTTTTTTTGTTTTTATGATATATATATATATATATATCATATATCATATATCGGACACATTTTTTCTGATTTTCTATGACATATACTGTATACTAGGCCACATAGACCGCATATTAAACCACACATATTGTATACCAAACCAAAACAACATATTAATATCACATATTATTTTGAGCACGATCTGACCATCGTATATGCATATAAGAATGCATTTTAAAACATTGGTTTCACTATGGTGAGTCACGAAATACAAAATATATTTGTACTTCATGCTTTTATATTTCATTTTTATATTCAAAAGAATTATAAAAAATATTTAATATGATCCTATATTAAAATCTCTTTGAAGATCAAAATTTATTTATTTTTTTGAAAAAAATCTATTATTTTAGGGATAGAAAATTCATTGATATAATAACTTCTAAACCATCGAACAATAGCAATTTTATATCATTCAAAAAAAATTGCTAGAAGTTTTTGAAAAAAAATATAAAATTTGATCTTTAAGTTCATTTTAACATAGATTAGATCATGTTGAATGACTTTGATCGGCTTTTCGAATTTGGAATTAAAAGATATGAGGTGAAATATAAAAGCTTCATGACTCATCATGAAATATCAAAATTTATTATTTTTTAGAGTTTTCTTGTTTTTCAAATTTTTTTAAAGATGATTCTAATAAAATAATATTGTTTACAACTCAAATCATCTATAAATTTGTAATTTTAAGGATATCTTTCTTTATATAATTCCAAGATAATTTTGTAGCAATATGAATTCAGAAATCTCCAGATCTCTATACAACGTCTAGTATTCGACTTGTTCAATCCACATTCCTAATAAAAAAGAATATTTACGGTTGACTGCTATTGTAAAATATTTTTAGTGTGAAAATGAAGCAGCCAATAACAGTTGATTTTCTATATATGAAACGAGTTAAAAATAAAATATTTCTCAAGTTGCATCCACGTAGATCATATCATACATAGTGTTATTATTTTAAACATTTTAATAAAAAATCCAAAATTTTGATATAAATTCTACTCAGATCCGTTACGATACGATTTTAAATTACATACGGTTCTTAATTTTTGATATAAAATGTCTGGACAAGGAACTGATCCGATCGAAGACTACATTTCATCAGTCTTCTAAATTAACATTGCACAATAAATTCGCCACTGTTCAGTGCTGCGGGGCCCAAATACAGAGGCCTGTTTCAGGGTACTGATCTGAAAATATTAAACTTTAAGAAAAAATGGTTGAAAAAAAAAATCCAAGTAAAAACAACAATATGTAAATTGACTAGGAATGACAATAAAACCCATGACCCGCGCCGCCTACCCGGATCCGCTCGACCCGACGGCCAACCCGTCCGGCCCGGAGGGCAAACAGATAGGACTGGGTCGGACGGGTACGGATTTAGGGTGAGATCCGCCCGTAATATCAATAACATATAATATGTATTTATATGTGTTATGTATAATTGTATAATTGTATATAAGCAACTTATCAAATTAGATAAAATTAATAATTTAACTAATATAATGTTCATTTAAATTAATTCTTTTAATTAAATATCACAATTTGTAAATTGAGTACTTGAGTTGGTACAAATATTTAATAATTTTTAGACTTAAAAAATTAATTTATACTATGATAGTGTAAATATTTAATAATATTTTAGTTTAAAAACAATAATCATTCTCTAAATATATAAAATTAAGAAGAGGGAAATCTTTAACCAAAGAATTTAATTAAAAAAATATAACAATAAAATATCGTTGATAAAGTCGGGTCGGGGCGGAGGACGGGTAGATCCGTCAAACATTATGGGCGTGCCGGGTCATCAATTTAGGTTTGAAGGTAAGAGCGGGTAGGCCGGGTCGAAGTTTTGAAAGACGGGCTGGACTCCGGATTTGACATAAATCAGGCCTGACCCAGCCCATTGCCATCTCTAAAATTGACGATGGTGCTATACTTATCAGGTACATATCCTTTGGAGAGCTTTTTTTGAAGAGCTCTGAAGGTTTTTTTATTGTGAATCGTCCGATCGCTCATCAACGGTTTTGATTTAATAATAAACACAATTTTTGATGCAGAAGAATTTTTATATTGTTAAATTAAAATCGTTGATGAACAATCGGACGGTTCACAACAAAAACAAAAATATAGTAGACTCCAGAGAAAGTCCTGGAGGATGTGCGTCCATACTTATCGTGTTAATTAGAGATGGAATATAATTTTCTTCCGGCTGTTTTTTACGCCTTCGCCACTCTCTTTGCGTTACTAGTGCCTTGTGGAACTAACGCCTTTCTTTCGATCATTTTGTCGAACACTTCTTGTGCATTGTCTCCGTCTTTCTTTCCTAGCTGTTATCATCATTGCTGGTGCCAATGGAAAGTGGCAAGGAGAAGAAAGACGCGGTTAGACTCGTGAGAGAATCGGTTATCCCCATCTTAAAGCCCAAGCTTATAATGAAGCTCGCGGATCTCATCGGTACTGAAAATTTTATTTGGTTTGCACTTGAGTTAAAGATTTTCACCTTCTTTGGGTCTTTTGTTGTTGTAAACTTGTGTTTTTTGGATCTGAATGTGGATCATTCTCAAATCTCCTATTTACTCTCGGCTTTAAATTTTACTCATGAACCATGGCGGCAATTGCTGGGAAATTTTTATTCATTTTTTTGTTCTTTTTCCATTTTAACATTGTTTGGGATTAGGTCAATTGTACTTGGGGTTTTAAATCCCTTGTCTCAAATTGAAGTTTCAACTATGACATTTCACATTTACAAACCAAAAATGTTTGTAGAATTTCTGATACTGGCTTGTCAGAACTGTACATCATACACGCACTGGTACTAGTAAGGTACCGCCATAGAATATCAAATAAATGAAGGCTTTTTATCTGCAACTATGACATGGATTCATAATATTTTTCTTAATTTTTTAAAAGAGCAAGAGTCAGACCGTGTTGAATTTCTGAAGCTGTGCAAAAGAGTGGAGTACACAGTTCGGGCTTGGTATCTTCTCCAGTTTGAGGATATGATGGTACTTTCTCCTTCTCTTGCTTCATATTAGGAAAATTAAGCCCTTTCGAAAATGAATAACACTGCATTTAGCAAGCAGCATTGACTAGGTAGTTCAGCCATGGATTGCAATTATATCTTGATTTAACCAGTTATGATATAGTTAGACCAGAATTGTGGAAGAAAATTATATATTCTATCTTAATATGTGTAGGAAAAAGCTAAAGTACATACCTGCTGAACAAAACAACTTTGTAAATTGATAGTGGTGCTACTTTGGATCAAATCTGTGATATATTGTGCTCCAATATAGGTACTGTAGATGGTATATACTAGCACTTCGAAAGTGCTTTTGCGGATAAGCTGGAGTAGGAGTTATAGATACCTATATAACTTATGATTTCTAATGATGACATCATATGTTTTCAGGAGCTGTATTCACTGTTTGACCCGGTGTATGGTGGACCAGTACTAGAGAAGCAAAACTTCTCACAAGAGGAAATTGATGTACTTGAGCAGAACTTTCTTTCCTATTTCGTCAAGGTCAGATTTTTTCCTTTTGCAATGTGGTTTAGTTCTATTATATTGGAAATTTGAGAAATTTAATTCTCTCTGCTGTGGAGCTATAGCCCTAAATAAGCACCTACCAAGAAACACTAATGATGATTTATCATAACTGAAAGAGTATATTGTTTCTCCAACTACATTTTTTGTAAGATCATTCATAGTCAACTCACTTTGTTTGTGCTCTGTCAAAGAAAATGGAATGAACATTCTTGCTGTTTTTCTTTATTTCTCTCTTGAGTCATCTTCTCCATTACCTGCATCTACTCCCTTTGTCTTTAAACTGACAATAGAAAAGGGAGAACGGAGAAGTGGAGAAACTAAAACGGAGAAGAGAGAGATGTGGGATGTAATGGAGAAGTGGTAAGAGGAGAACTTAAGAGCAAAGAGAATAACATTTTGTTTGTTTAATTGAGACAAATGGAAGTTCATTACGGCTAATATCCCAGTAGAGTGGTGAATTTGTGAACTGTGATTAGTTTAGTCACCTCCAGAAAAAAAATATACTAATCATTTATTTCCCAGGATGGATATGTTTTGGAATTCCTGGACGAAGTTATTTGAAAAACTTTAACAAGCCCATCTTCTTATCTCATTTCATACTTATAAAATTATTAAACAGATGATGGAAAAGAGCAACTTTAACATAGTAACTGATGATGACATTGAAGTGGCACAGTCATCGCAATACTTGTTAAATCTTCCTATTAAAGTGGATGAATCTAAGGTTAGTATGATGAACTTTCTCCATCTTGTACTTTAAATTTCTGATTGTTTGTCTTTTCTGTTTTTGTACAGCTGGATAAAAAGCTTTTGTCGAAGTATTTCAAGGATCATCCCCATGAAAACCTACCTGAGTTTTCTGACAAGGTACTTCTGTTACCCCTTTCCTGGTCTCCAGTAAATATTTGATTAAGTAGAAGTTAAAAATCATTTTCTTTCTAGTTTACACATTTTTTTTACTTCAAAAATAGAAGTTAGCATGTATCTTTAATTTGACTTACTTTTCTCATATATTTTTTTTGCAGTATGTGATATTCCGGAGGGGAATTGGTATTGACTGTACCACTGATTATTTTTTCATGGCAAAGTTGGATATGATTATATCACGCATCTGGTCTTGGTTCCTTGGGAAGACAATGTATTTGTCCTTTCTTTTTCTTGTACTGGCTATGGATTAGACTGGTTCATTCCAAAGAAAGTCAAATATTTGATCAAATATAAGTAAATACATCTCTGGCGGCAAACAGTTCTTCAAGTCTAAATATGATTTTATTTTTCATGATCAGGCTTGACAAAATATTCATGCGAAAAAAGATATCGAAAAGAATTATGAAGAAACCTGATGAGATGAATGGAGGAGAGTCAGAGGAAGAGCTCTATGTAGAGAGAATAAGGCTAGAGAGCATGGATATGAGGTTATTCTCTCTCTCTTTTTTTTTTAAATTCCTATTTGTGGTTTTACTATATTGGGCTTATGCACTATGGAATTACCTTTTTTGAGGATCCATGCTTCAAATTTGTTTGTAATTTCACCTTTTATTATTCATTGTGTTTGATTTTGCTGCTTCTTTGAATTGTTCTGCAGTATTGGTAATTTATTCAGCAAGAACACAATACAGGAGCCTACCTTTGATCGCGTGATTGTCATATATAGGTAGCCTTTACATATATATCACTTTTTGGGACATAATGTTACTTGATAGTACATGTTTGATGTTTTATTTTCTCTTTGGTATTAGCCGTACCGAAGTCAAAATGAACCAGTGTGGGTATTTCTGTACTGTATGGAGGGTTGCACTGGTACCAAACCTGACTTGCGCTATACAATATTTTCTATTTTAGGAGAGCTGGAACAGAGAGCAAACCAGAGAGAGGCATTTATGTAAAACATTTCAAAAATATTCCAATGGCTGATATGGAATTGGTTTTGGTGAGTACAATGAAACCACTTGGAAACATTTCTTGGAGTAAAATACTTTATTATTTACGACTCTCTCTCTCTCTTTCACACACACACACACACACACACATCTGCACATTTCCTTGGGGAACTCAAATTCTTCTCTTTTTTATTATTTTTTGTTTTGAAGAAAAGCTACATCTATTTTAATATTTGATTTTTTTTTTTGCCTTGTAGCCTGAGAAGAAAAACCCAAGTCTGACTCCAATGGATTGGGTCCAGTTTCTAGTTTCTGTTGTAATTGGCCTTGTAAGTTATCCTTTTGCAAATATGTCCTTTTTTCCCCTTTTGAGGAGCTATCTGATGCACATGACCATCATTTGTTTCAATAAATAATTCATGGTCCAAATTCCAAACTGAAAGAGTGACCTTTTGTTTTGTTCTATCTTGAGAGTAAATACATTTACATTAAGAGTTGTAAAAGTTCTGTTTGTTCTATATATATGATCAAGGAGCCAAAACTGAAAATTCAATGGTCCGCTGAGATTTATTTGGTCAATAGTTTTTACTGACTTCAGATCTTGTACAAATGAACTTTCTGTTCTGTATTTTTTATGTAAATGCACTATCCTGAAGACAAGACAACCAATTCATATTTTCCATTAGAAATTAAAATTTTTATTTGTCAACACAAAAGTTCATGCATTCATGGCCATGATGGGAACGGAAAGCAAGAACATTAAAGCACCATTGTTATATTATTTACACAATTTTTTTTTATCTTTCAACAACAATGACAACGACAACAACAAAGCCTTTAGTCCCAAATAAATTGGGGCAAGCTAGAATGAAACCCAATCAAAGTCATCATATATTTTTTTTAATCTTTGGTCTGGTAATATTTTAGTTTACTCTTCATAGGTCACACTTGTTAGTTCACTTGAAATGCCCAAAGCTGATATATGGGTGGTGGTGGCTATTCTCTCGGCACTTGCTGGCTACTGTGCTAAGATCTATTTCTCGTTAAGTCTTTTATGAAATTACCACAGTTTTTGTTAGTTTATTGAAAATATATATGTAAAACTGCAAAATGATTAAAGGAAAAAGATCACTTCAAATGCAGATGTAGTACCAGTGGCTATTACCTTGCCTGACCTTAATGCTTTAATAGTTGGTTTTATTAAACATGTCACCTTTTTTTTTTTTGGCATTTGTTCCTTACAGGTTTCAGCAGAATATGGAGACATACAGAAATTTGATAACACAGTCAATGTATAACAAACAGCTAGATAGTGGAAGAGGCACTCTGTTACACTTGTGTGATGATGTGATCCAACAAGAAGTTAGACATATTAGATTGTTCAAGTTTGAATTAATTAATAGGAATATAAGAAGAATTAGGCTATGGTGCTACGCGTAGTTACAACAACAACAACAACAACAACAACAACAACAACAATGCCTTTAATTCCAAATAAATTAGTGCTACGCGTAGTTAATGAATCAAATTTGTTACGGACTAAAAAATATAGGTAAATCATTTTCAAATCTTGATTTATGGATCTCAATAAATTCTTTATATAAAAATATGATGAGATATAAAATTTTTCTATTTTTCAAATTTTCTAAGTATTAGTTTTGGATTTTTTAAAATGATTCAATAATAATAATAAATACATATTTTCTAGGTCATTTTTAAAAATCCAAAACTAATAGTTAGAAAATTCAAAAAATAGAAATTTTTTATATCCCATCATATTTTGATATAAAGAATTTATTGAGACCCATAAATCAAGATTTGAAGATGCTTTTAACTATGTTTTTGAGTCCGTAGCAAATTTGATCATTAACTATGCGTAGCATCATAGCCTAAGAATATTTCTTCTCTTATTTTATTCACATTAGCAGTTGCAAAACTTTTCAGGTTAAAGAGGTGATAATATCATACTTTATTCTGATGGAGCAAGGAAAGGCAACAACTACGGTAAGCTTTTCTGCAAATGCATGTGTATCAGGACATTCCAGGCTGGTTCATACCAAACAGAAGTTTATTAAAAATATAACTTAAATGAACAACACATTAAGGACAATGGTGTCCTTATTTGAACAGGATCTTGATTTGAGATGCGAGGATCTAATACAAGAAGAATTTGGTGTGCAATGCAACTTTGACGTGCACGATGCTGTGCAAAAGCTAGAGAGGCTTGGCATTGTGCAAAGAGTCAGTTTACATGTTAATTATTATCTTTTCAATATGCTTCATAAATATGTGAAAGACCAATCTAAATTGTGCTGCAACAGTTTTTTAGCCCAAATAGCCTCAACATATGCTCCTACACAAATGAGAATTATACAGTACACCTTGCAGTATTTTGCTGGAGTTATCTGTATCTTTCACAAGTTCAAAATTTAAATTATATATAATGTTCAATTTGAATGGTCTGCTTTCAAGAATCTGATATGAATACCTGCTTAAATGCCTCTTTATTTAATTCTTTTAAGACCCAAAACATCCTTCTTTCTTACTCTGCTGCTACACTTATTTAAGAGAGAACATCAATGCAGTGTATACTATGATATATCCATGTTCTGTTAATTAACTCATTTTCAATGCTTTTCCTTTGTCTCAATTTAGTACTTATATTACAGTTCATGAAGCTGTGAGAATGATGTTTACTGTGTACACAATTATATGGTCAGGATTCCATTGGAAGGATATATTGTCTTCCACTAAAGTTGGCCAATGAGATAATCGGGCCTACCACAGAAGAAGCTGTGCTCAAAGCCAAGCACATCACTTGATATCTTTTGTTCATACTACATAGTGGTAATTAACTATTCTTAACCTAGTGTTATGCTACCATCTAGAAAAGGGTATTTGGTTAATATAACTATGACCTACTACAAACCATCTGCTCCCTTTGATTTGAAGACAATACGAGATGGTTTGGAGTATTTGGGCCTGTAACATCATGCCCTTAAATGAATCTCAGTCTTTAAATTTGTTTTGCTCTTCATGCTGGATAAAGGCTTACCTGAGACATCTTATGATTTGGTCAAATGATAGGATAGTGAAACTTTTGTTCTGTACCTACACCGTATCAGGCAGTTATTGCTTTTTTCATCCTGCTGAAATTTAAGAACTACTAATCACATTGTAGTTAGTGGAAAGAAAAATCTCCAATTGTTATTTGCACCATAACAGCTTGGTAAATAACTAAATATAGTACTGGAGATACCAGCAATGCCTTTATATACCTTGCTAAATGTCTTTTGCCAAGAAGTTGTATACTTTGTTCCTGAAAACTGTGAGGTTTTTTATACTAGGTTTTGCACAGATTGTAGGACTGCTGGTACTGATGATTAGGAGTTTTGCAAACCTTAACTAATCTTGGGACGTTTTAGCAAATCCTTTTGTGTCTTTTTATGTAAGATTATACTTATGCCTATTTCAATAATTATCAGAAGCAACAAAACTAAAACCTTTGTTTATTTTCAGATTTGTAGTCCGTGGGGGTAGATTTTGTGCTGATGAAGTGCTTTTAAAGGCAAATAAATTTTGTTTATTGACCCATTTTAAAGAAAGTGCCAATGAAAAGCTGAATTTGAGATATGTCGTTCCATCCTAAATTCACGTGAAAAATGAGTAGATTTGAAAGACAGTTAGAACCAATATGTTTTCAATTTCGACCTCGTCATCGTTTATAAAACAGGTCTGAAGTCTCTTTTTTCTTAAAAAAGAGGTGCCAGTTAATTAAGTTTTATTGTCCACTGACATCTATTTTATAAAAAAAGTTTTTTTTAGAGAAGGATTCAATTATTATCATTTTGATGCCACATCGGTGCCATTAAAATTAAATATCAAATAACTATTATTTAAATTCTTAAATAACAAAACTAATTGAAGGAATATTTTATAAATATCATCTTATATATGTATACAAAAAATTATATCATTTCGATATTATTTATATAGGCATCAAGAGTTAATAAAATCAACGGATCAAATTTTACAATTTAGAAATGTTATTTGATGGCTATTCAAATAAAGTTAATTTTTTTTTTTTTTTTCATATACATACAATTGAGATCAATTGAGATGATATAGAATATATCTAATGGTTCACATTTTTAAATTTATACATAAATAAATAAATAGATATTACGGGCATCAAAAAAATGATAATTGGATCCTTCTCTTTTTTTTATTACATTATTCTAAAGTATTCTAATATTCTTGACTTCTGCTGGCCACAGCAATTGTATGAACGGACTTCGATTATTTTTCTCGACGCAGATTATTTTAATTAATTTTCCTGGGGAGTCACAGTTCACATTTCATATTTCATTATTTCAGTGCCTCCGAAGATTCTAAAAAATATATAAAACAAATCCATGAAAAAAAAATGAAAGAAAACAATATTTGCAATTGGACATGCTATATATAAAGTATATATATGTTTGCACTTCTTCTTCTCCACCTCTCTACATGTGATACACGAGATTTCTGCACTTGAACCCTGTTTCTTTCCCTGTTTCATTTTCTCTTGTTGATTCAATGGATGTCAGCGCCATGATTGTAAGGAAGACGCCGAAACGGGAGGCGGTGCGGCTGGTGAAGGATTCAGTTATTCCAATTTCTAATAGTAGAATTGTAGAAGAGCTAGTTGAGGGTCTGATTGGTATAAATCTTAACTTAATTTCCAGCCTCAAATTTTGAGTTTGTACTTTTTGTAGATCATACTTCGAGTCTTTGTGTAACTTGTGTAGATTATTTGTTATTGTATTCAAGCTTTTGTGCCAGTACACATTTATTTTTCTTTTTTGAGAGAGAATGAAGGCCAAGCCAATATTAACTTGTTGTTGCTGATTTTTAAAAATCCAAAATAAATACTTAGAAAACTCGAAATACCTCAAATTTTTGTATCCCTCAATATTTTGATATGAAGAATTTAATGAGAATGATAATTTTGAATTTCGGATATGTTACGATAAAATTTGAGCCATATGCATTTGAACTCGAAATGCAAACGTTTTCACAATAATCTAACTCTCTCTCTATATATAATGAAGGTTCTTGTTAATGATCAGGCATTTATTATTTTTAAATACATTTGATGAACTTGAACATGGATCATTACATAGATATATTTGATTAATTAATCGCTAAATAAAAAAAACCCTTAAATAGCACCAGACTTAATAAGCAAATCTGTCATAAACTTAGAAAAATCGTAGCTGTAGTTTTTGAATTCACCATTTTTTTGCACTTACAACTTAAGCATCTCAAATTGCACCAAGATATATACTGACAATTAATATAGAGAGGCGCACGAATCTCTCTAAAACCCCAACCCCTCATAAGCTAACCAACCTAGCTATAACTTGTTGATAGGGGCGATCAGGGTAATTTTGGATTGTAATAATTTATGAGATTCAAATAAATTAGTACTAGTGATTTAATATATATTCTTATCTAATAAAAAACTATAAAAATAATAATATTTTATATATTAAAAATAAGAATAAAATAAAACTTAAAATAATAAATAATTAAGTCGATAAAGAAAATTTTCTTTATGGAACTTCATATTTTGATATTTTTATATAAGATTTCATTATGCACGATATTAATTTTTTTTTCAATAAAAATAATCAGACAATCTATGGGGGCAAAAAAAATTTTCCAAAAGGAGCAGATTACCGAAAACGTTATCTAAAAATATTATTTTTCAAAATCGGAGGGGACAACTGCCCTTGGTCCTTTATGGATCTTCCCATGGGCCCAATGTATTTGGGTCTCATCCCAGTCCATATCTGTTTGGAGACCAGTTTAGGATACTTTAAAAGAATAACAAGTACAAATGCTAATTATTTGATTGAATTTCAGTTTCGACATATTTATTTATGATATAAAAAAAGATCTATAAATAAAAATCTCAGACCTACTAAAAGATGATTCAGAACATAGCTAGCTATCATGTACTTCCACTAGACATATTCAGATTAGTGTTCAGTATACTATATCTATAATGAACACACATCACTTGTTCATAAATTTGATAGGATGATCTATATTATTTACATTTATGTTCATAAAATATGATAAGATATGGTGTTTGTTTCATCGTATTTTTTTTAAAATTTGATCCACGTTCTAAGACCTTCATACTGCAAATAATATTATCTAACACAACATAAAAAACACAAATAATTCAATAAACCACTGTAATTACTTGTAGAACAAGGAAGCTCATCAACTGACTTTTAAATTGCAATGGCCCGAAATTTAATGGTCTCTAAATCATTACCAATGATATTTAAATTGAATAAAACATTAATTTTATGTTATCTATATTTCCAACTATACATCTATGAGTTCACTTTTCACTTTTCAATTTGATCTTTGGACGATGACTCTAGAGTACATCCAACCTCCTATAATAGATATATTATTTAAAAAAAAAATTCAACTAAAAGACAAAAAAACGCAGATAAATCTATAGCAAACAAGTTTCAATTATTTAAGTAGGACACATTCCAAATTTGGATTGATTTGAAGAAGTTTAGTCTTCCATCAAATAACTTAAAATCTCTATGATGGAGTTTTAAATGATTTATGATGATGAACAAAAAAAAAATTTCAAATTGACACATTTGATACACCCTATCTACTTAAAATTGAGATACATTTACAATTTTAATTCTATAATTGAATATTCTTTAAGACTACTTATGCTATAATTATTTTTTTTATTATAAAAAAAATAAGATTGAGATTGACGGTTGTGATTCATATAAATACAATAACTGCCAAAATGAGCATTATTAATTGAGTGATCTGTCATATACATTTCAGCAGATAAATACAATGAAAATGAGGGACCTAATCAAGAATAATTCTCATATGATTGCAGGAATTATATTCTTTGTTTGATCCGGTTCGTGGTGCTTCAAAAATTAAGGAGAAGAAATTGTCTCCTGAGCAAGTCGACGAACTAGAGCAGGAATTTCTATTTCTGTTCATCATTTTAGTCATAGAGGTTGAATAAAATAGGTAGGAAAATAAACATCACAAGGAGGACATCCAATTATACGGAAATGAATACAACAAAAGGAGAAACAAAAAAATTAACAAAAAATCGACACAAAAAAAAAAGGAAAGAGAAGACATGTAACATATGTTCTTGTTGTCATGTATCGTATATATGAAATTACTTTTAGATTACAATGCCATTGGCATCTAATCCCTGTTGGTTACGTTGAGCAGGTGACGAGGAAAAGCAATTTCAGTGTTGTAACTGATGAAGAATTTGAGACTGCACAATCAGGGGCTTATCTTCTTCATCTTCCCATTTTTGTTGAGGAATCAAAGGTTTTATTTTTAAATTTACAAATGGTTGTTTTTCACCACATTTTTTGAATGAATTACAAAAACCTTCTAAACATTTTTCAGGACATGGACAGTGACCATATATTATAGCAATTTTGTTTTCATGTATAATAGGTTGATAATTTGCTGTTGTCGAAATATTTCGAGAAAAACCCTTGCAAAAATCTCCCTGCATTATCAGATAAGGTTTGAGTCTGTGTTGCTTGATAATCTTGATAATAATGTTGTAGTTCTTTTTCCTTTTTCTGGAATATAAAAAATGATATCAACGCGTGGAGTGTGGTGATATGAAATAGTAATCTCTTTTATATTTACATGTAATTGGTCAATAATTGAATATGTGCCTCTTATTTCAGTTGCTAATGAACTTAATTTTAGTATCTTATATTTCGAACAGCAACTGGCATTGATACCACAAATGATTTCTTCTACATGGCGAAATTAGATATAATCATATCTCGTTTGTGGTCATGGTTCCTCAAAAAGATCAAGTACGTTTTGCTTTTGACAATTTGCCTATTTGTATGGCACTATTGTTAATCTAAATTATATCAATTAGGAGACTAATTAAATACACAATTCAGGTTGGAAGGAAAATTCAGGCTAATCTGTTCTCCTAAATCAATGGTTAGATCAACAAGTGATTTGAAGAAAGCTGAAAAAGCAGATGAAGAATACTTGTCAGTGGAGCGTATCAGGCTAGAAAACATAGATATCAGGTTCTTATCTTTTATATTTATGGTAGCAATCAAGACTATAGTACGACACCTGAACATTACTTTTTTTTTCCTTCCAAATGAACTTTCAGGAAGGAACTATTGATATATACCACATTTTGTCTCAGAAAAGGCTTACATTGTATCTTGTTACCAGTACAAGTTTCTTATAACAGCGCTGTAGTTTTAGTTTTTGTTCTTAACTTGCTCTGGTGTTCAGTTTCATGATTCAGTTGCTAATGTTGTTGTGTATTATGGCTTACCAAACACTTTCTTCAAAATTTTGATAATTTCACAAAGTAGTATGCGTCGATCTACCAAATAACCATAATTTTGATAGAAAGGCTACAAATAACTGTACTGGTTTGTTCAAGTATGGCTCTGACAAACCCAAATTCATTGACATTTTAAACTTCTATTTTATTATTTGACAATTCAGTTTGTGAAATCTGGTAGGCAAGGTTGAATATACATGGATTTAACCTTGGTTCAAAATAATAGGACACATGAGAATTACAAAATTATAAAACCAATCTCTATGAATGCAGAAAGGCAAGCACAAATTGTGAGAAAGACAGGGCATTTTACATAAAGCACTTTAAAAAAATACCAATGGCTGATATGGAGTTGGTTTTGGTTAGTTTAATTTTTTTATCATCAGAGATTTTTTACAATTCATACTAATGCACGTATCATTTTTTTACAGCATCCGTACTTGATACTTCTGCACAAATTATAACAAAACTAGTATCTTGTCTATGCGTTGCTACGATGATATCTTTCAGAAATATAAAAATTTATATCTTCATATGAAAAATAAGGAAATAAAAATAAAAATAATTTAGTAATTAATTTAAATTTCAATCATGAATACATAATTAATGCAAAATAAATGTAAATTGAGAGGAAAGTTAACATTCGGCATTTAAGAAAAGTTAAAATTCATAATTGATGGCAATCTAAGAAAAAAAAAGAAAAAAAAAGAGTAATTGTACTCCTAAATGTAGCATTTTATGTAACAAACAAAATTGAGAGAAAATTCTAACTTCAACACAAATGGTCATAGAGATAGTAACATTATTTGATGAATAACTCAATCCGATGACGATGAGTGATATTAGCTCAAAAAATTCAACAAAAAAATCTGAACCGTTGTAGAATCAGAACACATATGTATTTAATAAAGAGTAGAGATAGAGATAAACAACAACAAAGTCTTTAATCCCAAATAAATTGGGGTAGGCTAGAAAAAAAACCCAATCGGAAAGCATAAGATCAAAGATCTCAAATATCAATGATAATAATGAGAATAATGAGAAAATAATAATAATAATAATAATAATAAATAAAAATGACAATGATAATAGTGATGACAATATGATAATAATAATGATGATAATGATGCTGATAATATAATAATAATAATAATAATAATAATAATAATAATAATAATAATAATATAATAAAGCTCTATTATAAAATCTATTTCTAAATTCTAAATTTCAAACCTTAAAATCCTAAAAAAATCAAAGAATGTGAAGTTTATAACTCTACTACTAGACTCTGACTAATAAATTATGGTTCAGATACATGGATCGTCATCTTCTAAGCACTCCTATCCAAAACAAGCTCTTTAGATATATTTCATTCTTTCAAATATCTTTTTATTGCTTCCTCCCATGTTAGATTTGGTCGACCTCTTCCTCTTCTTGTGTTTTCAGGATGACTTAGAATACCACCGCGTACTGGACTACTGGTGCTTCAAGAGACCTTCATTGGATATGACCAAACCATCGTAAACGGTGTTGGACTAGCTTTTCTTGATTTGGTGCTACCCCAAGTTTGTCTCGAATATCATCATTTCTAATTCGATCTTTCCTTGTGTGACCACATATCCAATGCAACATCCGCATTTCAGCTACACTCATCTTCTGGATGTGTTGTTCTTTTGTAGCTCAACATTCCGCGCCATACATCATCGCGAGTCTAATCGCCTTCCTGTAGAACTTGTCTTTTAGTTTGTTTGGTACCTTCTTGTCACAGAGAATACCAGATGCTTGTCTCCATTTCACCCATCCGACTCTTATTCTATGACTAACATCTTTATCGATCTCTCTTTCACTTTGCAACATCGATCTCAAATACCGAAATGTGTCATTTATAGGTGCTACTCGTCTGTCCAAACTCACATCTCTATCATCTGAGTGTTCTCGCTGAACCGACACCTCATATATTCGGTTTTGATCCTATTAAGTCTAAAACCTTTCGATTCTAAAGTTTGTCTCCACAACTCTAGTTTCTGATCGACTCCAATTCTGCTCTCGTCAATCAGCATCACAACATCAGCAAAGAGCATACACTAAGGAATATTTCCTTGTATGTCCTTTGTGATCTCATCCATCACTAAGGTGAAAATATATGGACTCAATGCTGACCCTTGATGTAATCCCATCTTAATAGGAAATGCATCAGACTCGTCGTCACATACTCTGACACAAGTCACAATATTTGTGTACATATCCTTAATAAAAATAATGTACTTTGTTGGAACTCATTTTTTTCAAGTGCCCACCACATGATATTTCTTGATATTTTATCATACACTTTTTCTAAATCAATAAATATCATATATAGGTCTTTCTTTTGTTTCCGATGTCTCTTCATAAGTTGTCTTATCAAGAAAATCACCTTTATGGTGGACCTCCAAGGCATAAAAATAATTGTTAGTTTTCTTAAATGATGCTCGATCACTCTCTCCCAAAGCTTTATGGTATGACTCATGAATTTAATTCATCTGTAATTAGTACAACTTTGAATATCTCCTTTATTCTTGAAGATTGGTACTAATATACTTCTTTTTCACCCATCAGACATCTTATTGGATCGGAAAATGATATTAAATAGCTTAGTGAGCCACACTATTGCTATATCTCTAAGATATCTTCATACCTCAATCGGAATGTCATCAGATCCTAACGCCTTATCTGTTTTCATCTTTTTTAAAATTTCTTTCACCTCAGATTCTTGAATTCTCTGAACAAATCATCTATTGGTATCAACTGAGTCGTCCAACTCGATCGCGATTTATGAAGTCATTCTGCTTTTGGCAGCCTGAGAAGAAAAACCCAAGTCTGACTCCAATGGATTGGGTTCAATTCCTTGTTTCAGTGGTTGTTGGACTGGTAAGTCCTCCTACACAAAAAATATGTACAAAGTTTTTGCAAAATTCCAAGGAGAATATAGCTTGTCTAATCACCTAATTCTTACTTATAAGAAATATTCGTCCAATTTTTGTGCTTAATGGTAATTACATTTTCTTTTCAAACATTGTAGGTGGTAATTACTTCAATGGAGTCATTATTTCGGCTTTAGTTGGTTATTGTGCTAAAATTTATTTCTCGAATGTTATACTTCATCCATTGTTTTCTGACCATGATACAGCAAGCAAGTTTTACTCACCTGAACCTCTATCCACCGCCTCATTCAAAAGTGTGGCTCCTATTATTCGGTTCCGATTATGAAACTGACAGGTGGGCCCCAGCTATTAGGGACACGCAGCAGGAGATAATATGACACTTTTCTATCCATTATTGCCTTCTTCATTCGCTCAACAAACAGCTTAAAGCAAAAAATGGCACAAATGTCAATTGCCATTCTTACTCTTCTCCTCTCATTCCTAACTGTTACCATCGCAAATCCCACCTTATCATCGTACGACTCGGATGTACCCACGTCACCAACCCCCTGGCCAGATCAATTCCA